>CM064915.1:4303639-4897683 GCA_032727855.1 Quercus ilex subsp. ballota
CTTTTGCTTGCTCACTCACTCACACATTTCTTCAAGACTGCACTTAATCCTCGCTTTCTCTGGGACTTCACTTTTCACACTTCTCCAAATGGTCAAATGGCCTTACTTTATATTTCTTCATCCTTTTCTTTTTTTCTTCCTTCAACTTGTCTCACAAATTTAACATCACATCTTCATTTATGTGGCTTGACTTTTGTACATCCCTTCATAAATGTTGTTGGAATTTTGTACATAATTATAGAGAAAAAGATGACCCAATTCTTCTCTTTCGGACAAGCTACTCCAGCAAACCCATTTCACTTTGCTGACTTCTCAACACTTGTCCAATAAGCTCATTTAATGAGCTAAGACAAAGTGTGGGCTGGAACATGGTGCAACGCACCCAACAATAGTTTTCTAATTTCTTTTATATATTGTTTACAGAGGGACCATTAGTATAGGATGTACCCGGTTTACATGAGCAATAAAATGTTTACATTTTCTATTAAATAATTTCCAACCTTTATTTCTGTGTACATCGTTCGTACACAAAGTATCTCTTAATTTTCATTGGTTGTACAATTTTGGAAAATAATTAAGCACTTTAGAATATACTAGTTTGTTACTCTGCTTTGTTCACTGCTCCATGAGGGAGAGAATTTGCAGTTGCAAGTGCTACTAATGAGAACCCAGTATTCATTAGTGCTAGAGAGAGAGAGAGAGAGAGCTCCCAATCTCCAAAAAAATAACACCATATGGAAGCACAAATAAAAACGTAAAATCCTGGTACCCACTTCTCGTATGATGGACTTCCATAAAAAAAGATAAATAAATAAAGGCATGTAGTTATCGTTGGTGTTTTCTAAATATTGGCACTTGGCATATTTTTCCTTTAGTATCAGACTACTTTCACAAATCATTTTCTCCCAATGAATGTGGTTGCCCATGTTTTCCTTCATTGGGTTTCCTTATCTTCCTTGAAGCATTCAACCTATCTTATTTCACTAGTTTTGTTTATCCATTGAAACTTCGAAGTTCAATCTCTGTTTTCACTCTGATTCTCCTTCCTAAATTTTGTGGAACCTTCTCTAGGATTCAACATTGACCAATTCTAAGGTAAAGTTGGCAGCTATTCAATGAAGAAAATTGAAGTTTTCTTCTTGCAAGTTGCACAAATGTCTTCTTCGAAGTTTGTAGACAAAAATCAATGACAAACTTGTTGCGATGGTGTTATCCTTTTCTTGATTCATTCATATTAGAAGCCTTTTTTTCATGCAAGTTGCACAAATATATCCTTATCATGATTTCATTTTTCATAAATTTATAAAAAATTCTTCTACCTAAAGTAATTTCAGAGCATCTCGGACCATTTGCCCAAATCCTTTTCGGGTCGATCTGGTAGTCTTGGAGCTCCGGTTTCGTCGGGTTGTCCGAGTTCCAGCAGTAGATTGAGAAGGTTTTCAGAGATGTAGAGGTGTGTGTGTGTGTGCGCTGATGGTTCGGCTTGCTGAGACTCTGTAAGAGTGGTGAAAGATATGGCTTTAATGCCATAGAGCAAGGAAGGCTCAACGGTGACGCTATAAATGACACGTGGTACGATCCTCAAATGGCGTCCCTTTTTCATTGAGGAATCTGAGGTTGTGGGCATTGAGTCTCATAGAGACGTAAATTGATAAATTTGTTGAGAGAAGGACCATCTAATTGAATGGTGTTTTCGGTTGTTGGTATTGGTAGCCTTGCCAAGACCATTTTGAAAAGCCCTCAAAAAGTCTGGAATTTTATGAAATGCCGACTGAATACGTATGATTCTCTCCAATCTGTATTTCTCTTTGTGGACCATCTTATTGCTTTTTATTTTCATTATTTTTTTTGTAAAATATTGGAGATTTTGTGTGTGGTTGTGGCGTTTTGCTTTTTGTTGTTATTTTGTTTTTTGTTATTTGGGATTTTCTTGTTTTGGCTGTTTTGTTATCTAGGAGTTCGGTTTTTTTTTTTAGTATTCTCATTTTTTCTTTTTTTGGGATCTTTGAATGTGAAAATCCTTTTAAACCAAACTATTACTTTTGTTATCTAGGTTGTTGTTGTTGTTCCTGTTTGATAAATATACTTGGAGGAGAAAGATTTGGATGTTTGACTAACAGTGATACAATGGAAGTGGAGTCTTTTTTTTTTTTTTTTAATAGAAAAATAGTGGGGGAGGGGGGAGGTGGCGTTCAAACCATGGATATCCCAAATTGGAGTCTTTTGTATTGGAAGGAAATGATCCAAATCATTACTTCAAAGTTTCAATCAATTCTATTTTTTTGTTTTTTTTTTCTCTTTCTCATACTGTGCCTTCTAACTAAAAAGTTTCTGATGTAATTAACAACTAGCTTGAAACTAATTATTAATTTTATAGATATAATATGAGTATCAGGAAGTAATAATGGCCAATATTGGGAGATATTTTTAGTGAATCAATGTGCATTTTGTCCTAAGATTGCTATTGAAACATTATTGTAGGATAAACCTTAATTTTTACAGTGGTATTGTTCTTGTAAGAGAGCTTATAATTTATAAGTTTTTAGAAAATTCTTTTATTAACATTATGGTTCGCATTACTAAGTTTGTTCATTATGATAGGTAAGACATTTGAGCTAAAAAGCTTAGTTCCTTTGCTACAACCATCAAAGTCCACGTCTAAAAGGATTGTCAAGTGCCAGATCATTCACAGTACTTGCTCTTTTTAGTTGATCAGCCATATCAACAGTGGTTGATTCTCCCCTGCATATCTGCCTTCGTTACTGTGCAGCTGTAATAATGTTTTACTTACACTGTATCAAGCATATGAACCTGTTGTAAACATGATAAGTAAACGGGTGATGTTTTACTTAAATTGTATTTAATATTTAGTGTGATTAAGTATGGCATGTATTTTACTGATATATTTGCATTTAATGGTTTTGAATTTAGCTAAAAATTCTATTTTTTGACATTTGCCTATAAATTTTTAAAGAGTAAACTATATGCTTGTGTTTTCTTTATTCATCCAAAGAATAAACAACCTAGGAAACTGTTCAAACTGGTTTTTTTTCTAATTGGAGAATTTCTCTAACTGTTTTTAAAGATTAAGATGTATCTGGTGTGGTGCAGTCAAAACTATTTTTTTAAGTTTTATGTGTTGCCTAGTTTGTTGCAAGTTTTGTTTTGGTGTTTGGTTGGTAACTGTTGTTGTTTTGGTGGGTTGAAGCAACTTTCGCTGCTTGTTCCACCCATTTCAATTAGAGATGTTTCATCAAATTAGTTCTGGATATATTACATTTTATATAGATAAGGATGCGAGCATATACTCTTTTCATTGATGAATGGTAAAGATCGTTCATTAAAATTCGACAAATGCTGAGGGAGTTGTTCATTTGGGTTTACCGGCTGCAAATTTAATGTGCTGTTTTTTGTTTGGTTGTCTGATTTCAAGAGTTTGCATTCTCAATTAATGTGAAGGTGGTCATGCCATGGGTGAGGATTTTACTAGTAATCACCATCTGAGAACGTAGAAAGCAGAAAGTAGTAGTGGAAGGGAAAATATTGATCTCTTGGTTGGGGTCTAAGATGTTGTTTCAATGATTTTTACCAATCACTTTAATAGTTTGGAACCAAAGGACTTCTTATTTCTAGCATCACTAATTCTTCTCCAGTTTCAAATTCCATTTTAAAGTGCTAAAATCTTCATTGGAGTATCTGATGTTGAATCTTAGGCTTGTAGATAGGAATTCAATAATTTCCAAAGAAACTTCAAAAGAGGCATTTTGATGTTTTGATAGACATCTAAGAAAACTATTTAAAAAAAAAAAAAAGATAAGCTAGGCACTAGCTGATGCAAAATTTGAAGGCCATATGTTTAGACGTTGATTGTTGCTCATTTGTTGGACCAAACAAGACAACAGTAGATGTACATGCCTCGGCCCTACCTCACCACATCATGGACCTTATTCTAGCCCTCTCTCCGCCAAAATACCACGGGATCACCAATGTTGGAGCTTATGAACTGGTATCTGTACCATCTTCGAGGACTACAATTTATTTGTAAAACTTCTCTAACACCCACCCTACCTTTTCATGGAACTGAACATGGTGCAGAAAGGTTACCCCCAAAAAAATTATCTTCTTTTAGAAATGTGAACACAACCATCTCCTAACCCATTTCTTTTTCTTTTTTTTTTCCTACAATGTTCTCATTTGGGATTTCCAATAACCCCCATCCACATTTAATGAGACTACCTGAATCCTAAACATGTCAAGTATCAAATTACGGAAGCTTTGTCACGAATGACGGAAGCTACTGAATATGGATTCCTGTATATATGGCATGTCACAACTCACGAATTGCAATTTTCTATAATAGCACAAATTATATTATTTGGTAAGACAATGTTAATAATTTGACTTTTAAAAGAAAACGAAAATTAAACAAGTCTTGGTTCATTTGGATACCAATTGGGTAGGTCAAATGAAAATAAGATCGCATGGGCACATGATTATCATGTTTTCAATAAGAGGATATCTCATGAGACCACACTCTCACAACATGTATCTTTCACGCAACAATTTTAAAAAGGAAAGCTTAGCTACTATCCTTGCTTGAGTTATCTTTTGCATTACCTTGTAGAACATGTAACCAGTTGAGCCTGATTAATAGACAGTTTATGTGAAGCACTAATAGTGAAAAATAATAATAATAATTCACTATACAAGATCTCACCTATTTCACTCAAATTGAGAAAATCCAATTTTGTTTTTAAAATTTGACAATGTAATAATTGTTCGTTATTTAAAATTCTTAATGATATGATGCTTAATACACTTTTAAATTAATAATATTTAATATGAATAATGAAATAGATCTATTTCAAATTAGTAAACTTATTTAGGTAAGATGAAGTTATTGGGCCAAAGAAAAGAAGGTGGGCATTGGTCTTTACTTAGCAAAACCTAGAATCCTAGCTTCCATGTAGGATTGTGCTTGAACCGATTTGAACCACTAAAACCGATGCAACCGCACTGGAAATGGGACCAATCAATGGAGCCGAGGTCAATTCTCTCTCCGATGCCGGTGCGGTGAAGTAGTTGGCAACAGTGCCTGTTATGGGGAAACCGACCCCATTGGTTAGGTGAAAAAATTAGGCAAAAACCTAACCGTACACACCCTGACTTCCATGGCCAAGTAGGGCTAGAGAATGCATAAATGCAAAAATGATCTTTGGGCTTTGGTTATTAGAGACAAAAATCAAAATACCTTCTGAAGTCCAAGGCAAGGAAATTGTTTAAGGTTAATGGATTGGACTCATGGATGAGCCTTAAATGATAACAGCCCCTTTTGAGTAAGGGATATTAAATGGGCAGTGATGAATGGCTCTTTACTGAACTTTTGGGCTGATTCTTTGGGCCTTCGATATGCCTAGTAGGAGTTACATTGAATCTTATTACTGTTGGTGTATGGGCATGGCAAATTCGTTGTACTCCTAGAATTGTCTTTTTCGTCACGGCTCTGTAAATTTGTTGTGTTCATGATAACAATAGCACTCTAGTGGGAGATAGTCCATCGAGAATGGGCATGCAAGTGCCTAGTAATGTTTGCCCTCTATACAATTCCCCTCCAGAAACAATGGTCCATACTCTTAAGTTTGAGAATTGGGATTCTTTGGAGGGTTCTATTTCCGATGGCTTTGTGGTCAATTACCGTTTGGTTGAATGACAATCGCTTGTGCAATAACAAACTTGGTCCTGTCTTGTGAAAGACGAATGTTATTTATAAATTTTATAAGATAGAAATGCTTACACACTCCCTAAACTTTAAGATAGTGACCATTGCATTCTTTGAACTTTTATTTTGACCAATTTACTTCTTAGACTCTACACATATGCCAAATCCTCTGTTAGTCTGATGTTAACCGAGTATATGCACGCGAGACATACGTGATGTTCAAAATACCAAAATAAAAAATCCAATAAGAAGAAAGAGAAGCATTTTGAGTGAGAGAGACAATTGATTAGAAGTCAAAACCATCGTAACATCCCTCCCTCCACACGGGAAGTCTTTGTCCCACCGTCCATGGTCCTACCGCGCTGCGCTGTTCAACCGCATATATGGATTTCTTGTTTGATAGCCACCATGTTACTGATATTTGCATTACAAAGATTTTTCAACGTGTTAGTTTCAAGACTCTATTTTACAACAATGAATTTTGATTTACGAGTTTGGAATGTTGATAATTTAACTTTCAAGCATTGTGTGGACAAATTCCTTGGGAGATGTAATCAACAGCCAGATTAAAATCTAACCCAGTAGCGAAGTCCCCCATATATATTAACAATCTTTACCAGCCCAACAAAGAAAACTACCAAAACTCACAAATCCAATTCTAGATTCCAACAACACAAACAATTATTCCACCGAATTCATCGTAAAACCCAGATTTTTTTTTTTGGCGTAAAAAAAATAGTGAAAGATGAAACCATATATATTTCTATCTGTTATTTATACATGAAAAACATTACAAAAATCTGCCGTATGCAATGTTTATAGCAATTATAGCGATTACACATTTAGTCCACCTTTGAAAAATAAAGTGCACATGGACTAAATTACTATTAAGCTCTAGGGATTTAATAAAAGAAGAGTGACTGACCTATTTTGAATTTCTATTTTTAGGATCTATTTTGTTTCTGAAATTCGAGTTTGACTTTGAGTTTAGGGTTTATTTATGGGTAATAGTTAATAAACAAGATATTGTACCAATGACACTTAATATACGGTACGTAAATTGTTAATTGTGATGCAGTAATAATAATCTAAAACGGTTTGTCACAGAGAAGATGGGTTTCTCCAAAAACAATGTATTTTGCACAGAATTCACATGTATAGATTCCTCCAGGAAATGAGGGATTACGGTAATTTAGATGAATATAATTATTTAAAGGAGAGCATACCACTGACCCACGTGAATGTCATCTGGCAATTTGGCATAATGTTTTTTTTTCTTTTTTTTTTTACAAGATAGAATTTCTACACTAGCCTAATCTAAGTGTATATGTGTGTGAAACTCCCTCCTGGAGACTTGAACCCCAGCCCTTGCACCCCACACTCCACAAGCACTTATACTTGTGAAGTGACCATCGCACCAAAGGTGTGCGGTGGTCAATTTGGCATGATGTTGCCAACGAGCAAAATGTATGAACCTATCTTAATTAATAAATGACTTTTTATTTTATTTTTAATAAATAAAAGGTACGAGGGACTGGTAAAAGTATGACTTTCTTACTTGAGTGTTACCATAGTAATGTCATACTTGTTGGGTCTGAGTAGGGGTGGCAATTTTTACCCATATCCATGAACCCGCCCATTACCCACTTTATTTGGATAAGTCTTAACCCAACCCATTTGAATATTTGGGTTAAATGGGTAAAGACCCATTTGGTTATTTAATTAGATGGATCTAAATGGATAAATCCACTAATACCCACTAAACCCATCTAAAATTTAAATAAACAACATAAAATCTAAATTTTTAGAAAATGACCAAAATACTCTTGAAACCTATTAAATGACCAAAATACTCCCAAAATCCAAAAAATTACCAAAATACCTCCAAAACCCAAAAAATGACCAAAATACCCCCAAAACCTAAAAAATGAACAAAATACCCCCAAAATCTAAAAATTACCAACATACTCCCAAAACTCAAAAAATGACCAAAATACCTTCGAGACCTAAAAATGACCAAAATACCCTCAAAACCCAAAAAATGACCAAAATACCCCCGAAACCCAAAAAATGACCAAAATACCCCCGAAACCCAAAAAATGATCAAAATACCTCTAAAACCTATAAAATGACTAAAATACCCCCGAAACCTAAAAAATGACCAAAATACCCCCAAAACATATAAAATTACCAAAAAATGACCAAAATACTCCTGAAACCTAAAAATGACCAAAATACCCTCAAAACCCAAAAAATGACCAAAATACTTTGGAAAACCAAAAAATGACCAAAATACCTCTCGAACCTATAAAATGACTAAAATACCCTCGAAACCTAAAAAATACCAAAAAATGACCAAAATACCTCTAAAACCTATAAAATGACTGAAATATCCCCGAAACCTAAAAAATGACCAAAATACCTCTGAAACCTATAAAATGACTAAAATACCCTCGAAACCTGAAAAAATTACCAAATTACTCCGTAACCTAAAAAATGACTAAAATACCTCTGAAACCCATAAAATTACCAAAATACCCCCTAAACTTAAAAAATGACTGAAATACCCTGAAACCTAAAAAAAGGACTAAAATACCCCCCTGAAACCTAAAAAATGACCAAAAATACCCCAAAAACCTAAAAAAATGACTGAAATACACTCGAAACTTAAGAATTACCAAAATACACCCTAAACCTAAAAAATTACCAAAATACCTCCAAAACCTAAAAAATGACTGAAATACCCCTGAAACCTATAAAATTACCAAAATACTCCTAGACCTAAAAAAGACTAAAATAACCCCAAAACCTAAAATAATGACCAAAATACCCCAAAAATCTAAAAAAATGATCGAAATACCCCCAAAACCTAACAATTACCAAAATACACCATAAACCTAAAAAATTACCAAAATACTCCCTAAACCTAAAAAATGACTAAAATACCTCCAAAACCTAAAAAATAACTAAAATACCCCCGAAACCTAAAAAAATTACCAAAATACCTTGAAACCTAAAAAATTATCGAAATACCTCCAAAACCTAAAAAATGACCAAAATAACCCCAAAACCTTAAAAAAAAAATGATTGATTAAAGCCCCTGAAACCCAAATTATGACCAAAATACCGCTAAACATGTAAGATGACCAAAATACACCAGAAACATCTAAAATTATCGAAATAGAGGTTTAGGGTATTTTGGATGTTTCGAGGATATTTTTGACAAATTAAAGGTTCTAAGAGTCTTTCAGTCATTTTATAAGTTTCAAGGGAATTTTGGTAGTTTTTTAGGTTTCGGGGTTATTTTGATCATCTTTTAGATTCTAAGGGTATTTTAGTCATTTTTTAGATTACAAGGGCATTTATGTCATCTTTTAGTTTTAGGGTTATTTTAATAATTTTTAGATTTTTTGGTTATTTCGGTAAATTTCTAGGGTTCAGAAGTATTTTGGTAATTTTTAGGTTTTCGGGTATTTTGGTAATTTTTTAGGTTTCGATGGTATTTTGGTCATTTTTAGGTTTTGAGGGTATTTTGGTCATTTATTGGGTTTCGGGGGTATTTTGGTATTTTTTGAGTTTCGGGGGTATTTTGGTCATTTTTTGGGTTTTGGGGGGTATTTTGGTCATTTTCAAGTTTCGGGGGTATTTTGATCATTTTTAGGTTTTAAGGGTATTTTGGTTATTTTTTGAGTTTTGGGGGTATTTTGGTCATTCTTGGGTTTCGCGGGTATTTTGGTCATTCTTGGGTTTCGCAGGTATTTTGGTCATTCTTGGGTTTCGTGGGTATTTTGGTCATTTTTTGGGTTTCGGGGGTATTTTGGTCATTTTTTGGGTTTTAGGGGTATTTTGGTCATTTTTTGAGTTTCGGGGGTATTTTGGTCATTCTTGGGTTTTGGGGGGTATTTTGGTCATTTTTTGGGTTTCGGGGGGGTATTTTGGTAATTTTTTGGGTTTTGGAAGTATTTTGGTCATTTTTAGGTTTCGGGAGTATTTTGGTTATTTTTTAGGTTTAGGGAGTATTTTGATCATTTTTTGGGTCTTGGAAGTATTTTGGTCATTTTTAAGTTTTTGGGGTATTTTGGACATTTTTTGGAGTTCGAGAATATTTTGGTCATTTTTTGGGTTTTGGGGGTACTTTGGTCATTTTTGGATTTTGGAAGTATTTTGGTCTTTTTTAGGTTTCGAGGGTATTTTGGTCATTTTTTGGGTTTCGGGAGTATTTTGGTCTTTTTTTTGGGGTTTGGGGATATTTTGGTCATTTTTAGGTTTTGGAGGTATTTTGGTAATTTTTTAGGTTTTGGGGGTATTTTGGTAATTTTAAGGTTTCTAGGGTATTTTGGTCATTTTTTGGGTTTTAGGGGGTATTTTGGTCATTTTTAGATTTCGGGGGTATTTTGGTCATTTTTTGGGTTTTAAGGGGTATTTTGGTCATTTTAGAGATATCGGAGGTATTTTGGTCATTTTAAAGGTTTCATGGGTATTTTGCTCATTTTAGAGATTTTGGAGATAATTTTGGACGTCCAAGGGTATATTGGTAATTTTGGAAGTGTATGGGTATTTGTATCATTTTAGGTATTTCAGGGTATTTTGGTAATTTTGGAGGTCAAGAGGGTATTCAAGTAGTTTTGGATAGGGATGGCAATTTTTGCCCGACCCGCGGGTACCCGGCCCTGTCCGACCCTAATGGGCCGGGTTTTACCCGGTCCGATTAGAAATAGGGTCGGGTATGGGTTTTTAAAGAAAAACCCGAAGCGGGTCCGGGTCGGGTCCGGGTTTTATCAAAAAAACCCGAGACCCACCCCGTTTAAAAACCCGGTTGCTAAAATTACTAAACTACCCTTTATATATATATACACGTATCTAACCCTAATTCCCTCTTCATTTCTTCACTCAGCCTCCCTGCCTCAATCCGAAGTCCCTCACTCCCAGTCTCCCACACTCCCTCACGCCTCCCTCCCTCAGTCTGACCCTCCCTCTCCCTCATTTCAGCTCAATCCCACACTCCCTCAGCCTCCCTCAATCCGACCCTCTCGCTGTTTTTCTTTTTTTCTTTTTTCCCTTCGCATAATCGGTCTCGCCCTCGACCTCTCTGCTCTCTGCTTCTCGGCGTCTGAAGGTAATATTCTTTTCTTTTGATTACTTCATTTTGATTTTGATTTAAATTTGTTAAACACTTACAAATTTTGATGTTTTGAAAACTTTGAAATTTTTTGAAAAGGTAACAAATTGTTATAAATATATTATTATTATTGTTGTTGTTGTTGTTTTTAATAATTTAATTGTTAAAAGTGGGGAACGAATCTTGATTTTGGGTAATAGGTGCATTTCACAATTTTTTTTTTTTTTTTTTTTTTGAGGTGTTGAAGTTTTCGGAGTTGAGAGTTGAGACCATGATTGTCTCACTTTGTTGACTTTGTAAACGCCTACTTAAAAAATGATAAGAGTAATAAGGTTTTGGTTTTGTTTCATATGCATTTTCAATACCAACAAAACCATGATCCAGATGAAATTTAAAAAATGATCTGGGATTGTTAACAGCTCCAATAATTATTATTATAATGAAAGTTGTTCTCAACTTCTTATTAGATCTTTAATTAAGAATAAGTCGTCTACCAGTGAAAAGGCTTATTTGTTGGGACTTGGGAGATGATGGTGGTGTCCTTTGTGTTTTCTGTAGAAATCAAGTAGAGAATAGGGACCATTTTTTATTATTATTTTCTATTCCTTTTCTCTAAATAGAATTTGGGTTAAAGTCAGACATTTGTGCATAGTATATAACCCTTGCAGCTGTTAGAATGATGTGATCCAGAGTACCAAATAAAAAAAGTGTACCACATGTTAAAAGAAAACTGATAAGAACCACAGCCTGAACAAGAGACGGGTGTGAAAAATATTTTAGAAACAAAAGGTGCCCCTTAATCACTAACTGTTTATTATATACTTTAGAGATTGTGTTGCAGAATATAATAACTAAAAATGTACAATAACAGTGATACTAATGTATGCCAGTTTGGTTTGAGGGTTCTAGTTTTAGACCTAACCCTCTAGAAAAGGTTTTTTTTCTATATTGTTTGGGTTGTGATGACAATGGCAATGAAATATTGTTTTTTGTGTTTGTTGGGAATGCAGAGCCTAAAACAGAGATGGAAGACAAATGAAGATGATGGGGAGCCAAATGAAGATAGTACATTTCAATCCATTCTTGATGATGGGGAGCCAAATGAAGATGATGAGAGTTGTGCCACAATTGATGGGAGTTGTATCACAATTTATGAAGATTAAACATTTTGTATTAATGTAGTAACTTTTTTAATTTCTTAGACTTGTTGAATTAATTTGTTGGTTTGTAATTATTCTAAACTTGAGGGATTTATTTTGTAACGTTTTAATTTCTTGGACTTGTTAGACTTTTGATACTTATTTCTTGGACTTGTTGGATTTATTTTATTTTTATGTTTAGCTAGTGATTTTAGTTATGATTTTGTTGATTAATGATTAAATGGTTATCTTAGCTAGGTAATTTATTGATTTAAAATCTTAGTTATGATATATTGAATTATGATTATGATATTAGTTATGATTTATTGATTTATAGATTTATAATTAACAGGTGATTTATTGATTTATGATTGGTAGCCTTAGCCTATGATTTGGACTGATATGGTATTTGGGCCACGTTAATTATTTAGGCTTGAATATGCATGCTTAATGTAGGCAAAATCTGGGCTTAAATTTGGGCAAAAATTGGGCTTAAATCTGGGCAAAATTTGAGCTCAAATCTGGGCTTGAATTAAAATTTGGGCTTTTTTTTTTTTTTTTTTTTCGGTTGGGTCACAAATTGGGCCCAATTCCTAAACGGGGCCCGCGGGGCCCGGCTGGGGCGGGTTCGGGCCCCGGGAAAAAACCCGGTATCCTAAACGGGCCGGGTCCGGGCTACAGGTCTTGCCCCGCGGGTCGGGTCCGGGTATGGAAAAACCCGGCCCTAACCCGACCCGTTGCCATTCCTAGTTTTGGAGGTATTTGAGTCATATTGGGTTAAATGGGTGAGTTACTAATTAAATGGGTTGGGTTGGTAATGGATAATTAATTTATATATAAATGGGTCATAAATGGATAAATGGGTAATTACACACCCAACTCATTTATGACCCAACCCGCCCATTTGCCACCCCTAGGTCTGAGTAAGTAGGACATCCAATAGGTCGGAGGCAAAGCTGTTATCCCAACTCTATAATTGAAGGGACTTCTAGGCATTGAGTCAAGCAGGGACGAAGGTATTCTTTCTTTTTCATTTTTTGGTGGGGGAGGGAGGAGATCCCCTAGATTTTTGAATTTTTTTATGATATTTATAAATATTATTGAAGTTTTTGGTTGAAAAATTCATATGCCCCCCCCCCCCCCCCCCCCAAAATTCCCCTCCAAAATTGAAATACAAAAATTAAAATAGTCATCTAATCCAAAAAAAAAAAGCTTAAAATTAATTAAAATGGTCATCTAACCCATATTTTTTGTTGGTGGTCCTTTCAAGCAAATAATAATAATAATAATAATCTCTTTTTACTAACAAAAAAAAATTAAATCCCTTGAAAAATCTATAATGATAAATTTGTATTGGTATGAAATATTGGTTGTTGGTTTATTTGAAACTTAATATTAAAATATTGGGATTTTGAAGTTTGGGTATTTTTAAGTTGGCTATTTCCACCCGGTAGAATTTTTTTTTTTTTTTTTTTTTTAAATTCTCGTTGGTAAAATGAGCTTTCAATTGAGCACTTTTATTGATTAGATATTTTCTATTCTTAAAAAAGTTTTAGCATCAAGATTCACAAATCATTAAAACTACTATTAAAAATAGAATTTCACAATTATGAACATAATGTAATACGACATATGGACTTCTAAAAATTGTTAAATATTTTTTAATTGTGTCAATGGCTAGTAAGGACTAAAAAATTAGTAGCCTACCAATTTGTTTATAAAGTGATTGTACATATGTACTTATACTTAATCTTCCAGTTTCTACAATAACTATGGAATGGGTATTTTCAATCATAAATATTATCAAAACTAGGTTTCACAACAAAATAAAAGATAATATTTTATTGGACACTTTGATTTTGTACATTAATTGAAAATGATTTTTTTTAAACTTGATTTTATATATTGAAATGGAAATTGCTGCGACATCTACCATGGAATTAATAATCTATGATTTCAAGATCGATGTAAAACACGTCAAGTTTCGTTTTGATAGATAATTGCAATGTAATGTATTAAAAAATAGTTATTTTGTATGATATTTTGCTAATAAATGGCTACTAATTTGGAAAATCATTAAAAAGAAATCGGTTTAGATTTTGGCCCCTCTCAATAAAAGTCCTGGCTCTATCCTAGGAAAAGAATAACCACCAGACCATACCACCACCCTCGGTGGTATTAAATGTACTTTTTTTTATACTGATTTTTTTTGTCAATATGCATACTTTGATGAAGTTTTGGGAAAAACAATGGGAGAAAAATAGAGAATTAAAAATAAAAAATCTTTGTCAGTACTTGGAAGTTGGCATACAATTAAAAAAAAAATTACACTTTATCCCCTTAAACTATATCTCATTTTACATTTACTCCTCTAAACTATCTGAATGCACATTTATCCCTCCTAAACTATTAACCGCGTAACACTTATCCCCCAAACTATGAGAATGCACACTTACCACCCTAAAGTATTACTTGTGTAACACTTTACACTCCATCGCATGAGTAATTGTATAGAGAAGTAAGTGTGTATTCTCATAACTTATTCGGGTAAATGTAAAAGGGGTATAGTTTAGAAAAGTAAGTGTAAAAAATGATTTAGTTTAGAGGGCAAAGTATGCATTTTCATAGTTTAGAGGAGTAAGTATAAGAAAGGGTATAGTTTAGGGAAGTAAGTTTGTATTCAAATAGTTTAGGGGAATAAGTGTAAAATGAGGTATAGTTTAGAGGGTAAAATGTAATTACACCCCCCCCCCCCCCCCCTCCCAAAAAAAAAGAAAGACAGAAATAATAGTTGGAAACGGAATTTGATTTGACTAACACTAATTGTTGCCTTTCTATTAGATCCCATAAAATAAAGTGTACCTAATGTACAAAACTTTATTTTTGTGGGTTTGAGAAAAGTCATGGTAGATGGTCTTATCCCCTATTTTTTTTGAAGAGGCTGATTTTCATATTCAAACCTGCAACCTATCACTTTTGTTTAAAGGCATTTGCTATTGCACTATGCTTGTTGCATCATGTTCTATTTTTAATGTACGATGTTTGTTTGTTTTTTTAGAATCATTTGAAGTCTGTATCTTGATCAAGTAGATCTATTTTAACAATGTTTAACTGCCTATTTTATTTTTGAGTCATGTTAATGGGTGCCTTTAGAGCAATTGTTAATAAATTATATTATGAAAGTTTTAACATAATTTTTTATTTTTTATTGAAAATATAAAAAAGGGTCAAAAAAATTAATTGTTTTATTATCATTTTCCCATAAAAATATTTCTAAAATAGTTTCTAAACCAATACTCTTAGAACATTTTTTAACATTTTCTCCTTTATTTTTCTTATTTTGCTTTTCTCGTAGCCAATGTGGTCAGTGTAACTTTTTTTGAGAGAATGTGGTCAGTGTAACTTAAATAGTCTTTTTATATAAAAAAAAAAAAAATATTATTGAATAATACATAGATGCTTGTGCTTGTGCAACATGGAAGAAGGAAACTTAGTAGACTAATTTATCAAGATGATGAGTTTGAAATTTTCCGTTAAAAATCTTCAATCCTAATCCTAGGATCCCTCTCCCAATACCAATAGTAAGTTTTGAGGCACTAAAATACTATAAAAGACACCTTAATCAAGATGATAACCTAAAAATATAGTTCAATTAAATAATTAAGACACCTTAATCAAGGTTCGAAAGTCTAACATGTACCGACAGTGTGAATGCGTCCCACTGTAATTCTTTTTTTAAGCGCAAATTGTTCAATATATATGAATCCTCAATCCTAATTCTACGCTCCCTCTCCCATGCCAATAGTAATTTTTGAGGCACTAAAATACAAATTAAGACACCTTAATCAAGATGATAAACTAAAAATATAATTCAATTAAATAATTAAGACACCTTAATCAAGGATCGAAAGTATAACATGTTGTCATGTACCGACAACGTGAATGCGTACGTCCAACTGTAATTTCTTTTTTAGCGCACACTGTTCAATAAATATGATTTCAATTCAAGGTTAATTGTGCTTGTAAGTTCCAGTTAACTCAATTGGTAAGGTCTCTGATAGGTGTATAAAAGATCTGAGGTTCAATTTCTGCCTACTCCAAAAACTAATTGGTGTCTTAGTAAATTCAGTGCCAGCCCAAGGCCTAGGCCTAATGCTCCACCCAAAAAAAAAAAAAAAAAGAAAATATTCCCCTTAGAAACCTCACTTCCCATGATTAAATGCCCATATTTTTATAAAATTATATATATATATATATATATATATTAAGGTTATGCATTTTTTTAAATTAGTGATGTTATGCATTTTTTTTTTAATTAGTGATGTTTAGAATACTACAAATTTTTTAAAGGTTGTTTTTATAGTGCTTTTAGCGCATTTTTCTTTTTCATTTCTCTTAAGACTCTCAAAGTACGAGACTAATAGAATCCTAAAATGTTTCAAAAAAATGTTGCAAATGTATAAAATCATCAATTATAGATTAATCCCCTCTAATAGTTTGAGACTTTAATTTCTGCAAAATAATATCCTACAAAGTCACACACCAAATAATATTTCTCTCTCTCTCTCTCTCTCTCTCTCTCTCTTAAAAACAAGATATAAAATTAAAAATTAGATTACAATTTTACTTAATCATGCATCGTCATATATCCAAAATAAATTATATTTTTTAATCGTAATATTTCTATTTATTTTTATTAATATTTATGGCTCAATTATGATATTCAATTCTCTATATAAAATTAACATTAGTTTAGTTGGTATTATTCATCAAATTTTGTATTTAATGTATCAAATTAACCTTGATTTGATTAGTATTAAATAATTTTTTTAATTAATATTTACAAATTAAAGGCCCCGCATAAAATTTTTGCCTTAGGCCCCAAATTATGTTGGGCCGCCCCTGAGTAAATCAATGGAAGTTTGGAGAAAAACCCTTCAAACTCCTCATATATCTTTTTATTATATGTGAATTTTGAAAATCTAACTGTTAGATTATATGTTTTTATTTCATCCTCGATGCTTATGAAATTTTAAGAAGATCAAAGATCAATAGATATGCCATCAATCAAATGTTTAAGTTTTTGTGGTCTAAAATTATGTATAAAAAATAAGTTTATTGTTCGAATGGTAAATAACATCTGATTTGTATGAAATTTGATATATGTATTAAGAACCTAAAAAACATGCAATCCAATATATTTTCAAAATTTAAATCTAATAAAAAGATATAAGAAGAAGTTTGAAAATTTTCTCTCTAAACTGGTTTGGACAGAAATATTGTCCTAAACCAATTACTGATCACAAAGTGTAGCAAAATAAAGACATAATGCAATTTGTTTACAAAGTAAAAAGCCAATGGCTTAGTCAAAGGAAAAAACACTCCTACAAAGGCTACAATTTACCTCTAACCCCAAGGCAAAATCCACTAACAAATTGAAGTTCTCATAATAGAAATTAACTCTAAATTTTTTTTTTTTTTTTTTTTGAGAAAGAATTTACTCTAACTTCTATTACTACCTCTAGTGGTGACTTAATTATGTGACACATAATTTCAACCAGGTTGGACTCTTCTATTATGGATTTCACCAACATAAACATTCTACTAGCAACTTTAAGGATCACCTCAAAATTTTCACAGGTGTGCTAATACTATGGATTGAACTTGATAATCAGTCTTTAGCAATACCAATTTTCATATTCCCTTTTAGTGTCTTCTGTATGATGGAAATTGAAAATGTAGGTATAGAAACCCTAGATGCATGAAAGAGGTTCTCTCTTCTTGTTTGCCATTTTTTTTAATATATAAACTCTCTTCTTGTTTTCAATGAACTATAATGATCCCTTATATACTTTTGCAAGTAGGGTTCAAATTCAAAGTCATGAGTCAACTTAATGGGTGACTATATATTTTTGGACTATAGTAGTGACTTAATTATGTGACCATGTGCAATTCCAACTCGATTGGACCCTTTTATTTTGAATTTCACCAACACAAACTTTCTGCTAGCAACTTTAAAGCCCACCTCAAAAATTTCATAGCTGTGTTCATATTATGGCTTCAACTTGATCAGCAATCTTCAGTAATATCAATACCCATATTCAAATTTAGGGTCTGTTTGGTTGAAAAGATGGAAAAGTGGGAGAATAAAAAAATGGGAAAGAAATGAAAAAAGTGGGAGGATAGAAGATATCTTAGTTTTCCTTATTTGTGTTTGGTTGGGTGGTGGGAAAGTGGAAGGATGAAAATTTTTTTTGTTTGGTTGAGAGGAAAAATGGAAAGATAGAAAAATGGCTTTGTATAAATTCACTCATACGCCCTTACTAAAAAATGATACCCAATTAAAAAAAAAAAAAAGGCAAACAATCAACCGGAAAAAAAAAAAAACCAAAGTTTATTAAAAAAGAAAAAATGAAAAATCATGGTCAGAAAAAAAAAAAGTAAAAAAAAAAAAATTCATGTCTAGTTATACCCAAGGAAAAGGAAGAAGAAGAAGAGCAAAACACCCTACAGTATTGACCAAGCCAAAAACGAGAGAGAGAGAGAGAGAGAGACAATCGACACATGAGAAAGAGAGGTGGTTTTATCATTTGATTACAACTACATTTCTCCCCTCACTCCCTTATTTTCTCCCTAGATTGGGGAGATAGCATTTTGGTGGGCTCGAGGACAAAACATTCAGGCTCCTCCAATTTGCCCTTCTCTCTTCTCACAAATCAACCACCCACAAGAACTGTTTTCTCTCCATTTTTCTCTCTCTTATTTTCCATCGTCCCTAAAATCTCACTAACCACATAGACCCTTAGTGCCTTCAAGATGATGCTGAATTGAAAAAGTAGGTAAGGAAACCCTAGATTTTTGTTTTCAATAAGCTATATTGATCCTTTATATACTTTTGCAAGTAGGGTTTGAATTTCAAATTCTGAGTCAACTTAATGGGCTTGATTAAAGATTTAAACTCGAGAAACTTAATCAATCAAGACTCTATTGAAAATTTGTCAAGACACAACTCGATCAATCGAAGGTGAGTTAAGCTATGTATCGACAAGATAGTAACTTCCCTTTTCTTGAGCTAATTCTGAGTCCTTGTGATTTTGAAAATACAACTATTTGATACACTACTACATACAAGGTTGTCAAAATCGGGATCCTACATAGGATCGTTGAAGGTAGGTGGGATCGTAGATCGTAGGATCGGATCGTAAATCGTAAGATCCTACATATTTTCATATTTAAAGCAAAAAACACATTGATAATGACTTTGTATGTTGAATAATCACATAAATTATAAATTCATCCATAAAAAAACTAAGATTTGCATCATATGATGTAATTTGCATGTCATATATCGCTAAGTCTATACTAATAAAACAAATATATTTAAGTTTTGACCCAATGTATCTAAAAAGTTCAATAAATGTTTAATTAGCAACCAAATAACAAAATATTTATCAAAACATATGGAAAATATTTTCCAAGTTCTAAGTTCCAAGTTTGAAATTCAAAATAAGTTAGCAAATGGAAACTAGCTAACTACAATATGAAATTCAAAAGCAAGATGAATATTAAGGTGAAGTGAACATTTAATTATTCCCATTCTTAGGTTCTTATAACCACTGTCCTAAATTCCTAATCATCATCATCCATTTCATCATCTATGTAGACATTATATATTTGTATACTAGAGCTGCAAGAGACATCAAAATACAATTTCACACTCAACTATTCAAGTTATATCACTCAGCAACAATTAAAGAGCATGCTCAAAAAAATCAATTAACCAATATACAAATACAAGCATAACTGATAAAATTATATATAAAAAAATATTTTAGTAATATTAGAACATAAATTAGTATATTGATCAAACAAATTTAACAATATTATAGTTTAAAAGGCAGCAAAGCTAACATCAAATTCTTCATTTAGAAATGATGAAACATTCTTTCATTTTGATTACAAGTGAACTAGAAATTAGAAAACATTTGCTTAGGTTAACATAATTTTATTAATAAAAAAAAAAGTCATACTATTACAACATGAAAAAAAAAAAAAAAAAAAAACCCTTAAAACTTTATCAAAACAAAAAATTATCCCATAAAAAAAAAAACCAAAAATTTATTTTTTGGTAGGATCAGTAGGATCTCATATGATCCTACGATCCTACCATTTTTAGGATCCTAGTACAATCCTAAACGTTTTGGTGAGGTAGAATCGTAAAATCATGCGATTTTACAATCTAGATCGCGATTTTGACAACCATGACTACATAAATGCTTGTGCAACATGTGCTAATTTATCAAAATGATGAATTTAAAATTTTCCTTTGAGAATCCTCAATCCTAATCCTAGGCTCCCTCTCCCAATAGGGAAGAACAGTCTTTTGTCTTGTACCGTATTTTAGAAGCACTACCTCAAGTGCTTGTTGATCTTCTTCACGATTAACTAGATTCAATAAAATACTACTCCCTCCGTCCCACTTTATTTGTCCTGTTTGAAAAGTCAAACTTTTTAAGGAAACATCATTTATTGTCTTGTCTACCTTTTAAAAATGTATAAGTTTCCAAAACTACCCTTAAATAAATTTATCAAAAAATTGAATTACTTAATTAATAGGGGTATAATAGGAACATTAGTAAATTAATGGCTTTTATTTTTAGAAACAGGACAATATTTTGGGACATTCCAAAATGGAATAGAGGACAAACAAAGTGGGACGGAGGGAGTAACTTTTTTAGGTAATAAAATAATAATTTTTTTTTTGGGTGTGGAAAAGGCAATAAAATACTACCTCCGTCCCATTTTTTTTGTCCTCTATTCCATTTTGAGATGTCCCAAAATATTGTCCTGTTTCTAAAAATAAAAGTCATTAATTTACTAATGTTCCTATTATACCCCTATTAATTTACTAATTCAATTTTTTGATAAATTTTTTTAAGGGTAGTTTTGGAAACTTATACATTTTTAAAAGATAGACAAGATAATAAACGATGTTTCCTTAAAAAATTTGACTTTTCAAACAAGACAAAAAAAATGGGATGGAGGGAGTACTAATTAATACACATTAATCAAGATGATAACCTAAAAATATAATTCAATTAAATAACTATTAAAACACGTTACGTTTGTCAGAAAAATGTATAACATGTACCCACTCTTGCAAGTTGGCAAGTGGGCATGTTGCATGCTCTCCTTTCAAGGTGCCCATAATGTGAATGTGTCCCGTGTAAAAAAAAAAAAAATTTATAATTTTTTTTAGCGCACATTGTTCAAAAAATATGATTTCAATTCAAGCTATAATACTTCCTCCAAAAAAAAAAAAAAAAAAAAAAAAAAAAAAAAAATCAAGCTATAATAAACAAAGGAAAAAAGTTTATAAATGACTTAGTAAAGGTATTGATTTAGGACATATTTTTTTAAAATTTTGTTTATAAGAAAAAAAAAAAGATAATTGATTTTTTTTTAACAATTTTTTAATATATTTTTTTAAAAAGTAATATTAAAACTCTTCTAAAATAGCATATTAACTAACATTTTAAAAGCACCCATTAACCAAACTTATAAACAAATGAAAAAAGTTAATAAATATAATTTGTTTACCAAGTAATTAAAATACCAATAGCCTGGTCAAAGGAAGAAAGCTCCTAAGATTTACCTTTGACCAATAATTTAATTATATGACCACGTGCAATTCAAATCTGATTGGACTCTCCTATGTGGGTTCCAATTAACTCAACTGGTAAAGTCTCTGATGGTTGTATAAGAGATCTGGGGTTCAATCCCCGCCTACACCAAAAACTTATTAGTGTCTTGGTCTGATAATAAAGAGCAATTATCAGAAGCGGACGCCATAGATTGAAACTCTCTCAAAAAAAAAAAAAAAGACTCTCCTATTATAAATTTCGCTAACATAAACTTTCTGCTAGCAACAAGCAACAAGCACCAAGTGCTTGTTGTTCTTCTTCATGCATTAAGAGATTCAATAAAATACTAACTTTTTTAGGTAATAAAATAATTTGTTTCCTTTTGATTCTCCAAAAAAAAAAAAAGGTAATAAAATAATTTTCTTTGAGGCAAAGGCAATAAAATACTAATTAATACACATTAATCAAGATGATAACCTAAAAATATAATTCAATTAAATAACTATTAAGACACGTTACGTTTGTCAGAAAAAAAAAATGTATAACATGTACCCACTCTTGCAAGTTGGCAAGTGGGCATGTGGCTTGATCTTCTTTCAAGGTGCCGATAGTGTGAAATGTGAATGTGGAAAAAATTTCATATGTGCTGGCGCATGAGATAATGTCTCTGTAAATGTGTCCCACTGTAATTTTTAATTAAATTTTTTTTTTAGCGCACATTTTTCAATGATTTCAATTCAGGCCACAATAAACAAAGAGGAAAAGTTTATAAATGACTTAATAAGGGTATTGGTTTAGAATATATATATATATATATATATATATTTTTTTTTTAATTTTTATAAGAAAAAAATTGATTTTTTAAACAACTTTTTATATTTTTCATAAAAGTAGTATCAAAATTTTCTAAAATAGCATATTAATTAATATCTTAAGGACACCCATTATCCAAACTTATAAAAAAATGAAAACTGTTAATAGATATAGTTTGTTTCCCAAATAAAAAACCAATGGCCTGGCCAAAGGAAGAAAACTCCTAAGATTTACCTCCGACCAATAATTTAATTACATGACCATGTGCAATTCAAATTTGATTGGACTCTTCTATTATAAATTTTGCTAATATAAACTTTCTGCTAGCAACTTAGAACCAAAGCAAAAATTTCATAGTTGTGTTGATATTATGGCTTTAACTTGATTACCAATTTTAGCAATACCAGTTTCATATTCAACACCAATTGGCATTCCTTTACCCTAAAGCAATGGCACAATCTGGCCTTTATATTTTTTTCCTTTTCTCCCTCAAACATCCTTAGCCATAGATGTGATCTCTTGCAAAGAAAAATAAATCTTTGGGACTCTATTTCTAAGCCCTCAGCATACAAGAAAACTCCATTTTAAGTGAATTTTGTAATGTAAGATGTCATGCTTTTTTGCAAGATTAGCTTTAGACATGCATGTACTCTATGTGGGGAATAATTATCATTCATTTATGGCCAGGTTGAAATTGCGGCTTTGTCTACTTAAGGAGAAACAGAAGTGCCATTTAAAGAGTAGAACTGCAATTTAAAGAGCAGGTACGTACATATTTCTGATGCTTTTTATTGGGACTACCTCGAGATGTTTATTTTGTTTTATTTGTTCTTAGCATGGTAATCGAGCCCATTTCGTTACTGATTTTCTTGAATTGTTAGTAAAGAACTTGAGCCGAAATTGCAAAATTTCTTAGAATAATCTGATTTAAAATTATCAAAAACACCGTGACAATGGATATTTCTTCTTTTGCATCTTTTGGCTTATTGCATCATTAATTCTTACATTTGAAATTCTTCCTTACTCAATTTAGTGGGCACTTTAGGATAGAATCACTTTTTTCGGGCAAGGTTAGATAGTTCAAATAATTATAATTCTATCTTCTTCCACTGCTGCTATTTTAAAAAATTTGTCAAATTATTGATTCTCCTAAAAGCTTAAGCTAATAGGAGACGGTAAATTTATTCATTTAATCTAATAATATTAATGGATAAATATATAAAATGTATATTCCTAGTAAACAACCAATGTATCAAACTCAGGTTACTAATCAATAACACACTTCTCTACCTATTTTCACCGCCAAAGTTAATTCCCAGATTTTTTCTCATGGTATATAGTTTTTCTTGTTTCTTTGTTTGTCACAACCTTGTTTTTCATGGAGCTTCCTGTGTCTTTATGTACTGATCTGATGATCGGTACTCAAGTTGTAGTACCAAAATACGTTCAGCTACGGGGAGATCACAGATGTGGGTTATCCATTCTGGGGAACTGGCCAAGCTGGTGCTTGTGGCAATCCTCAGATCTCACCTGTGCGAAAAATATTTTACCACCATAGACATTATGAACATGAAGTACAGGGATTTTTAGAAATGGTTGACAACATTAATGGAATTTGTTCACCCAACTTTGTGAATAGCAAACTCTATTCCAAGCTTTTCCACAGCGTCACACTCTTACAAATTCTTACCATAAAAATTGACGTGGCAAGCTTCCAAATCCAAACATTGTCCCTCAAAACAGACTACTTTTGCTTCAGGCTTGCTGGCTAAATAAATCACTCTATATCCAAATTCTAATGAAAGGGTACCAATAGGATGCCAATTGTCATGCCATAAGAATATGGTCTTCCCATCCCATACTTCAAATTTAATGAAGCTCATAGCCAGATCCCTTAATTTTAGGTGCACACCATTGGGACTTTTAACAGTCCATAGACACCTGCCTTTCAGCAGGTTGGAATCCTTCTCTCTTGGAAGGTAAACGTTTTCCCAGGATACTTTTATGCCCCCTTAACTAGTGCTTTGGCATGACCAAAAAGAAATGCTTGAAATAGTTCTGTAATTAAATTGTAATTATAATAATTTTGGCAAGCTTTCTCTAAAGTCTTAATAATCTTTTTTGGCAAGATTCCATATATAGATGTGTACATGACAATTGACATGACACATTACATTAATAATTAAATTGTTATGTTCTCAATATTATCATTAAAATATTTATTACTTTTTATCCTTGACCCTTAACTGAGGAACCCCAAAAACCCAGGAACCTAGTGCACAGTAATAGAGAGAGATTGAAGAAAATTTTGTAAAAAAGCCTTCATGGAATTAACATAATAACCCCATAAAGTATTTAACAAAACAGAGAAATTTACCTTCTTTAAAAGCATCGCTTTTGTTGGCCTCAGCCATGGCTCTGTGCACAGAGAGCCCTAAGAATCAGGAATTGGTTGGAACTTAAAACTCACCTTAACAAAAAAACAAACTCCAATACTTGAAAGGATGAGAAAAATGTAAGAAATGAATTTTTGGGTTTGTTTTTCTTGTTAACCAAACTTGGAATGAGAGGATGATATTTTATTTTTTAATACTTTTATCTTATTGGGATATTGACCTTGTAAAGGCTGAGTTTCAAGTTGGATTGAGTCCTTCCCCCCCCCCCCCCCCCCCCCCCCTTTTTGTTTGAGAAAGCTTGAGCTCAATTGTGTCTAGACTTTTTTTCCAAGATTTTTTTAATTATTTTTAATTTTAGATGAGAAAAACTTATATCTTTATACCTATTGAATTTGTAATTCATATTAGTGTTACATTTTTTAATTAATTAACTTGATTATAATAGTTATACACCTATTTATTATAATTTATATTTAAGTAAGTTTCTTGAAAGTTGAACAATTAACTTACTCCAAGTTGGTATCTTATTTGTACTCTTTTATATGCCTATTATTTTTCATATACAAACAGTTTGTTCAAGGGCTTAATTTCAATCTCTTACATAAACTACTTATCAATATATATATATATATATATATATAAACATATCATGTATAACGTAACCTGATTGCAAAAAGAAGATGCAGTAGCATAATCCTAAAGTCACAGATAAGCTCTACCGTTGAAAGTATCAAAGAGATTGTGTTAGAAAAGTTCCAAACCAACGGGTTAGTAACTGATTCTAAGACAACTCTTTAAGTGAGACTGAAATTGAAAAATTCAAGCAAATAATAATCCCTAGAAGCTTCGAAACTTTGGTTCACCTCAAAAGGGCTGTAAGGGGCATTATCTTCATGCAAAAGCTCAAAGTATCACTGATGCATGTTAGAAAATGCCAAATCATGATATAAAGGTAACTTTTTTCACATTCTAAGAGCATTAATACTGGCGGTGCTAAAAAGTCATATTTCTATTTTTAGCACCACCAATACCAAAAAACATGCTGCAATAGTGGAGGAAAAGCCAAAAAATTTGGCTGTTGAGCTACAGTGCACAACCAAATATGGTTGTGCACTGTAGCTAAGAAGGTAAAAGGAAAAAACAATATTTTATTAAAAGTTATATTATTTTATTGTGTTGGTGGTGATAGTTGTTGTTTATTGTAGTAGAAATATTATTTTTTTATATTGTTTATAGTATTTTATTGCGTTGAAGGCTTAAATAAAACTACCGATATTAGGTGTTTTGTAAAATGAAGTAGTAAAATATGTTGAATATTAGCTCTGATACCATGTTAAATGGATAATATTATCAAACGCAATGTGTTATACTATGTTGTGAATGCTTGAGTAAATGCAGAAGGAGAAACATAGAATAGGAACACTGAGAACACGAGAATTACGTGGTTCAGCCTTGTCGGCCTACATCCACGGAGGAATCCCTTAAGGGCTATATCTTTATTGTATAAGAGTGTAGTACAATAACCTGTGTTACAATGAACCCTAACATGAGTATATATAGGCGACTAAACCCTAGACTACTAGTACAAGCAGGAATGGGCTTGGGCCTATTACATTGGGCTAATATGTCTAATATATATCTCTAACACCCTCCCTCAAACTCAAGGTGGAAGTTCGATGAAGGCTTGAGGTTGGATAAGTATGAGAAGATCATTTGGAGTTGCCTTGAAGAATGCCTTTGAAGAAACCACAATGAAGAACATGTTAATTGACCAATTTCGGAGCTCCAAATGAAGAAACGGAGTCCAAAATTAGAATCTACGCGAAAAACTGAGCAAGATAGGCCATTTCGGAAATTTTAACTTTTGGTCCAAAGTCAACGCAAAGTCAAAGTCAACGAAAGTAAACGGATCTGGTCAAAGTCAACGGTCAGTGCTCACGGGTCAGATCCGGGTGGTCCGGGTAGGGTCGGTCCGGGTCAACGGTCAGCTAGGTGACGTGGTGCTGACGAGGCGACACTGCTGACGTGGCTGATGACGTGGTGATGACTTGGATTAGGGCTGACGTGGCAAAGGCTGCTTGTGCTGACGTGGCAAGATGACGTCATCGGATGACGTCAGCAGCAGTTTTCAGGCGCGTGTAGTGCGTGAGGTTATTCCACCGGCGCGTGGAGAACTCCGGAAGGCGCGTGAGAGCGCGTGCGATGGAGATTGATGGTCGGACTTGGGGGTTTGGCAGATCGGCGAGCTATGAGGCCATCATGGTGGCGCGTGTTGCCGTTGGAGGATCTGCTCCTGAAGAATCCGAGGCGGCGCGTGAGCTACAACGGAAGCGCGTGGTGGCGCGTGAGGCTGCCGTTGGTGGCCGTGTTTCTGGGTTTTTGTCGCGGGAGGTCGTGTAGCACGTCTGTGGTATTGGTTTCATCAGGCGAGGCATGGATTTGCACAGATCTGAAAAGTTAAGCCATGGCTTGCTTGTTCGTTGGATTTTGACACAGCACAGAGCCATGGTAGCTGCAGGATGCCGTGGAGTCTAGATCCGGCAGACAAGCATGTGTGACTTTTGATGGTGGTGTGCACGTGAGAATCTTCTTTGCTTGCTAGAGATGTTTGTTTGATGCCAAGAACGAAGTTTGGCTCTGATACCATGTTGAATATTAGCTCTGATACCATGTTAAATGGACAATATTATCAAACGCAATGTGTTATACTATGTTGTGAATGCTTGAGTAAATGCGGAAGGAGAAACATAGAATAGGAACACTGAGAACACGAGAATTACGTGGTTCAGCCTTGTCGGCCTACATCCACGGAGGAATCCCTTAAGGGCTACATCTTTATTGTATAAGAGTGTAGTACAATAACCTGTGTTACAATGAACCCTAACATGAGTATATATAGGCGACTAAACCCTAGACTACTAGTACAAGCAGGAATGGGCTTGGGCCTATTACATTGGGCTAATATGTCTAATATATATCTCTAACAAAATAGATATAATAGTTTTTTGTGATGGCAAATTGCTAAATTTATGGCCCCAATTTGTAGATTTTACATTGAACACATACGCGATACTAATCTACCACAATATGAGACACAAAAGACATGGATGACGCGTAATTGGAGATATGAAAGAAAACTTACCAAAGCCAAATGACATATGTCAGAAGCAGACTGGGTTTTGCTAGAATGGAAGATACGTCTTCTTTTATTAATAGTAAAAAATTGGCCACCAAGCTCTAGTGGTCCGGCTTCCGCAATCTAAAGTGGCCTTCTATCTAAGAAAAATCTAATTAGTATTTCCTAGCCATTTGTTAATTATATCATCCTAGGTTTTTGTCCTGTGCGCTTTTACAGTACTAATCCCATCAAGTTTTGGATTAAACCGTGAAGGTATATTTCAAAGATAATGTTACAATAAAAACTCAAATTAAGAAGGATACCCATTTCCTAGTTGAGAACCAATCATCTTAGAACAGAGTGAATAATACAGAACTACAGCGTTTCACTGCTTTTGTAGCAAAAGAGTTATTCATGGAAGTTCTCAAGTCCCTAAAGTTAAAAGCACCTAGCCAAGGGTCTTCATTCCTAATCAAAAGAAGAAAAGCACTGCCAATGAGTTCTAACCCAATGGTGCGCGTGTAAATTTACCAATCAAAGAGAGGGAAGAAATGAAAAACATCATTACTCAATTGTCATAAAACCATTGCCTTCCAATAGTCGAACATTAAAAATTCTCAACTTTTGCATAGGGCTGTCAATGCTCGACCCAACCCGTGAACACAACACAAGCCGGACACAGGTTTTTTCGAGTTAGAGTTGGGCCTTAATGGGTTTGGGTCATAAACGGGTCGAACCGAAAGCGACACGATAAGAAACGTGTCATAAGTAGGTTAACCTGCGTAACCCGTAATAGACACGTTTGACACGCCAATTTATTTGTGTCAACTCAAAATGACCCACTTAATACAACCAATTTAATTTTTATAACAAATAAATATTTATTTTACTTTAGATTTGTCAAATACCTTTTATATCTAACATATATTTTAAATTTAAAAAGAAAAGTGAATAATTACAAAAACTTACAAGGGATATAATTGGAAATTAAAACTTTACAAACCCTAAATCTCTAAACCCTAAAAACCCTAAATCTCTAAACCTTCTTATAAATATCTTTCTTTCTTTTTTTTCTTTTCCTTTTTCTTTTTTAATTTTAGCCGTACTACTCACTCTACTATCTTATAGTTTCACGCCCAATTCTCAAACTCAAAGTCTAAAACCAATTAGTGCTCTCTCTCTCTCTCTCTCTCTCTCTCTCTCTCTCTCTCTCTCTCTCTCTCTCTCTCTCTCTCTCTCATGTGTTTATTTTTTCTGCGTAATGCTTCTGTTCTATAAACTTTGAACCCATGTGCCGTTATTAATATATGAGATATATTAATTGTTGATTAAGGCCATGGTTGTAGCTTTTGTCTTGTGCCGTGTGTGTGTGCGTGTCTTTTTTTTTTTTTTTTTTTTTTGGTGTTTGTATTAGTGTTGGACACCATCTACATATCTTGCAAGTGGGTTTATTGAGATAGTTTATAAACTAGAACTAATGGGTTTAGCTTTTAAAAATTACAAGAATGTGAATTGAAGACTTGAAGTGTATGCATTGCTTTTGGGATGTAAAAAAAATTATTTCTAGATAGATATTATATTTAATATTATGCAGGTTGAAATGGGTTGTATTATATTCGTATCAACCTAACACAACTCGTTTATTAAGTGTGTCAAATGGGTTGGGTCAGGTCAACCCGCCTTATTAATAGGTCGGGTTAGAGTTGAAGGATCATGACACGATTATTAAATGAATTGGGTTAGGGTTGAGCCATTTAGTCGAATACCCCTACCTCGACATGACATGAACCCGACACGCTAACCTGAATTGACACCCCTACTTTTGCACATTCCATATTCAACCAAAAAAAAAATCCATGTAGTTGTGTGAAAAGTATAGCAAGCAATAAAAATCAATTCTTGACAAAAAAGCAAAATAAAATTTAAGCAATGACAAAAAAACAAATAAAATTTATTGAGTAAATTAAGAGTTACAATATTGATGAAATTAGCAATGGTAAAAAGAAACATAAAAGACGTTATGATAAATCTTAAATTAAGTATCATGTAGATTTGCATCTGGAATCAGATTATCCAAAAAGGTAGACTTATATTTCAAAATGTTATACAATAAATAGACAAAAGAAAATTACATTCCCTACCATTGCTTGTGATATGAAAAAAATACAACTATTATAAAATTCATATATAATAGAATTAAAAGAATTCCCAAGAAAAAAAAAAAGAGGGAAGCAAAGGTCATACATTGGCTAGAGTCATATATAAATAGGAACAGTTTTTGTCTTGCACCCTTACACATGACTAATCCCATCAAGCTTTGGACTAAATTGTAAAGGTGTGTACTTTAAAGATAATGTTACAGTAAAAACTCAAATTAAGAAGAATATACCCATTTTCTTGTTGAGAACTAATCATCTTAAAACAGAGTGAACTGCTCTTGTTGCAAAAGAGTGGTTCATAAAGGTTCTCAAGTCCCTAAAGTGAAAATCACCTAGCCAAGGGTCTTCAACACTGCCAATAGTTCTGACCCAAGAAGAACCATTGATTTCCAATAGTCAAACACTTTGAAAGCTCTCAACTCTTGCATATTCCACATTCAGCAACAACAACAACAACAACAACCAAAAAAAAAAAAAAACCATGCAGTTATGTGAAAAGCACAACAAGCAATAAAATTGAATTCCTGAAGGTGTCGCTAGAGCTGTAAATTAGTCCAATTTTTTGCCTTCAAGTTTGTATGAATTTTCCCATGTTCGAACTGCCTAGTGCCAATGTACCAAACATAACACTCATATATCTGTGTTTCCAAAAGATGACTCAGAACATATCAATTGAAAAGGTTGTCTTTTTATTTCAACGCTATAATATGAGAAACCTCTTGCAGTTTTCTAAGATAATTATTGAATGAAAAAAAAAAAAAAAAAAAATCTCTAAGACCCAAAAATAAAACCAATCACACAATTAACAACAAATTCAGAGTCATACATACAACTTTACTTTTTTATTACAAAACACCCTGATACATTAATTACCAGAAAAATAACAAAACATAAACAATGAATAAAGATGAAAATCCTCAAGTACAAAGAACAAAATTTTCAAATTCAAAACGTTTTGATAATGCTGCTTTTGAAGACTATACATAGAACTACGAAATGAATGGAACTTCAAACTTGGAGGTCTCGAATTGGAACTTGGAAGGTCGGTTGTGTTTTATTTAATTAGGCCCTGGACCTAGTAAGTGTGCTGAATTTAAATTTGGGTTGGGCTATGGAGTGAGAGTAAGATAACCCCCATCCAAAAAAAAAAAAAAAAAGAGTAAAATAATCCATCTTGAGCCCAATTATGTCCAGATCTTAAATGGATTTATTGTTGGCATTCTCTAGGTTTTTTATTTATTTATTTATTTATTTTTATGAATATAAAAAAAAATAGAAAGGGTGACTAGAGTAACTTTTACTTTTTTTGGTGTTACCATAGTAGCATCTTACCCGCTAGAAATCAGGGAAATCATAGCTGTTATCTCATCCCCACTCGGGTGAATCTAGGATTTCAAGTTAGGAAGGTCGAAGTATAAAGAAAAAAAAAACCAAATAGGTATCCATATAGTATTGTGAGCCCCTTTTTTAGACAATTCTCAGGCCCAATGCTGATATGGGATCTTGGGTCACTAAGAAGGGGTTGGAGTAGAAGTTGGGTGAACTGAGTCCAGTTCTCCACGGCCTATTGGGATCGTTATATGAACCAGTCTATGCGCAAGTCACGTAGAACTCCATAAGGCAAAAAATGCAATTTCTCCTAAGTAATAAAATATCATTGTATGTATTTGAAAGTCATAAAATGACCTTTTACTGTTACGAAATAAGTAAAACAATTATTCATAATGTTCACAATGAGAATGTGATTAAAAAATAGAATATTTAGGGCTTATCTTTTATTGTATGAACTACTTTCTACTACTTTCTATAGCAAAGTTCCTTCACTCAATTCCTCCATGATGGTTCCTTGGGAAAGATGTTGCAGTGGTTCCTAGATTGTGATCTCGTGGTCCCTCAAGCGTGATGTCATGGTTCTCAGGGCTATTAGATATTTAATCAATGGAACCCAAAATGGTAGTTCCTTAAACGATGGGGCCTTTAATCTGGGGACCCGAAATGCTAGTTCCTTAGGCCACAGGATCTCTCCATGCTTACTATGCAATGAATTTTGTCCTTTCCCTTTACCTCTGTAGGTTCTGCATAAGAACAATTATACAATACAAATATTCTCATATAATTGTTAGTTCCTTAGGTAAGGATATACATTCTAAAACATATACATATATATATATAAATGAAGTTCATAAAAATCAGTCAGCCACGAGGTCCTTAGCCCCAATTCTCACAAACTTAGTGCTTTTGCACAAGACTTGTAGGATTTGGAACTCAAGTCCAAGTAGCTTTGCTTGGACATTTCCTTCCAAGATAGTCAGGTGAGGAGGATTTTGTAAGAGAGAGTGAGATCTGCTATATGAATGTTTTTGTATAAGTTTATTTAGAGATTAAGTGATATTTTGAATAATCTCAAGGATATGGGACGAAATCCTCCTCCTTGGCTCTCTTGTTTTGTTCTTTTTTTCTCCCTCCCAGAACTCCTAGAACCCTCAGAACCCCCCTTCTTTCTGTTATGCTTTGGCGTTCCTTTTGTAGTAGATATGGTTTGGTTACTCCAGACGAGGATATCCTTGGTCTATTAGGTAAAAACATGTCCTTTGACAAGAATCTGAAGGAGTTCATTGGACAGAGGGTTAGCTTATAAGTTTGGCAATTATAACTCAAAAAGAGTATTTGGCTTTAGCTACAAATGGAAGGCGCCTTCCTAGAAAGTCAAAGGAGTAGGTGGGTTATTCAATGCAATGGATGACAACTTTGATTGAAAAGGGCAGTTGAGAGGAAGTTGTGGGGAGATGCCATGCACACGGAGGAACTGAGTTAGGCCATTGGTTCATGCATTCCAAGCAAATACATTAACCAAGGGAATAACTACAAGTTCCTCATTTCATCAGAAATCACTCCTTTACCGACCAAACAACTTCTCCCTTACTACGAATTTGAGATCCCATGGGCTTGGACAATGGGTTAGAAAGATGATGCCTAGTCTGCCTTGCTCCTCTTTTGGTAACAGGGTTGAGTTTCTTTGTTTGGAACCTTGATGTTGACTCCTCTTGGTTTGGTTATTTCCCAAAAATGGAATAGATTCCTTCTTGTAATGGGTAAGCTTGAAAAGTCTATGACCATTCTTTCCCTTACTACATGTCCTCTGCCTTGACTAAGGTCCCTCGGTTCCTTCACTAGGTTCTAACCCCGAGGCTACCACTTGTCCCTTCCACTTCTCTCTGCGTCCTAGAAACTTGATTCTGACATGACATCTAACGGCTCTTTCCTTCTTTTCCTTCTTTCAGGGATACATGTGAGTGACTTGTCCCCAAACTACCTTCTGGGTCATCTACGTCCTTCTTAGCATCTTCTAGGTCGTCTACGTCCTTCTTAAGATTTTCAAGCTTTCTTTCAGAGGACCCTCTTCCTGGAGGGTGGAGGACCCATTCGTGGCCCAAGATTGGGTCATTTTCTTTTTACTTTTTTCTTTCACTTTCCTTCTTTTTGGGCCTTTCATATAAAAGTGGATCCCACACGTGTGGGGTCCACCTCCATGTGAGAAGGAGGAAACATGCATCTAATGCATGGTGTGTGAGGTTCACCTCTCTGCGAGAGGGAGGAAACATGCATCCAATGCATACTATATTTTCTCGTGGCAAAGAAGTATATAATTGGTGTGGCCCTCATGGCAGCATAGGTAGCAATAATTGCTAAGAAAAAAGAGCACATATGGCCCTGACAGTAGGTGGAATCATTATTCCAAAAGGATGACTCATATTATCGACTCTTTTGGAAGTTGACATTTAGGCATTTCTGTGATAGTGAAGAGAGTAAAATACTTTTCTATTTCTTAAAAAAACTCTCCTCTTTTTTTTCCTTTTCTCCTTTCATCATCTTTAGCCATAGAAGTGATTCTTGTAAAGCAAAAATACATCTATGGGACTTTGTTTCTAAGCTTTGATCATACAAAAAAACTTCATTTAGAGAATATTGTAATGTAAGATGTCATGCACTTTTGCAAGATTAGCTTAGACATGTACTTCTATTTTATGTGGGGAATAACTATCATACATTTATGCTCAGGTTGAAGTTGCTACTTTGTCTATTTAAGAAGAAAAACAGGTGCAATTTAAAGAAGTAGAAGTGCAATTTAAAGAGCAGGTACTCATGTTTCTGATGACTTTTATTGGAACTACCTGAAATGAGTTTATTCTGTTCTATTTGTTCTTAGCATGGGAATCAAGCCCATTTTGTTACTAATTTTCTTGAATTATTAATAAAGAACTTGAGCTGGAATTGTAGAATTTCTTATAATAATCTTATTTAAAAAATATAAAAAAACATCATGACAAGGATTTTTCTTCTTTCACATCTTTTGGCTTATTGAATCATTAATTGTTTCTTCGAAATTCTTCGTTACTCAATTTAGTGGGCACCTTAGGACAAAATCACTTGTGATGGGCAAGGTTAGATACTGAGTTCAAATAATTCTAATTCTAACTTTCTCCCACTTTGCTGATATTCTAATGGATGTGTGTGTGTGTGTGTGTGTGTGTGTGTTCCTTGTAAACAAGTAAACAACCAAAGTACCAAACTCAGACCCCTAATAACACACTTCTCTACGTATATTCACCACCAGAATGAACTCCCAGATTTTTTCTCATGGTCTACTGCTTTTCTTGTTTCTTTAATTTGTTTGTCACAACCTTGTTTTTGGAGCTTCCTGTGTCTTTATGGACAGATGATCGGTACTCATGTTGTAGTACCAACACGTATACGTTCGACTGCGGAGAGATCATAGGTGTGGGTTATCCATTCTAGGGAGCTGGCCAAGCCTGTGCTTGTGGCAATCCTCAAGAGCTCACTTTTGAGAAAAACATTACCACCATAGATATTATGAACATGAAGTACAGGGTTTTGGAAATGGATTCCAAAACCAAGAGAGTACGTATTGCAAAGGAGGACGACATGGATGGAATTTGTTCGCCCAACTTTGTGAATAGAAAACTCGATCCCAAGCTTTTCCATTCTCACACTCTTACAAAATCTCACCATGTCACACTCTAACAAAATCTTACCATAATCTATGGTTGTAAGAATTGACCTCCTATAATGTATGATTACATGTTCTACTATGAAAAATTCATTTGCTCTGTACATGGGCGTGGGCTTTTAGTAGTAGAATATGATGGCCCTGAGTTGTGTTTTGTTTACAAAAAACCAAACTATCTCAAGTGATCTTTTTTTCTTTTCTTTTTTATCAATAGGAGTCACCCATATCTTTAAGCAAATTGCTCATTTTAAATCTCATGCTTTTATATATTTTGACTTATCCATCTTAGTATTCACATTTCAATTACACTCATTTTATGAATACTTGGCCTCTTAATAGCCCAACATTCAGTATCATGGAACATAATTGGTTCAATAGCAATCTTATAAAATTTTCCCTTTAACTTTATAGGCATTCTACAATCACACACTACACATGATTCACTTTTCTACTTAGACCACCATTCTCTTATCCTATGATTCACATCCTTTTCAATCTCACCATTTTTAGGAATTATTAATCCAAAATATTGAAAGCTCTTGCTCTTTAACATATCTTGACCATCATGTCTTACAACACATATACATCTTTGTTCAACTTTTATTAAACGTGCATTCTACTTAATTGACATCCTTTAGATTTATAGAGCGTCTCACAAAATTTTAACTTGGCATCCACTTTGTGTCTATTTTATTTACTAAAACTGTGCCATCTGCAAAAAGCATACATCAAGAGACTTCCTCTTGAATTGACTTAATCTGCAAAGAGCATACATCAAGGGTCATCCATCATTGGTGCAAAGAGATATAGACTTAATCGGTGTTCCTTGATGGAAACCTATAGTGATAGGAAATTCAAACTAGTTACAAAACGGTCATACATATCCTTAAACAAGTTTAAATACTTTAAAGAAACATCTTTCTTTTCCAAGACCTGCCACATGGCCTCTCCAAAGACCTTAACATATGCTTTCTCTGTGTCAATACATTACCTCTCTAAGGACCCTAACATATGCTTTTTCTACATCAATAAAAATCATATGAAGACCTCCCTATTTTTTTCTTTTTAGATGTCTAAGAAAGAAAATAGCTTCCATGGTAAATCACTTGTACATATAGTACAAACTGGAATTCTTTCTTTAAAAAAATTGAATGAAAACGATGACATTAATGAAACATAAATATTCTCTCTCTCTCTCTCTCTCTCACTCTAATCTTCACTTCATAATTATAATAAATAATGCAGGGGTCAAAAGCAAGAAATTCCTAAAAAGTGATAATCAAGTAAAGCACCTCCTATAGTTGGGATTAGACTAATCAAAAGAAAAAAAAATTAATAATAAAAAAGAAAAAGGGATTCAACTTGATTTGGTCCAAATGAGAACTTGGATGCTTAACTATGGGTTGTACCTGCTGCTATTTATGGGAAAAATCTAACTCATATCCTAGCCATTTATTTTATCATCTATTTATGGGAAAATCTTCTAGCACAAAGAGCGCAACTTTAAATTCAAAACGTCTTGATCATGCTGCTTTAGGTCCTTGAGAAAACATAGGAAAAAAAGAGAAACATACATAGGACTTCAACGAGGAGGGTTGTAATCAACTCAAGCCAAGTATAGAATGGTCGAGCTTGGTTTGATAATAAATATAGCATGTTCAAACTCCGCTTGAACCTGATCCAAGCCTACAAACAAGTTTTGAACTTGAGCTTCTCAAAGATTCTAAAAGCTTGAAGTCAAGGTCAATTTGCTTCATTAGTCAAGTCAAGTTCATGCTCAATATCAAGCACTTGAGCTTGAACACGAGCACATAATCAAATGTTTTAAATCTCAAGAAAAAAAAAAAAATCAATGGATATTAAAATAAAACAATGTATTTCCTCTTTTGAGCCACAACAAAATATCACAATTTCTCAACAGTAACAGGAATCTAATGGATAATAAACATATCACAAATGAGTAATGCCTAGGGAGACAATTTTTCATTACTATTGACATGATTTATTGTAATTGGAGCAACATCGCATTCACTTGTGTCTACCATTGATACGACTTTTATTATGCACTAGTCACAACAAATCATATCATCCATTGTGAAAAGTGTTGCGTCACTGGACTTGTTGTATCACAAATTGGGAAGCAATGAATAAACATGACAAGAACAGAAAAATAAAGTAATGATGCATTATTAACTAGTTTCTTTGTCCTTCTCATTAGAATTAACAGTGGGTTTTCTTGTTCACTGTAAGGACAGAATTAACATGACAACAAATGCCATAGATGTGAACTTGGAAAGACACATTACAATAATAATTAACAAAGGAAGAACAGAGATTTCAACCACATGAATCCCCTTCCCCTTCTTTGCCAAAAAAAAGCTGAGCATTAACTGACAGAGGTTTTCACTCTAAAAGAGAAAAGAGAAAATGAGTGTATATATTAAATTGCTCTGTTCTCAACATTATACATAAAGGGTACTACCTACTATTCTTAACCCGAGACACCGGAAAAATCCAGAAACATAGTACACAGACAGAACACAAACATAGAGAGAGAGAGAGAGAGAGAAGAAATATTAATTTAAAATATTTAAGAGACAACAAATAACAAGTACATAAATCATTAATAGAACAGAGGATTACCTTGTGAAAAAGGGTGGCTTTTGTTGGCCTCAGCCTTGGCTGTGTATACAGAGAGCCGTAAGAAAGCCGAATTCTCGAACAAGACCGAAATTTGGGAGGTGGGTTTCTTTTTAGGATGAGAGAAATCTAAGACACGATATTCTGGGTTTTTTTTTTTTTTTTTTCCTTTCTCTCTGAGATTTCTCGCAGATTCTCGCTAACCAAACAGGGAATGCGAGAGAACGTAATAATATAATTGGATTTACAGGGGCGGTGAGTGATAAATAATGACTATTATTTTATTTTTATTTATTTGGGTACTATTATTTTTAGTTTTTTTTTTAGGTCAAAATGTAATACTCAATCTCTAAATTTTACAATTTTTTATTTCAATTCTCTAAATTTACATTTTGTCATTTCAATATTCTAAGTTTCAGTCATCCTCAATTCAGTTATCTGTTAACAATCCGTCCAATTTTACCATTAACTCACCTTTTTTTTTTTGAGGGTGTGCCATTAACTCACCTAAACGACGTTTATTTTGCCCATATGTGGTTTGCCCGAAAAATACTTTGCATATTTGTGGTTTAATAATTGACACTTTATCAAACTGATGTTAGTTAATTTATCTCCTGTTACTCACCTCTGTTAAGAATAGGGGTAAATTTTTTATTTTTGTTACCCTTTTATGTCACATAAAAAACTAAAATATCAAGGGAAAAGAAGATCTAAAAGTTCAATTTTATAAAAATTAAAACCTAACTTTTACATTTTATTTTCATATATCTTTTTTCCATTCTCTTGTTCAAGTGAGAAAACGCATAATTTCAATTTTTAATGTGTTAATAAAGAAGATCTAAAAGTTTGTACATGAAAAGGAGATGTAAAGGATAGGTTTTAATTTTTACAAAACAAGCGTAACCCCTGGTTACATGCCCTTGTTCACTACTTGCTTTCACTGAACCTATCTTTTAGATCTTCTTTTCCCTTATTTTTTAGTTTTTTATGTTTTCAGAAGAGAGACATAAAAAAGTAACAAAAATACAAATTTACTCTTATTTTTAACAAAAGTGGGTAACGTGAGACAAACGGAACTAATTTCAGGTGGTTAAAGTGCCAATTTTTAAATTACAGGTAGGTAAAGTGTTTTTTAGGCAAACCACAGGTGAACAAAGTGTAATTCCCCCTATTTATTTTTTATTTATTTCTTAATTTTTAAAAAATAAGTTAATAAAAATTAAAAAAAAAAACCAAAAATTTAATTAAGGGAACAACGTCGCTCACTCCCCACATTTGAAGAACCAAAATTCTAACCCCACCCACCTGATAACTGAGAGACTAAGTGTCCGTTTGGGATCCGCTTATTCTACTAAAACTAAAAACTTTTTGTTGAAAATACTGTAAATAAAAGTAAAAGTTAACTAAAATAGTACAGTGGCATCCATTAATAGTGTTAAAAAGTACAGTAAGACCCATGAATAGTAACAAAAATAAGCTGAATAGTAAAATTAGTTGGCAAAAATAGTTTTTGCCAAACGCACACAGAGAGGGAGAAAGAGGGGGAAAGAGAGAGAAAGAGAGATCAAGGTAGAGAAAGAGAGAGAGATCGAGACAATGTAAGTATGGTTTTTTGGAGTTGAAATATTATTTGGGTTTGTTTTGAATGTCCAAAACATTTACTGGTTTTGGGTTTTTTGGCCTAATTTGTGATTGTGTTTGTGTAATTTTTGTTCTAATGCTTGATTTGACCAGTTTTGCCATCTACGTATTTCCTTTTATGGTCCTTTGTTTATAAAGATTAAAACTTTCTTTAATGGGGCTTTGAATTTTGTTGGTGGTGTTGTGTGACAGAGATGGCTTTTGGTGTTTTGCATTTATCAGTGCTTTTTTTTACAGATCATGTGATTCATTGGTAAAAGTTGTGGATTTAGGTGGGTGAGGTTAGAATTTGGGTTCTTCAGATGTGAGGAGCCTAACCAAATTTCTAGGTTTTTTTTAATTAACGTTTTTTTATTTTTTATTTTTGAGTTAAGAAATAAATAAAAAATAAATATTAAATAAAGTGCAAAATGCCATGGTGAATTAACAGCAATATTGGATAGATTGTTAATAGATGACAAATTGAGGATTATTGAAACTTAGATGACTGAAATGATAAAATGCAAACTTAAAGGACTGAAATAAAAGTGATGAAACTTAGAGACTGAGTTTTGTATTCTGGTCTTGATTTTATCTTATTGAGCTCAGGACCTAGTAATTGGGCTGAATTTCAAGTTGAGTTAGGCTCTGGAGTGAGATTATATTGTCATAGTTACACCCAATTAAGTCTAGACCTCTATTAAAAAATATTTATAATTACAATAGAGAGAGGAGATTATAATCTCGATATTTTCAACAAGACTCTTGACAACCTATACTCTATTTTACTTGTAAAGTTGTGTTATTAACTTATTATGTGGACGTTGCTAAGGCCAAATTTTATGTTTTCTTTCGACCAACTTAAGTTTGCTTCTGACCAACTTAAGTTTTCTTCTTAACCTTATTTTTCAATGCTATTGCTGCCAAGTGTCAAATACAGGAAAACTCGAAAAGCACTCTTAAAAAAAAAAAAAAAAAAAAAATCACCCAAACAAACATAGTAGTAAATTAAGAACCCCAAATTTCCATGGAATGTATTTGTCCAAACAAACATCTTTGGCTTCTATAAGTTCAGAGCAAATGAGAGAGAAATTTCATGTCTCCTTTTGCCTTGAATAGCATCATGTGGCTCTTCTTTATCCCTAAATAAATAAAGAACCATTAATTGAATCACAGCCATATCTATGATCATGTGTAAAGTAAAAGTATAACTAAACACTTAGAAAAGAAAAGGAAAAAGGAAAATAACACTCTCTCTCCCTCTCTATATATATATATATATATACACATGTATGTGTGTGTACACTAAATGCCATTGGCCAATTTCCCATAGTAGGTAATAAAGTTATAAGTAATAAAATATAAATTGTATATCACAAATAGAATACTAGCGGCTATATTTTACTCACACCAAGTGAAAATCTTTAATTAAATTTTTTTTTATAAGTACCTTTAATTAATTTTTTTAGAATATTAAGTATTTTAACATACACACACGGGAAAAGGAGAAAAGGTTTTAAAGAAACATACAATGATGTATATCCAAAGTGCCTAACTCTTAAATACTCGGGTGAACTAAATAACTCTGCTAAAATTTTGGGATGTTTCAAATTAAAACCAAATTATAAAAAGGTTAATCTAAAATCATATTTGAATCATTTTGGCGGCAATGATAAGTCATTGTTAATGAAAGTAATTGAATTTGTATAAGCTATGACTAAAATGTGTATACCACAAAGAGTCATTCCACGTAAAATTAATGACATTTAGTATATTATACAAAATTTGTGAAATTATATACTAATCAAACATTTAATTATTATCACCTAAACATTCATGATAATTTTCGCAGTCTTGACGGTGTATGTTCCTCCAATGTTGAAGATATTTATCATGTTGATTTAGTACATTCTTAATAAAACTTTCGAAGTTTCCCCTAAAAAAGATATCATGTACTATATAATTAGAATTCTATTATACAAGTTTGTGTTTGCACTAACCGGACTTTTTTTTTTTTTTTTTTTTTTTTTTTGCATTTTTTGCATTTTCTTTTTGCATTTTTTCTCCTTATATAATGCGGCACACTATAAGTCTGTGAAATAACTAACAACTCTAAGTAAAAAACTATTTTAGAAATTTCAAAAAGTTTAAGAAATATAAACATTATACTACCAAAAATTCTAGAAATTTAAAAGAAGTTTTATTATTTATTTTATATTATTTTTATAACTTATCACGATTTCTTTAATAATAAAGGTTTTTTTTTTTCTTACACACACACACACACACACACACACACATATATATATATATATGGTTTTTTGTTATATGCTAAGTAAAACTAATTAGAAATTATAGTTTTAACCAAAAATAGAAAAACATACCAACACCACCCAAATTCTGATTAAATTTTACTCTTCTTTAAACAAATTAATGTTTTTTTTTTAATTTTATAAATTCTTTGATTTGAATTTTTTTACTGATTTAAAATTATCTTATATATATTCTCTCATACATCATACGAATTAATGACTAATTTAACCAATATTGTAAAAAAAAATAAGGTAAGTCATAGTCTATGCTCACAAGGTAGTATTGTGAATATGATTTTACCTTTTACATCTGAATATGGTTTTATTTTTGTTACATCTGGCACTGAGTTGGTTCATTTGTAATTTTGGGTGGCCAATGATTTAATAAGGGAAGAGAAATGGCAGAAAGTGCAATCAACCTAGCTAAAGACTATTTGGCCCCGTTGTTAGTCCAAGAGGCAAGATTGCTGGTGGGAATCCACAACAAAGTTGAGAGCATCCAAAGTGAATTGGAGTTCATCCAGTCTTTCCTCAAGGATGCAGATTTAAAAGCGGAGAAGGGAGACACTAGCAGTGTTACACAAACATGGGTCAAAAATGTAAGGGAAACAGCTTATCACATAGAAGATGTAATTGATGAATACCTTCTTCATTTTGCAAAATATCCTCAAACGCAAAGACGAATTTATCGTATACCCTTGAAGATTTTTCAATGTACTGCCAACTTGAAACCAAGACATGTGATTTCCTCTAAGATTCAAGATATCAACGACGAGCTCAAGGCACTCAGAGAGAGAGGTGAAAGATTTGGCTTCAATAATTTGGAGCAAGGAGGATTGAGCAATGATGCTAGACAGCCAAGATGTGATTTCTGGAATGACCCTCGAGAGGCATCCCTTTTCATTGCAGACGATGAGCTTGTGGGCATTGAGGCTCCCAGAGACAAATTGATAAAGTTGTTGGTAAACGGACCATCTAATCTCATGGTGATTTCAGTGGTTGGCATTGGTGGGCTTGGTAAGACCACTCTTGTCAAGAAAGTGTATGAAAACGAGCAAGTGACGCTGCCCTTTCGTTGTAGTGCTTGGATCACTGTGTCTCAATCATACAAGATGGAGGATATATTGAGGAAAATGATAAAGGATTTCTACAAGGCAAGGAAGGGGATTCCCCCTAGGGAGATTGACACAATGGAAAGAACAATGTTAATTCAAGAATTGAGGCAATTTTTACTTGAATTGAGGTATGTAGTAGTTTTTGACGATGTATGGGATATGAGCTTTTGGCGTATTGTACAACTTGCTTTACCGGATAAGAACAAAGGCAGTAGAATAGTAATAACAACTCGAGATGAGAGTGTTGTTCCCTCTGACAAACAATCTCCATTTTATCATGTGTACAAATTGTCACATCTATCATTCAAAAATGCTCGAGAGCTTTTTTGCAAGAAGGTCTTCCAATGTGAAGGGGGGATTTGTCCCCGTGAATTAAATGAATCGTCAAATAGCATAATTAAGAGATGTGGTGGGCTGCCACTTGCAATTGTGACTATAGGCGGTCTTTTGTCAACAAAACAAAAGGTTGAGTCTGAGTGGATCAAATTTCTTGATAGCCTAACTTCAGAGTTAGAAAGTAATCCCCATCTCCAAGATATCACCAAAATCCTCTCTCTTAGCTATATTGATCTACCTTACAACCTCAAAGCTTGTTTCTTATATTTCGGCATGTTTCCAGAGGATTACTTCATTAATAGTGCAAAACTAATTCGACTTTGGATAGCTGAGGGTTTTGTAAAAGAAATGTCAGGGAAAACATTGGAGGACATTGCACAAGACTATTTGAACCAGCTTATTCATAGAAGCCTGGTTCAAGTGGAATGGATTGATTTTATTGGCAGAACTAGAACTTGTCGAGTCCATGATATGTTGCATCGGTTCATTCTTACTAAGTCAAAGGAGTTGAGTTTTCATTGGGTCTCAATACAGGACTGCTTAAGGGTAGAGAGAATTGCTCGACGCCTCTCAATTCAAACCAAGGTAAATACCCCTTTGCAAAGTATTACTAGTTCCCAAACTCGTTCTATTCTCATTTTGGGGTTAGATGAAGTGCCCAATTCTTTTCTAATGACTTGTTTTTCAAATTTCAAGCTTATGAAAGTAATGGATTTTGAAGGTGCTTCTATCAATTGTATTCCTAAAGAAGTGGGAAGCCTATTCCATCTAAGATATTTAAGCCTAAGAGATACAAAAGTGCAAATGCTTCCAAAGTCCATAGGAAAATTGCTCAACCTAGAGACATTGAATTTGAAACGTTCCCTTGTGTCTGAGCTTCCAGTGGAGATTAGTGGGCTTCGTAAGCTACGATATCTTGTGGCCTACAATTATAATAGAGATACTAAGTACAATATAGATTCTCGGCGTGGAATAAAGATACCAAATGGCATTAGGCATTTAGAGTCCTTACAGAAGCTATTTAATATTGAAGCCACCAGCGCTACACTTATAACAGAATTGGGAAGTTTGGCACAGTTGAGGAAGTTGACGGTCTGTAAATTGAAGAAAGAGAATGGAATGGATTTGTGCATTGCAATACAGAAAATGAGCCACCTTCGGACATTGGAAATTGTAGCAACAAGTGAGGAAGAAGTTCTTAATTTGCAATCGTTGCCTTCTCCTCCTCTCCTCCTACAAACTCTTTCCCTAGTAGGGCGACTAGAAAAGTTGCCAGACTGGATTCCCAAACTCAAGAGTACAGTTCGAATTGGTTTAAACTGGTCAAAATTAATGGAAGATCCATTAAAGGTCCTTCAAGCTCTGCCTAATTTGATGGATCTTCATCTTCACGATGGATACGGAGGTGAGCAATTACATATTGAGGGAGGAGGCTTCCAGAAACTCAAGATTCTGAGGCTTGAAAATTTGGGAGGATTGAATAGGTTGATAATAGATGAAGGTGCCCTACCTCTTCTTGAAAAGCTTGTAATTGGAGAATGCCTACAGCTGGAGGAGTTGCCGTCTGGCATCCACCATCTGAAAAGCCTCAAAAATCTGCAATTTGATGAAATGCCGACCGAATTCGTTCTTAGTCTGCAACCGGATGAAGGCCCTAATTTTGGGGAAATCAAGCATATTCTCTCTGTCATTTTCTGCTATAGGACTAATGGAGAAAACTACAATGGCTACAAGCTTGGCGGTTCAGAATTGTTGAAGCGTCTACAAAGTTGATTTGTGGAGGACCAAAGTGCCCACACCACTTTCAGAAAATTACAGGTACGTCCCCACCCACTTATTTATTATTAGACTGTTACATTTACTGTAAATTACCAAAAGTCTTTCACACATGCAATTACAGACACCATATTTCATAAGCCCCTACTCCATTTTGTTAACCAACTTCAACCCAGAAAATGATCATAAACATTGTTTCCGATTGGAAACATATTGAAAATGTAATGGTTCCCCTTCCCTGTTTTTTCCTCTTTCTTATACTACTGCTTCTAACAAATAAATTGCTCCTATTATGAAAATTAGCTTGAAACTAATCAAGAATTTTATAGATATCATTGTGAGTAGCATGAAGCAATAATTGGACAACAAGCATTGTTCAAATTCTAATTTATAGACAACTCTTTTACTAATGTTAGTATTCACATTACCAAGTTTGTTTATTGTGGACAGGAAAGATGATTGAGTGCTTAAGTTTTACTTGCCTATGAATTATAGTTGGTAAGCCTGAATTTCCTCCTTTCACACATTATAGACCTTTTTCTTTTTTGTATTTTTATTACATTTAACTTTTTATTTATATTGCTCTTGTTAATACTGTAGGCTTAGCTTCAAATGCCAATGTGTCAAGGATTTTCATGAGCCAGATCAAACAAGATACTACTCTTTTCTCAACCAGCCAAAACATAAGTAGTTGTTTCTCCCATTCATTGTTGCCTTTGTCATTATATTGTTGTAATGTGTTATTGTTTCTGTATCAAGATTGTTATAATTTGTAATATTTTCTGTATCAAACTTTTGCTACGCAAAAGAGTGATGTTTTAGTTGAATTGTATTTGCTGTCTTTAGAATGGTTTAAGTGTTTCATTGGTATGACCGCATGTAATGGCTTTGATATAATAGCTAAAAATTCTATATAATGACATTTGCGTATAATTTGTGAAAGAGTAACTAGATGTATATGTTTTCTTTCTTTATTCATCGAAAAAAAATAAATAGAAACTGTATCGAACAGGCCTGGCTTTGAGTAATTTTCTGTGCTGCTGTAGTGTTGTTGCCTAGTTTGTTGCAGATTTTGTTTTGATGTATGTTAGGTGTTATTAATTTGATGTATAAATTCAGCTTTTGTTGCTTCTTTTTGAACTTCTTGTATGGTTTTTCTTGTTTCAAGAAATTGTACTCATTCATCTAAGGGAAATAAAACTAGATATTTTTTTACCATATGCAACATTCATTCATCTATATCTATATATTACTAAAAGCTGAAGCGTAGCGTTTAATGCTGCTGCTCTCATGTTGCGCCACATCAGCTGCCACGTCATTTTTAAAAAATATATATAATTTGTCCTACAATTTTAAAATGATTTTTACAATTTTCAGCATTATCTATATATTACTAAAAGCTGAAGCGTAGCGTTTAATGCTGTTGCTCTCATGTTGCGCCACATCAGCTGCCACGTCATTTTTAAAAAATATATACAATTTGTCCTACAATTTTAAAATGATTTTTACAATTTTCAACCTTATAAATACAGTCCACTACTTATTTATTTATTTTCACTATCACCCTATAATAAATCCAGCCCACTACTTATTTATTTACTTCCACTATCACTATATAATAAATCTGTATAATTAATCTAGCCCACCTCTTATTTATTTAGTTCCACCATCAAGTCCAACCCAAAACATTTTCAGTTCAGTTTTAGGGTTTTGTGTGAGCTTTTTCAGCTTAAAGGAAAAATAAAAAAATAAAAAATGTTGAAGCCTTTCAAGCTTTAGGTTTTTTTTTTTTTTTTTTTTTTTCAATTTTCCTATAATTGTTTTTAACATTTATTTTTTTAATATTTACATTTCTCCAACCTTTCTCTCTCCCTTACCATTTCATCTCCCCACTACTTCTTCAATCTTTCTCCCTCCCTTACCTTTTCATTTCCCCACTACCCTCTACATCAATATCATTCTTCCTTTTTCCCTTCATCTTCTTTTATTTTTGTCTCTTCTTATTCACACCCTCTTACTATAAATTTGTCACTATCTCTTCTATTCTATGCATAGTTTTTCCTCATAAAAAAAAGGTACTCTCTCTCTCTCTCTCTCTCTCTCTCTCTCAAATTTTTGGTGGATTTGTTTATTTTTATTGCATCTCTACTTTAGGTTGATAATTTTTTATATTCTTTAAAACTCTATTTTGGGTTAATGCGATTTAGTTTTGTTTTTTAAATTGTTGTTGTTGTTTTTTATTTTATTTTTTATTCTCTTTGATTGTTAAATGTTATCCTATTGCGATCTAAAGAATTAAATATAGCGTATAAAAATATAATATTATTATATTACATAGCATGATTTGGATAATTTGGTATTTATTTTGTTACATAGCATGATTTTTTATAGTGCTCAATTAGGATGTTAAACTATGAGACTTTACTAATTTTTGTTTATTTTCTAATCCTTTGTGGTGGACAAAGTACTTTTAATAGTTGTATTAGAAGTACTCTATAATGCCATTCATTTAAAGAAAAACAAAGGTTAGCCAAGCGAAAATAATTGGATATGTGACAAATTGCAAAAGTTAAAATTTGTATATATACAATAATTGTTTATTTGATAATATGTTTTGGGTGGCCGAAATTATAATTTCTACAAAGAAAATAACCTTAATAGATTATCAAAAACAAAATTTTATCCTAATATTGGTTCAATTAATCATTGTTAAGTTTTATTAATTTTTTTTAGTTTACATTTTTTTAGTGTTTTAGATTGTTCCTATGTTACATATATGATTGTTCCTATAATAAATAAAAATATAATTACGAAATGCATTACTCATTATTAGATTAGTTTAAATTGTAAAAAAAAATTAATAAAACCATCATAAAAATAATTATCACGCGCAACGCGCGGGTCCGCGACTAGTATTGATAAAAATGAAGTCCACTTCTAAACAACAAAATTGAAAAAGGTTCAATTAGTATTAAACATTATGAATTTAGTTATTGATGAGTGTCTCCCACAAAAGATTTTGACATCTTAAATCCTGATTTTTGGTAGGAATCCTAACTTGGAGGTTAGACTATATTTCCACTAAAAGACTTTGTTGTTCCAGAATTTTCTGAACGAAACCTCTTGTAGTGACACTGTGATCTTGTTTCAGTAAATTTCTGGAAAGCACGGGTGCGGCGCCAGAGGCGCCGCACCCGCGTCGGACGCAGCCTGATGCTGCGAGGCGCGTCGGACACCGCTGACCGCGCGTCCGTGCCGCGTCGGGCCGCGTCTTGCCACGTGGCGAAGCCGACTCGCGCCGACGCGGCTCAAATCGGGCCGACTTGGGCCGATTCGGGCCGTTTCGGCCGTATCGGCACTCCAATCTCCATGCCGATCTCCAAAAACTCCATCGCTCACTTCGTCCAAAAACTCCAAACACCCTCCCTCACTCCAATCTCCATCGCTCGTCTCTCTCTTCTCTCTGTGCTCTCTGGTTGCTCAGCTCGGCCAAATTCGCGCAGATTCGGGCCAAAACGGGCCGATTCCGGCGGAAATGGAATCCGATACGGCCGATATGGCCACCGAAACATGCCGATTCTGGCCGAAACGGCCACCGAAACAGGCCGATGCGGCCGATTCCGGCCAAAACAGCCGCCGAAACAGGACGAAATGGGCAGTGGCTGCCATTCTTCTGCTTCATGTGGCCTTGTGAGAGGGGGGAAAAAAAAAAAAGAGAAGGAAGAAGAAGATGAGAAGACACCAAAAAAAAAAAAAAAAAAAGCTGGAAGAATAATAAATGTAGTAACTGAATATAAATTAAAGAGGTGGAAAAGTCAAATATTTAATGTGGGTGAGTTTGGGAATTGAAAAATGAGTAAAGCAACCTTCTTGAAATGTGGTTTTTTGTTTACAATTACCAAAAATATTGATTTTATTAAAAACAAATCATAAATAATTATTTTTTAATAATAAATTCTACCATTTATTTGATTTTTTTTATATAAAAATATTAAATTCACTATATAAAAATATTTTAAATAATTTTTTAATCGCGGAGTCCCGCCGCACCCGCACCCACCTTTTTCAAAAATTGCCGAGTCCCGCACCCGTACCCGTACCCGCACCCGAGTCCCGAAACGCACCCGTGCTTCTTAGGTAAATTTAACTCATTCATAAATAATAATAATAATAATTGAACTAGAATTTTTTTTTGCCTTATTCACAGTGTGATCTTGTTATGATGTTAGAATTATGAGCCTCTTCTTTTTTTCTTTTTTCTTTTTGGGGGAGGGCAGGGGAGGGGGGAGGGAGGGGTCAACCATACAAAATGAAGCATTGGGGGCACTTTAGAAAGGAAGAAAAAAGAAGAGAGCATCTAGGTCATAACTTGATTATTTTAATTAACAGACAACAGGATCACCATTTGATATCAGTAAATGAACTTTATGAAATCTAATAATGTAAGATTAGTTTTGATTAATTTAGTTGATAAAGTGCTTAGTTTAAAAAGTCTATAGCAAGTTGAAACTCATTGGCAGAAGTTTATTAGTACATTCACTCCTAGTAACCAATTGGTTTCAGTGGCGGCTCCAGAAATTTAGTTTAGGGGGGTCATTAAGAAATTTAAATTAAAAAAAAAATTAATAAAAAGAGAACTTGAATATCTCAAGTTATAGACAAAAAAAATGTATATGAATTTTTACAATTTCCTTCTACAAGTTTTCAAATTTTGAATTGTTACACAATAGTTAATTATGAGTATTTATTGTCAATATGGGTAGCTATAACCATTTTATTTTGTTAAGTTTGTCTAAATTTTTTTTTTTTTTTTTTTTGTAGTTAATATTATATATTTGTCATTGTTTTTATAAAAATGTTTAAATTAGATGACTAACTCAACTCATTGGCTCTACATTAATTATTGACACACACAACCACACTCATTCATATATAAAATAATTCACTTCGTGTTTACTTAACCAATCAAATACTTGAATAATCACTAACTTTGCAATTTTTTCTTGAATTTTTCTAACTTTATGACTAAAAAAATTATTATAACATGATAACTATACACACTTATGTAATAAATCTTCTCTATTTCCTATTTATTAAATTATATAAAGTTATATTATATTTATATTTTACACACAAACATCCACGTACATGTCATTATTCACACAAATGACATTATAAAAAAAAAAAGTAATGCACACAATTAATATTAGACACACTTATACACATAATAAAAAAATTTATAATAAAGAGTGACACTTACAATTTACAAATGCTTACTCTTACTTTAGAGTCATAAATACTTATAAATAAGTGTGCATAAGATTTAAGTCACAGCGTGTAAAAATATTTTTAAGAAAATATTAATGTATTAAACTAAAAAAAAAAATTAAAAAAAAAAATATATATATATATATATATATTTTTTTTTTGGGGGGAAGTCAGGGGGTTCATTTGAACCCCCTGACCAAAGGGTAACGCCGCCCCTGATCGGTTTTGTCCATAGCTACCAACAATGTGTAAGCATTCCCCCTAACATTAGAGCACTGTCCAATAATCTGCTATGAATAAAAGATAAAAGCTTTCACACGCTTTCTCAAGGAAAATACAATTTACAGAGGTGCCCTGATGGGCTTGTAGGAGATCAATGGGGAGTAGTTCCAGGCTTCCAACTTCAGGTTTTTCTATTAGTGAACATCAAATTTGTAAAGTTATTAAGGATAATCACAATTACAAAAAAGACATTTGCTTATAATTTGTGAAAGAGTAAATCGTATGTATATGTTTTCTATATTCATCCAAAGAAGAAATTAGAAAACTGTTATGAACAGGATTATTTTTTCAGATTGGGAAATGTCCTCAACTATCTTTAAAGACTAAAATGTCATACCAATGTGGTGTTGTCTTTTCTGTTTTGAGTAGTTTTCTCTGTTGCTGCCTAGTTTGTTGCAGGATTAGCTTTGATATTTGGTAGGTATTGTTAGTTTGCTCAGTTGATTCAGCTTGTGCTGCTTATTTTGAACCTCTTGTACTGTGATCTTGTTTCAAAAAAATTATCTCATTCATCTCAAAAAACAAACAAGAAATTTTTTTACCATATATGCCATTCACAATGATAAAAGCGTTAGTCCACTTCAAACTAATAAACTCAACATAAGTTCAATTAGTATAAATCGCTATGGATTCAGTTAATGATGAGTGTCTCCATAAAAGAGCTTTAAAATCTGACAACCTGACTTTTTGGCAAGGAAATCCTAACTTCACATTGCAAATCCTAGAGGTTTATATACTATATCTTCCTTGTTTCTTTCTGAAAACTTGTCAATGTGTGAGTTCATAAATTAACTTGTCATTGCCACCAAAGGGTATTGAATGAAATTTATCTGTTGTCCTTACCAAATATGTTAAACGTAAAGTCGTTCTGCTAAAAATTTTACCTAGGCCAGTGAACATCTTGACGGGTGACAATTTCTATGCAAGTATTTACCAAATGATTTTGGATGTTTTCCTTTGTTCTCTTAGCCATGAAAGTGTAAATGCTACTGGATTGCTGGTTATCATAGAATATATATTGCATTATAATAGTATTAAGACACAATGTGATTTTCTTACAAAGTCAAATCAACATTAGCAGTAATGAATGAAGTTCGCATGTGAGTACACCCTCATAGTAAAAATTAGGAGAATTATGAATATAAAATCACTGTGTCGTTGGTTTTATCCTCATGTTAGATAGAGAGTTACTGAGCTCGGAGTGAGTCACTGATGGGTCCCGATTTAGCAGCCAATGCAGAGAGGTTGGAACCAATGGAACCTCCTCGGGGCAGGCTAGAATTCCGATGGTATTGACAACGGAAGAATCCCGGATGTGTTGTCGGCAAGCAAAGACAGTTCTTCCACCTTGCACCTTGTTTGCCTGAACTCCCTTGTGAAGTTGGTGACACAAGTAAATGAGAGTGCTTCAAATCTTCCAAACTAAACTCTGCTATCTTTATCTTCCGGTCCATCTGCTTTATGTTGATCTTTGGAGGCTTTTGCTCCACAATTTCATCCATATTATGTATATTGTAACCTTGAGAGAAATATAAGACATTACAAATCAAATGAACAATCACAAAGGCTGTTGAATTTGAATTCCTATATTACATTTATATGCCACGTCACAAGCTGCAATTTTCAAATAGTGTCACAAATTATTTGTTGTGGCGAGACAATGTTTCTAATTTGACTTGTAGAAGAAACAGAAAAATATGTTTTGATTGATTGCCATAATTTTGAATCATTATTATTCAGAAACTCTGATCAAAATCCTGCTGGGAAAAGACCTATTCTTCAAAGGTCTACACTGGCAAAGTGGAATTGAAGAACATTTCTGTTGAATGAGAGTGAATAATTTACTCAAATGCGGTTTCAAAAAAAATTTACTCAAATGCACTCTCTAATATTTTATTGAATGAGAGTGAATAAGTACATTTACGTTTTATAGTGCAAAATAAAAATTAAGAGAAAGGAAAATGTATATTTGTAACTAACTCAGTTTAGCCGTTGCGCAGTGCTAACTAAAATATAACGAATCCACCATTACTAATTCCTGACCAATCACTTAGCAACGTTTGTCAAAGCCTAACTAACTGTTTTTAAACTCACGTGAAACACTTACGTCTTGCGACACCGTTTCATAAACGCATGTGCTCCTTCAAGTGGAGACGACACCGTTTCCAACGAAAAAACAACAACATTTCATGCTTCTATCAAAAAAAAAAAAAACTGTTGTATGGCCTTAGAAAAATTCGAAATCAAAGATTTTTCTATCCAGATATGAAAAGGAGAATTTCAAGGGAAATGGAGGAAATCCATTTTTCTTTTTATGAATTTGATAATGTACAAAGTGTTATGTAATCTCAAATTTGTAATTTCATAGTCTTGACTCTTGAATACACTTCTAGATTTATTTTGAAAATCTCGCTGTTGGATTACATGTTCTATATGTTCTTAACCTGTATACCAATTTTTATGTTAATTGTATGTTATTTACTGTTCAATCCATAAATTCATCTTTTATGCATTATTTTAAAATGTAAAAACTTGGTTTTAAATTGTAAAAACTTGATTTTAAACAATTGATAGATGACATGATATAGATCTTTAATCACTTTGAAATTTTGCAAGCATAGAGAATATACAAAGAAAATATAATCCAACGCTGGATTTGTCAAAATTTGGATCCAATTAAAAAATATTAAGTGGTGTAATATTATTTAAAGTTACAACATGTGTAACTTTAACCTAGCCCTAGTTAGTTTGGAAAATGATACACAACTCCATGTTGTACTTTCTCCTCTTACATAAATAGTAGATCTCTTCATGAATTTAATTAAAAAGACCTGCTATTATGTGAGAGGAGGGAGTGCACTATATATATAATAATAATAATAATAATAATAATAAAATATATATATATATATATATAAGCTAAAATGTAACATTTATTGTACCTTGCTCTGCTCAGTTGAGCCACATCAGTTACCACATCACCCACCTATTTCCAACATTTTCTCTCTCATTTTTAACTATTTTACTCTTTATTAATTTATCACCTTACAATTACACTTCCTCCAACATTTTCCACTCACTTTTACCTTTTTATTTTCCCATTACTCTATTCCTTAATGTTGCAATTCCCCCATTCCTTCATCTTCTTTTTATTTTGACTCTTCTTCTCCCATTTTATTTACTATAAATTTTTCTATTCCCTCTTCCATTCAATTCATATTTTGTCCATACAAAAAGGTAAATACTCTCTCTCTCTCTCTCTCTCTCTCTCTCTCTCTCTATATATATATATATATATGTATATATATATATATATATATATTCCTTTCCTTTGGTGGATTTTTAATTCTTGATTGCATCTCTATTTTAGGTTGTTGGATTTTTGTGTTGAACACTACTTTAGGTTGATGCGATTTGGTAGTATTTTAATTTGTTATATGTTTTCTTTTCTTTTCTTTGATTGATAGATGTTATCATATGTGATATGACATTATATGGTATATAATGATATAATGTTATTTTATTACATAAGTAGCATGGTTTGGATAATTTGTTGTTTACAACTATACATTTTCTTTTGAGTATATTCTTTTACTCATCTTCTTTATATAAATTTACTATTTTTTCCACGTTCTCTCTCTCTCTCTCTCTCTCTCTCTCTCTCTTACTCTTATTTATTCTTTCCTACAACTCTATTTTATTTTGATGAATTGTTGTATTTTTTTTATCTCTACTTTGGGTTGATACATTTTGGTAGTGTATTTTTTGAGTTCCCCATCACATGTACTCTCTCTCCCTCTTATATTTTAGTTTGAGTTAATTCTTAGATATTTTGGAAGTGAGAATTTGAGTTTATATAATATACGATCTACATGGCTATGTATCTAAATGTGCCTATCAATTATTTGAGTAATATCCATGTAGATTGTATATATCAATTATTTGAGCAATATCAATCATAAATTCGTTATGAGGTTTGATTATTATGATCTCTTTAAGAGAATGGGAAATTTGAATCATTAATTTGAAACTTAAAAAAGTTTAGTCGTACCAAAAAAAAAAAAAAACCTCATAACACACTATAACAAGAAGATATTTTACAAATGAATGTTAATCTACAGTCCATAAATTGTGATGTAATAATCTGTTCCTAGTTCCTACAATGTTGTACTGTCGTCGTCAGTGTTAGAAAGGTACATAGATGCCTCATGCCTGTGCAACTTGCAATAAGGAAACTTGTAGACTAATTGATCAAGATAATGACTACCCCACAAACTCAAAGACTGAAAAAATTTCCCTTCAGAATCCTCCCTTTAAATGCTTTGCTTACCTCAAAGGCTCCCTCACCCAATAGGAAAGATCTGACTTTTCTCTTGCTTTGCTTTCCTTCGTTCTTTTATAAATTTCGCCAACATAAAATTTCTGCTAGCAACTTTATGTACCCACCTCAAAAATTTCATAGTTGTGTTGATAATATGGCTTCAACTTGATCACCAGTCTTTAGCAATACCAATTTTCAGGACAAAATGGGCTTTTACCCTTTCGGGCAAAAATAACAACTTTTTGCCCATTTTCCCAAACTAATTAGGGAAATGCCCCTCTTTTGAAACTCGATTTGTAATAAATCGAGTTAGGCTTTATAGCGGCGTTTTTAAGGAGCTTATAGTGACGTTTTTAGGACTTATAGTGACATTTTGTAACTCGACCTATATAAAATCGAGTTATAGGTAAAAATAAATAAATAATTGCCTATAACTCGATTTCATGGAGGTCGAGTTACAAAACACCACTATAGGTCCTTAAAATGTCACTATAGGTCCTTAAAAACGCCGCTATAGGGCTCTAGATTTTTTTTTTTTTTTAATAACTCGATTTATCATAAATCAAGTTTCAAAAGAGGGGCATTTCCCTAATTAGCTTGAGAAAGAAGGCAAAATGCTGGATTGTTTTTTTAAAAAGGGCAAAAGCCAATTTTTTCCCAAATTTTCATATTTGTTGGGGATCATAATTTGACTTCCTACAACCACTCTAAAAACAGGCCCGCGTGGTGTGATGTCAAAAACTATAAAAAATTTGAGCGTGTCTTCCTCATCACAAATTGGTTTTGAGGTGGAATGACATTGCTCACGGTCCGACAAATGGTATCAGAGCTAAGGTCATGAGTTCAAGTCACGGGAGTGTCATTGTGAAAGAGAGATTGTTGGGGGATCACAATTTGACTCCCTACAACCACTCTAAAAATAGGCTCGCGTGATGTGATGTCGGAAGCCATAAAAGATTTGAGTGTGTCTTCCTCATCACCAATTGGTTTTGAGGTGGAATGGCATAGCTCACGGTCCAACAATATTTAATACCAAATTGTTATTTCTTTTCCCTAAAGCAATGGCACAATCTGGATTTTTTCTTTTTTTTCTTTTTCTCCCTTAAACATCTTTAGCCATAGAAGTGATCGTTGCAAAGCAAAATAAATCTATGGCACTCTGTTTCTAAGCCCTGAGCATACAAGACAACTCCATTAAGTAAATTTTGTAATGTAAGATGTCATGCTCTTTATTGGGACTATCCTGAAATGAGTTTATTGGGACTATCCTTAATCACTTTTCTGATGCTTTTTATTGGGACCATCCTGAAATGAGTTTATTCTGTTTTATTTGTTCTTAGCATGGTAATCGAGTCGAGCCCACTTCATTACTAATTTTCTTGAATTGTTAGTAAAGAACTTGAGCCAGCATTAAAGAAATTCTTATAATAATCTGATTTAAAAATTATCAAAAACACCATAACAATGGATTTTTCTTCTTTTACATCTTTTGCCTTATTGTATCATTAATTGTTTGACATTCTTCCTTACTCAATTTAGCGGGCACTTCAGGATAGCATCAGTCGTAATGGGTAAGGTTATATACTGAGTTCAAATAATTCTAATTCTAACTTTCTCCCACTTTGCTGTTATTTTAATGGATAGATATATAAAATGTATCTTCCCAGTATACAACCAAAGTACCAAACTCAGGTTCCTAATCAGTAACACTTCTCTACACATTTTCACCACCAAAATGAACTCCTAGATTTTTTTTCTCATGGTCTACTGCTTTTCTTGTTTCTTTGCTTGTCACAAACTTGGTTTTCGTGGAGCTTCCTATGTTTTTATGCACAGATCTGATGATCGGTACTCAAGTTGTAGTACCAATACATTCAACAGCGGGGAGATCATAGATGTGGGTTATCCATTCTGGGGATCTGGCCAAGCTAGTGCTTGTGGCAATCCTCAAAGCTCACCTATGAGAAAAATATACCACCATAGACATTATGAACATGAAGTACAGGGGATTCCAAAACCAAAAAACTCCATATTGCAAAGGAGGACAACATTAATGGAATTTGTTTGCCCAATTTTGTGAATAGCAAACTCTATTCCAAACTTTTCCTCAGCGTCACACTCTTACAAAATATTACCATAATCTATGGTTGTTAGGAAAATCGACTTCTTATAATGTATGATTAGGTGTTCTCTTATGAAAATCTGAAATTTCACTTGCCCTCTACATGGTAACATGGGCATGGGCTTTTAATAGTGAAATATGACGGCAGAGTTGTGTCTTGTTTAGTGAGAACCAAACAATTTCAAGCAATACTCTCTCATTTTTCATCAATAAAAGTCACCCATACCTTTAAGTGAATTACTCCTTTTAAATCTCTTTTTTTTTTAAATATATATATATTTCACTTATCCATCTTAATATTCACATCATATCATATTATATTATTATATCATATTATATATAATAAAAGTTGGGCTTAGACGCTGTGGTTGCGCCAAGTGGCAGCACCAAATTGCAGAAATTTTCTTAAATTTTTAGATTTTTAGAAAAAATATATATAAGTTATCACAGTTCACGCATTAGATAGACATGTATGTAGAGATGGTATGGCACTATTCAAGGAGAAAAGGCTAATCTAACAAAAAAAGAGTCCTTCACATTCACAAAGACCGATATTAAAAAAAAAAAACACGGAGAAGAGGCTGATCTAACAAAAAAAAATGAGTCCCTCACATTCACAAAGACCGATATTAAAAGAAAAGAAAAAAAAAAAAAAAAACCACGGAGAAGAGACTGATCTAACAAAAAAAATGAGTTCCTCACATTCACAAAGACCGATATTTAAAAAAAAAAAAAAAACACGGAGAAGAGGCTGATCTAACAAAAAAAAAAAAGAGTCCCTCACATTCACAAAGACCCCAAAAAAAAAAAAAAAAAAGTTGTTGGTGAAGATAAGAGTTGGGCTTAGACGCTGTGGTTGCGCCAAGTGGCAACACCAAATTGCAGAAATTTTCTTAAATTTTTAGATTTTTAGAAAAAATATATATAAGTTACCACAGTTCACGCATTAGATAGACATGTATGTAGAGATGGTATGGCACTATTCAAGGAGAAAAGGCTAATCTAACAAAAAAAGAGTCCTTCACATTCACAAAGACCGATATTAAAAAAAAAAAAAACACGGAGAAGAGGCTGATCTAACAAAAAAAAAAGAGTCCCTCACATTCACAAAGACCGATATTAAAAGAAAAGGAAAAAAAAAAAAAAAAACCACGGAGAAGAGACTGATCTAACAAAAAAAATGAGTTCCTCACATTCACAAAGACCGATATTTAAAAAAAAAAAAAAAAACACGGAGAAGAGGCTGATCTAACAAAAAAAAAAAAGAGTCCCTCACATTCACAAAGACCCCAAAAAAAAAAAAAAAAAAAAGTTGTTGGTGAAGATAAGAAGTTGACCAGTAGAGAAAAACTTCAGTAGATATAATTAGTTTTAGACTTTTTGTTCATATAAAATTCTTCAATGTGGAGTGTGTGTATATATATACCCATCATACGATTCATTTGTGCTATTATTTTTTTCTTCTACCTATAATCTCTACTATTCTCTTCTTCTACCTACAACTTTACAAGTACGTATTTTTTTTCCCATCAAATTGAATATATTTTGTGTATTTGTTTAAGTTTATTTCCTTAAGTTTAATCTAATTTAGAGAATTTTTATGGATTGTCAATTGATTTTTTTATTATTTTAATAATGTTAGTTTGATTCTTAAGAAATTAATTTTTTTTTGTTTTGCGGTAACTCTTAGTATGTGAATCTACTATTGATGTTTATACTATGTTTTTTTAATTATATATTATAATATGTTTTTAATTTTTAATTGCCGCTAAAGGGCTTGAATCAGGTTAGTTTGCCTATTAGTGCCTCCATGGAACCATAATTTGCACAGACCAATGAGTCTGCATTGCAAAAATATTATTTTTTAAATATATTATACTCTTTGCAATTGTTGTGGATCTTAATATGTTATTACAGCTCTTCAAATACAATTGAATTATATTTACTTGATAAGTTTATTCTCATTTTTTCAGGATAATCTTATTCATGCAAGTATTAGAAAATAATTTGTTAATCATTTTAGAAATATACAAGAAGGTAAAATTTATCGAATAAAATATTTTGGAGTTGTCGAAAACAAGGATGCTTATAGGATTGTGAATCACAAGTACATGATAAGATTTTATGCAACAACATCTGTGAAGTTGCTAGAAACAAATGATGAACTTATTGCAAAACAAAAATTTGAATTGGTTCCATTTGATGAGCTGAAGTATCTTGCTGACAAAAACACAACTCTAACAGGTAATTTTGATTATTCATTTATACTTAAAAATATATTTATATGCTATTATCTTCATAACTCATTATTTTGATTAATCACTTTATCGTTTGTAGATGTAATAGGAGAAATCGTAGGAATTTCTCCCATGGAAAAGATAGAGGTGCGAGGGAAAAAATTGAACAAAAGGCTAATTGAACTTCAAGATAACAGGTTAGTTAGATATTGATGAATATATTACTTAGATTTGTACATTTTTGTTAAGAGATAAATTTTTAATTGTCTAACAAAAATGTTTATGCAGGAGGGAAAAAATTAGAATCACATTTTGGGATAAATTTGCAGAGGCAATTAATGAAGATATATGTTTTGATAATTCTGTGTGGCCTATTATAATTGTCACATCAACCACTATTAAGACTTATATGAGTAAGCAATTCTTTCTTTTGATATACATGAAATGTGTTTAAACATAATAATTTAAACTACTTATGTATGAATGATGATGGTAGGGAAATTATCATTGTCTTCTACAAACTCTTCAAAGTTGTATGTGAATTTAGATATTCCAGAGGTCATAGAGTTAAGAAAAAGGTTAGTACAATTTTAAAATTACTTATTTATTTTAGTTCAATTTTATAATATCTTAAATTATTATTTTATGATACCAATAGACATTTTTAATACTCATTAGAACACAATTGATATGTTACAAAATAATAAATTTTTTTTTTAGTTGTTATAATTTTATATTTGATAGTTATTATGCCAAATAGTTTTATTACTTTTTTTATTATAATAGTTAGTTGTTTCGTTATTTCTTACTATTACCAATTATTCAAAATACCTGCTAAGAGTATCATAATTTGTGCTTCATGGTTTGGTAAAATTCAATTTCCAGAAAATTCTCAACTAAGCTAGATACATGTATTAATCTCAGTTTACTACAACTTCTTCAATACCCAAACAAAGAAAAATAAAAAACCAACATTAAAATTTCTTTCTTTTTCCCCCTAATCATTCCAACAACGCCAAACAAAGTACTTTACATAACAGATATTCCTTTTGTTATTATAATAATTATTTATTTGGTTATTGTTTATCAAATAAAATATATATTATATAAGTTTATGATAAAACCGTGCAACGCACGGGCTTATAACTAGTATATAATAAAAATTAGGCTTAGACGCAATGGTTGCACCACATGGCTTCACCAAATTACAGAAATTTCATTAAATTTTTAGATTTTTAAAGAACTAAAAATGAATAGTATACTACTAGGACTCTAATTCATTCTTATCATTAAATAAAATTACATTAACATTATTTTTTTATTTATTAGGGTATATTTCTTAAATTAAGGGATAATATATAACATACAAAAATTTAATTTAGATAATATATATCATCTAATTAACATTATTTTTTTATTTGTTAGGATATATTTCTTAAATTAAGGGATAATATTTAACATAAAAAAATAATTTAGATAATATTTATCATCTAAATTTTCAAAAATTTAGTTCTACTCTAATTAAAAGTCTATTTTTAAAAAAAATTCTAAATTTAAATCTCATCCCACGTTTTTTTTGTTTCTATTTTCCTCAAGTTGCAACTTAAATTTTATTAATTATTATTATTATTAAATTAATATTATTTTATCAGAATATCAAGTTACAAAACTTGATTATTAAGGGATAAGCAAAATTCAAATTCTTCAAGAGGTGATTAATAAACCTATCCCAAGAAATAGTATATATCTCCATTAATTTGATAATCTTTATCTATGCCAAAAAATAAGAAGTATGAGAAAAAGCCTCCGAAGGAACACAAGAGGTTCGACTTAAAGAAGCTTTCATACGAGGAAAGGAAGGCCAAATTGATTGAGAGATTGAATGCTTTTAACTCCATAGATGATGATGATGAGGATGATGAGTGAAAGTAGTGTTGGATTCAGTGCTTAATATTTGTTGATTATCTGTGATGCATTTTGTTTTTTTGTCAGCGCAACTAAGAACCTAGCCGTGTTTTTCTTTTTGTTAAATTTATCATTTTTGCAGGTTGTCTTTCATCATCTAGATGTTTAACTAGATATGAATTTTTGCATCATTTATACAATATATATATATATATATATATATATCAACCACGTTCTCTTTCTCTCTTTTTATTTTTATTTTTATTTATTCTTATTTTTTATTTGCATTACATTGATTCTTCATCTCAAAGATGAGGCTTTCGTTGCTACTATGGACAGGTACGTATCTCATGCAAGCATATATGAACTTAAATTGCCTTTCAATATTTTGAATGCTTTATTATTTTGCTAGATGTGATTAGGCTCAAAAGTATATGCTTCATTATTTTTCTAGATCATTGAAATACACAAAAACTAAGTTAATAGGATTTATTTTATAAAATTTATCAAACAAAATGAAATAAATTTTGTCAAGTATGATTTATTCATGTTGTTCCCTTTTTACTTTTTATTTTTTTGAATATCAGCATTTATTTATATAAAGTGTGCATATAATTATGTATTCGTTTGCAACATTAATTAATATTTTTTTGCTAATTATTAGTATAATTTTCTATTCCCAACAAATTCTTCATTAACCTTTTATATTTTTGGTTTTAAATTGCAAAATTTTGGACCATCATTATAAAATAGTTTTTTTTTCCCTTGCGATTATGAAACTTATTTGACTAAAGTAGTAAAAACAAGGTGGAAATGATAGCTCTTTATAGAAAAAAAATTTATTTTAAAGCTTGGTATTAAATGGTCATAGACTCATATGCAATTTTACAATCAATATGGTTCAATTTTTTTTTTTTTTTAACTCGGTTTAATTTTTTTTCTTGATTTTGTTTTACAGGTTTGTCATAAAAAATTCCTAGCATCCTCAGAACGGTGTGTAATCTATATGTAGAGCTCTGCAATTTTTTTTTTTTTTCATTTACATGTAGTGTCTCTCTTACAATTCAAACTATTCACTTTCTTTTTGTTTCTCAAATAAATTTTTTATTATATGAATTTATGTATAAAATCGTGCAACGTACAAGAAGCAAAAATTATGATAGGTTCTATAATTAGAACAAACTAGTCGCTAAACCGTGCGATGCACGGGAAAGTTTTTAGTAACTATAAGATTTCAGCAAATCAAATGCTTTAAAATTTGAAAATCTTAAAGAACTTACATTAGCACTCATCAATTTGTTTACAAAACCAATGCTAAATAGATCTACAAATTGCATTCTCATATCCTCTGTCATTTGCAAGGTGACAGGATTCTTTTCATTACAGTTTGCATCTTTCTATCCTTCAAAAGCTTTAAGAAGTGTCATGTGGTCAAGTGCATGTTTCTCCCCAAATGATCTCTTAGGCAACCCTTTATGTTGACCATAGACTAATAGAATTTCCTAAATCAAAACCAATCCACCACAATATCAAAACCTAAGTCATATTTAAAATCCAAATAAAAAAACCTTACCGGTGGATGTATATAGAGGGTTGTATATAAAAATGGACCCAAATTAAGGTTTCAACCACTATAAAACCAATTCTAATTCAAAACAAAATCTAACACAATTACATACAATGCATTTAGTGAGTCATTGTGGTGTAATGTATGGACTTGTTTGATAAAATATGTCAAAGTATTTGTGTGGAATTGGGGGAAGGAGAAATAAATTGAAAGCAATGGAATAATGTTACTATATTATTTTCTTGGACACCTACCATGCTTGGTTAGTTAACAGTCAATAGTATTTTTGTTTTAATGTAGGATGAGAGCACAGGTGGTGTTTCAGTGTAAGCCATAAACCATAAAGCTGACTTAAAATAATGTGAGAGTATAACTATCAAATTCTAAAATAAATAAATAAAAATGCAAGAGGGAGTGAGATTTTTTTTCAAACAAAACCCACAAACCCAATAGGCAAACACAAATTGAATATACCAATATGAATATGTATGTAGAGCTTACATAGGTCAATCCCACATACATATAAAAGATGTGATTGAATATACCAATATGAATATGTATGTAGAGCTTACATAGGTCAATCCCACATAAATATAAAAGATGTGTTCAATACATCTATTCCATAAGAAAATTTTAGATAGAACCTAACATTATTCAGTGATATCCATAGCATTAGACTGCTATTACTCTTAACCAAAATTCTAAACGCTTATAGTTCTTTATTAACAAAATTATAACTCACAGTTCTAGTTGTGAGTTGCAATACAAATTCTCACCAATAGTACTTGCTGTAATTCACAGATAACCCAAAAAAATCAACTTATAGCAACTAATAACCTTAAATACTAAACTTAACAGCATAATAACATATAAAGAGAGCAATAAAAAACTCCAGACTTTTTCAACCAATCCAAACATATTCTAATTTTTACCAATTCATAATAGAGGACATTCACTAAACAGATGTAAATTTTTTACCAAGCCTTTAATCTACACTGATTCTAATTTCATTGAGACATTTTGTCAAACGCTTAGGGTTGGCCTATTTTCAAAAAGGATACCAATTCTTATATCATTCTTTCAACCATTATACCAACAAAAACATGAGAGAGAGTGAGAGAGAGAGAGAGACAAAGCAAGAAATCTGGTGAATTTGTCAAACAAAATTGGATTTTGAATAACATAGCTCTTCAAATTGTTCATCCTACTACAGTTCCATAAAGTGTTGAATACATACTTCAAGAGTAATGTCTAGTATCTACAAATTTCCTCTACATATAAATTTTGAGTTTCCATTTTAAAGAAATACATTCAAATGTTTTCTTATTTCAGTTGACAACCCATGTACATAGTTACTCTTGTAGGCCTTTTGTCAAACATCTAAAAAATATGGCTAAGAAATAGAACTTAGTTGATATATAGGTGCTGAAACAGAGGAACTTAAAAAAAAATTATAGTAATGTAATCTAGAAATTAAAAACTTATTGACAGAAAATTGATATACCACCAATTTCAGGCTTTAGCCAGAAAAGACAATTTATATTCAATACATACAAAAAAAGAATTGGGGATGAGGATAACCTTATTGCAACCCATGAACATCATTGTTAGTCTATTACCCCACCCAGCAAATCTGTCTCAAAGAGCTCCTTGATGGTCATCGCAATCTTCTTCGACACAAATTTCCACCTTAAATCGCCAGAACCTAAAGCAAAAAAAAAAAAAACCCAATTTTGCTTCAAAACCGAGATGGAAAAATAAATAACACAAATTTCCACCTTAAATTGCTAGAACCTAAAGAGCAAAAAAAAAAAAAAAAAAAAAACCTTTTTCAATGCCGGCAAACCAAAGGTCAACCATTCAGCAAGAGCAACCCAAAACACCAAAGTAGATCACCCACAACCACAAACAAAATTCCATGAACAATTGAAGTGGAGAAAGAACAGTATATTGGAAGTAATAACTGGGCAGGTAGGTTTTCAATTGAAGAGCAAATCAGAATTCTTACCTCGGCTTTGGACTTCCTCTACAGAGCAGGCTGGCTTCAGTTGCAATTGACAGCCAAAACCCAACACATCCGAGGGTTAGGAAGTGAAATCCCTAAAATGACAGAAAAACCTAATTAAAGACGAAATCCCTAAATTGACAGAAAAACCTAATTAAAGACGAAATCCCTAAATTGACAGAAAAACCTAATTAAAGACAATAGATTAATTGAGAAATACCGAGAGAAAAGGGTCTGATACGGAGAAGGGCTTTGGCTGAACTGTATCTGCGATTGGAGTGAATCACTTCAGAGGAGAAGGGGAACGGTATCAGGTTTTGTTGGAGCTAATATGGGTCTGGGTTTTAGATGATGGAGAAGGGGTTTGGCCATGGGATGTATTTTGGACGATGGAGAACGTTTCACCGTGGGGTGTGTTTTGAACTGGGAAGGATTAAGGGAACGGGAGAAATAGAAGACTTTTTTGAGGAGAGTAATATATTCTCATAGACGGAGAGTATATATTTAATAATAAAAAAAAAAAATCAGATTTAAAAATTTTTAAAAAAAATTGCTGACGTGGAAAATTGTGGAGCTTGCAAAAGCTTCGGTTTTATATATATATATAGATTAAAGGTTATTATTCTTCGAATAGTTCTATCTCTTAAAAGTGACCAATTTTTATAATACTATATCTAAAGATTTTAATAAAGAACAATGACAAAGAAGAACAAGGATACTCTAAAAACATAGTGTACAAATAAGTATTCAAAGATTTTCCAAAGGAAAAAAATACTTCTAACATTTTTTAATCATTGATATCATTTTTAACAATACTTCAAGTCACTAACAAATTAGTACTTATTTTGTTATAATAATTATTAAAATATATAATTATTTATACATATATTTTATAAGTTTTTTCATAAAACTGTGCAACGCACGGGCCTATAACTAGTTGTAACTACTTTTATAAATACTTTGCTTCCTAACACAAGGGGTGGCTGTACATGCAACCTAGGGGATTCAAATGAACCCCTAACCTTTTTTTTTTTTTTTTTTTTTTTTTTTAATTTTTTAATTTTTTTAATTTTATATATATATATATATATATATATATATTTGTTTTGAACCCCCTAAAATAAAATTTTGAACACCTTGAACCTAATTTTTTTAATCTCAATTTGTGCTCTCTCCTGGGTAGTTAATGGTATCAGAGCCATGGATGGTAGATGTATGAGTTTTATTTCTTTGCAATTAAGAAGTTACTAGGAACTCATATTACTACAAAGCCACTACTTGCTCCTTGATAGCGTTGGTCAGCCTCAGACTCGTTGGCAAACCATAGTTTCGCGTTGGTCAGCCTGTTTTGTTAGCCGACGAACAGGCGTTGTTTGGGTGATCCTGCAATGGAGTTTCCCAAGGAGGTGGTCCCGATAGCAAGGATACCAGTGGTTAGTAATAGTTCCGCCAGTAATTATTAATTGCTTAGAAAGAGAATAAATACATTTATCAGCTCATCATTTGTTTGCTTGTTCACACTTAGGCTAGGCACACACTAATTTGAAACATGGACTATGATGATATAGATTATGATGAAGCTTATAGCATGAGAGATATAAACAATAATTGGTCAAATAGTAATGTGGATTATGAAACAAATTCTGATTTTGATAGTGATATTGATAATTATAACTATAATAATAACACAAATAATTTGAGTATATTAACAGGAGATAAAATCAACCGACAGACTAATAGACACAGTAATAGCTTCTTAGATATGATTAATAAAAAATTAGAATCTTTAGAAAATACTGAAAGATCTACTACATGTACTAAAGTAGAAAGAAAAAATGATGGTTTTTTGGACCTCTATGAAAGATTGAAAGCTTTAAATTCACCTTTAAAAAAAGAAAGAGAATTTAACCCCATCGTAGATCGCCTTTAACCAATACTATGACAGATAATTGGTATAATAGGCAAAAGGATAATTCGACAAGTACCGACACACCAATAAATATGATAGATAGTTTTTTAGATAATGATAACAATAGTTTAAAGAATTCAAAAGCAACTAACAGAGCTATATCTATAATATACAAAGACAAAGAAAAGGATGAACTAAAGAAAGAAACTAGTCTTATAGGATTTATGCATAAAGAAAATGAAAGACAAAAGATTAATAACATGAAAGATGGCCTGGTTCAGGAAAGAACAACACATATAGAAGAAAAAGAAATGTTAAAAAAAGGAATGGTAAAAGAAATGATAGAAACAATAGAAAGACAAAATAACAAGAAAGATGACATAGTAATAGACCAAGATAAAGCAAAAGAGATGATTGAAAGACAAGATAGTGAAAAGCTAGAGACAAAAGAAGTAGGGAAAGTTGTAAGAAAAGACATGCTAAAAGAAAATAGTACTTTTAAAGAATCTCTACGTAGGAAGATAGAAGTAGAAGAAAAACAAGAAAGAAAAAAAGCTAAAGAAATGGTCAACAAAGGAAGGAAAACTAATAATAATAAGGAAAATAGTGATAGTGTAGTAAAAGCAAAAGTAGTCAACAAGAGATGAAAAATTGGTAATAATGATAGTTTAAAAGAGAAAATTGATGAAAGACTAAAATCAATTGAAAAATCCATAATATATACCCAAAATGATAGTTTGGTAGAATTAAATAAAAAGATAGAAATTTTAAATTTACCTTTAGATATAGACAGAAAAAGAAATATAGCAGTTTTAAATACTACTGAGGTATCAGATAATGAGAACACTGACAGACATGCTAGACATATTATTTGTCATAAATGTAAAGAAGATGGACATACTAAAAAACAATGTGCTAAACATAATAAAATTGCTAAACAAATCAGTATGTTAGAATTTGAAAAAGACATACTAAATGAATTGATGGAAATATTTAATGTTAATAAAAAAGAGATAAATCAAGTTAAGAAAAAGAAAGAACTAAAATCAACCAACCCACTTAAAGTCAATAAAAGAAAAAGAAAACAAAAAGACGTAGTAATGAAACTGATAAAAGATCTACCTAATCACTTAAAATACAAAAGAGACTATTTGCTAAAGTTGAAAGATTCCATAGATATACCTATTACTTGTATTAAGTGTAAGAAAGATGGACACCATGTCACGGAATGTAGAAAGATAGAAAAATTGACAAATATAAAACAAGATGCAGTAGATAAAAAACCTGTAACTTTACAAGACTTAATGACAGAAGCAAAAATACTAAAACAAGAAATTAAAGGTATTAAAGAAGATAATTCCATAGATGTAAATGAACAGAATATTGCAGAAATAATAAATTTGAAAGAATTTCCTAAACCCATGATACAACCCCCTTTATTAGAAAAAGATATTTTGAACAATGACAGCAATAAACAGAATTTCTTGAGCTTAATTGACGGAGTAATCTTTTAAAAATGGCATACAAAAATCACTTTAGTGATTAATAAAGAGTTTTCTTTAATAGAAATCGCATTGATAGACTCAGGTGATGATAACATGAATTGTATACAAGAAGGATTAATACCTTTAAAGTATTATGAAAGATCATTTGAAAGATTAACTCAGATATTTAATTATAAATCCCCTAATAACCATATATGTTTTAAAACTATTTTTAAAGACCTTTCTTCCAAAGTTATTTTAAGAAATTCTTTTATGGTCTTGATAGAGACAGACGAAGGAATTGTAACTAACGTACCTTTTAATTCCATCCTATCTTTTATCCTAAAAGAAATTGATTTTCCCCATAATGTCACGATCTTAAAGGATACTAATAAAGATAGAATCTATAGAACTGAAAGAAGTTTGTCAATTTTGGAGACAAAAATATCACTTGTTCACCAATTAACAGATAAAGACATAAAAAAGACAGAGATTCGTTCTTATTCCCCCATTGCTCTTGTGCATAGGCACCAACATATAATCCAAACACCTTATAAAAAAGAATCCAGTACTAAAGATAGGACTATGCTTACAAGTCAATATGATTGGACTGAACGAACTGACAATTTGACAGATGTACCAAACAAAATTATAATAGATGGCATTCTTGCACCCTCAAATACTCATGTAACAAATGAAGTCTTGACAGATTCTCCTTTACTAATCATTAAAGAAGATATTAATTGTGGTAATTTCTTGACAGACAGAATTAATTATAAGTCTCTGATAGATTTTCCCCAGACTATTTTAGCAGTTTATAAAAGACTTTATGAAGAAGCTTTATTTCACATATTTTCACAAAATGAGTTATATAGTAATACATACAGAATGGATAGAATCATGGCAGATTTTATAAAGTTTTTTAATTCCAGTCCCTCTAACATTGAAAGACTTCATTATGAATACTCTAATACCACCACTCAGCAAGAGCACAAAGGTGTACAGAAAAAAGTTTGTTTTATTATATATGATTTAAATTTTAAAAATAACTTTTTTATAAAACATTTTAAAAGGACTTTACAAAAGGACATTGACAGAACAGTTTTTGAAATAAATTTTACAAAAGCTTTGCAAGAAAATATTTATTCCCAAATTCATATTTCAAAATATAATCTTTTTCCTAAAACCCATTTGCAGACTACTATGAGTAAAAGAACCTCCCACGCAGACATGAAAGGAAAGGGCAAGGCACCAGCGGTGCAACCTAAATCCCGAAAGCCTTCAGTAAGGATTTCGGATAGGCATGAAGGCGTCTCAATAGAGACAATATCCCTTCAGGATACGTTGCTAGCAGAGGCAATGTATTCATATGGTGAAAAAAGTGTAATTCTGCAAAAAGTGCTCCACTCTAATCTCATGTTTCAGGATGGAGAATTCACAGACCTTCCTCTTCATATTAAACTACTTCTTGATAATTTACACGCAGCCTTCACCCTCAGACAGAAACCCTTATTCCAAAAGACCCTTCAGGCTTTGGAATTACATCTTGTTAGCACTGGTGCATTTATTGAAGCACTCAGTTGTCAACTCCCTGGCAAGGAGGATGGAGATTCAAGCTCCACAAAGACAGATTCACAGTCTCTAAAAAGCTATCTTTTGGGAACAAGCTTTTCAAAGCTCCACCCTAAGATTCAGCAAAAAATGAGGCTTGCCATTAGAAATTTACCTCCTGAAATCCAACAGAATATACTAACCCATAGAGCTTTAACCAGTTCTTATGACAGATGGATGTATCTTTTTAAAGTATTAGTCTCTACAGCATTCATCAGAACAGAAGACATGACAGACGATACATGGCTATCTCATAAAGCTACATGGTATGAGAATTTTGGAGATGCAGACAGAGTTTATGAAGGAACAGGAGATAGATACAATCCCTATCCGAGATTACTTATCAATACAGAGACAGATGATCCAGTAATCTGTGATCCTTTATGGTTATCTGAAATGCTAGAAGCAAGGTTTATTAGCAAATTAATTATAACTTCTGCAACTCAGATTAGTTTATTCCCCAAAGTCATCCAAGAAGTAGCCGCACAGATTGGAGGACTTAATTATCTGAAGATGGTAATCTGGAGTACTCTTCCAGCTTGGGACATTAGCTATTATATGGAAGCTCAGCCAGCATATATTTTGGTCCTTATCCATGATTGGGGTTGTATCCCTGAATACAACTGGTATACAGGAGATACTTATTTATCACTTGATGATCCAGGTGCTCTGGCTCAAGAATGGTCTAATTTCATGAGTAACAAGATTTATGAAGTACAAAAAGAATTAGACAGAGGCTTCCACTTATATGGCTACACCAACAGGATAGCTGTGTATGGACCAAGACCTTCAGCAAGAAGGCTTATTGGAAAAAGAAGAATTGTTAAAGATCCCAGGCAAATGACAGCAAAGGATCATGTTCCTATTTACCTTCTTATTTCATACTACTCCCTATGTAATGATTATGGAGTGCTCCATGAGCATGAGCAGTATGAGGACAACTCCGATCTGCTAGATTATGATAATTACGCAGATACAAATTGATAGACAGATAAATATGCTAAGCAAGACAGAATGATCGGACAGACAACGGCTACAGATCACTATTCGCCAAGCAGATTACTATCCACTGGCAACAGATCACTATTTGCCAGCATACGTGAATAGTTTCTAGACAGATCCAATACAGTCTACAGACACGTAATAGCTTCTAGACAGATCCAATACAGTCTACAAGCCACTACTGTTCACTAGCATGCGTTTCCTGACAGATACCCAAACAGGTTACTATTCATAAATAGTTAAAATTTTACTGTTCACAAGATTCTACAAGTTTCTACCGACAATTAACTTGAATTAACTAACTCAGGTTACTTTGGAAGACTCACTATGGTTCACTTCATCTATAAATAGATAGACTCCGAAGACAAAAGATAGGTTCCAAGTTTCAGGTTCCAATTTCCAAGTTCAAAGCTTAGGTCCAAGATAGCTCTCTCTCCCTCAGAAAGACTTTCGTAATCCTTCCTCTCTTGTAATCCTATAACCCTTCCCTTCAGAGACAGATATAATCTTGTAACCCTTTACAAATTTTACTTTGTAATCTTATAACTCTTCAAACAGTGTTTTATTTCAAGCTTGTATCACAGACAATAATTTTCGGTTTTAATCAAAGACAGAAGTTTTTATTCAAGTAAGATTTTACTAGTTTCTGTTTTCATATTCCATACTCTGTTTTAACTTATTTTGAATATATCTATTTTGTTATTTTCTTCTTTATCATCTATTTTATCATTGTTTATGCTTCTATATTACTACTGTGCTCTCTCCTGGGTAGTTAATGTCTAAAGATTTTAATAATGACAATGACAAAGAAGAACAAGGATACTCTAAAAACATAGTGTACAAATAAGTATTCAAAGATTTTCCAAAGGAAAAAAAATACTTCTAACATTTTTTAATCATTGATATCATTTTTAACAATACTTCAAGTCACTAACAAATTAGTACTTATTTTGTTATAATAATTATTAAAAAATATAATTATTTATACATATATTTTATAAGTTTTTTCATAAAACCGTGCAACGCACGGGCCTATAACTAGTTGTAACTACTTTTATAAATACTTTGCTTCCTAACACAGGGGGTGGCTATACATGCAACCTAGGGGATTCAAATGAACCCGTAACCTTTTTTTTTTTTTTAATTTTTTAATTTTATATATATATATATTTTGTTTGGAACCCCCTAAAATAAAATTTTGAACACCTTGAACCTAGTTTTTTTAATCTCAATTGAAAAAAAGCTTGAATCTGATTATCTTAGTGCTACTTTCACAATAATTTCACAGTAAAAGTTAAGTGGCAAGTTGTAACTAGTTTTTATTAGGACCCACAACTGACATCACTTTTTCACCAACCTTTAACAACTTGTCATCTAAATTTTAATTGTTGTGAAATTTTTATGAAAGTATTGTGTAGCACTACTATTAAAATATTTAATTTTATAAGAAAGAAAAAAATGTTTCTAATTTTTGCTCCTTCGTTTATAAAAAAAATAAAAATAAAAATAAAAAATAAAAAATAAAACTATTCTTCTATGATTGAAGGATTAAAGATGTCACCCCAAATCTAATGTAAAATATTATTCCATGATTTTTCAAATATATTATTTTAAGCAAATTTGGTCCTTGCTTATGAAGATTGAGATTATTGAGTGATTCTATTACTCAAAGAAACTATAATAGTGTATTTGATAAATCGAATTATATTGTTATACACTTTAAATTTAATCTAATATTAATAGTTTAAATTTAGTTTTAAGAACTATAGTTTTAAAAGAAGTCTTATGAATAAAGAAAATCCAATTGATATACTAATATACACACACACAAGATTTTAATTCAAAATCATGCATTGCTACAATTTATTTATTTTTGACCATATCAATAAAATTGGAAATTTTTCAAATTTAAAATTAATAAACCATACATGAAATCAATTATGTACAAAGAAATATAAAAAAGAAATCTTCATATTATCAATTCTAAAGAAGATGTTAGCAAACTTGAATACAAAAGTTTAATTAACAATTTCACTTCTAAAAATGCAAGAGGAATAGATTTTAAATTAAAAATATTGATAATATAAAAAGTTAAATAAATATGATTTATTTAATATATAAATATACAAAAATAACTCACTTAGATTATCGCCCTAGCCCTCAACTCTTATTGAGTCAGTCTTACCTTTCCTCCATGTCCATACAAAAATTTACAACCCCCGCTGGTCTTTGGTTAACCCTCCAATTAAATTAGATGGTGCCATTTTTTTCTAGATTAATTGGTATAAGATTTCTTCTTGCAAGTTACACAAATATCTTCTCTATATCTAGATTCTAGACTAGTAAAATGAAAGGCCTATGACAAAAGGATGTACTTTCCATGAAAAACTTGTCTTCATTAATCATTAATTGGCTCAAAATTTCTTCCACGACAAATTTGTTGCGATAATGCCATATTTGTCTTAATTAATTTTTGCAATATTTCTTCTCCCAAGTAGCACAAATATCTTCATTCAAAAATTTTGACTAGCAAGAGTCAAGTTAGCGTGCACATGGAATCATGGTTTCAAGAGGAAATATACAATATTGCCTAGTCATAAAGCTCTTGATACCACGTGTAATAAATTAAGATAAGAATAGTTGATGGAGAATGAGATAGTTCGATGGGTCCACGATATTGTTTGGTTATTAAGCTCTCAACAATATCAGACAAGATGAGCTGCATGGATAGTGAGTTATTGATCAGCAAACTAATGGACACCTTTTTCTAGCGCCAAGAAAAACTAATTTTCTAAGTTCAGAAAACTCCTTTTATTATTATTTTCAGTATGTATTCAAACAATACATATTTAAAAGAAAAACTTCCCTCCTGTTAGCATTATATCGACTGTTATTCGGGGTTGGTATTTTTTTTTTATTTTTTATCATTGGTTAATATAATACTCCTAATATCGAAATATTCAACAGTTCCTACTGCTATTTATACATATAGGAGGAACATTCTTTTCTTAAGGGCATATGATTTTATTTTTATTTTTTTTCACTCAATCCTAGATGGCATAGATGACTAGTGCAGTTGGGGAGAACATTTTCAAAGACCATAATAGAAATCAGGCAGAAAGAATATTCATCAACTCTTCATTTATTTGTTTTCATTAATAGATTTAAAAAAAAAAAAAAACATCTAATACAGTAAAAAAGACATTGTGAAATTTTTCAGGATAAAAAAAAAAAAAAAAATTTATGAAATCTACCAATCTAAATAAGTAATATTGGTTATGATTAATTTCGAAGGTGGAGAACATAGTTTGAAAAGTCTATAGCCAGTTGAAAGTTGAAACTCATCAGCTACCAATTGGTTTTGTGAAAGCGGTCCCACTAACATAGGTACAATGTTGAATTTTCTACAATGATTGAAAGATGAAAGGTTTGACACACTTTCTCAAGAAAAAACAATTGAAAGGCAGAGGAGAAAACAAAATGAACGGTCCCTCTAGTGGATAATTTTAGAGAATAGAAAACAATTGGCACAATGTCGAAGATTATTCTTTATAGGTATTGACGAAAAAATTGAAGAAGAAAACACAGATTACCATTCCATTTTCCCAAAGCCATGGCACAATCTCCCTTCATCATCTTTAGCCATAGATGCGATTACTTGTAAAGCAAAATACATCCATGGGAATCTGTTCCTAAGCCCCAAGCATACAAGGAAACTCCATTAAAATTATTTCTGAAATGTAAGATTTCATGCTCTTTTGCAAGATTAGCTTAGACATATACTTTATGTGGAGAATAGTTATCGTACGTGTGTGATCAGGTTGAAGTTGCTGCTCTGCCTACTCAAGAAGAAAAACAAGTGCAATTTAAAGAGCAGAAGTGGAATTTAGAGAGCAGGTACTCTTATGTTTCTGATGCCATTCATTGAGACTACCCTATAACGAGTTTTATTTGTTCTTAGCATGTGAAATGAGCCCATTTTGTTACAATTTTTTCTTGAATTGTTAGTAAAAAACTTAAGAAGGAATTGCTGAATTTCTTATAATAATGTGCTTTAAAAATTATCAACAACACCATGATTATGAATTTTTCTTCTCTTTCACCTTTTTGCTTATTGTATTATTAATTGTTATATTCAAAATTCTTACTCAATTTAGTGGGCACCTTAGGATAGCATAACTTGTAATGGGCAAGGTTAGGTACTGATTCTCCCAGCTTGCCTGAGCTCCCTTGTGAAGTTGGTGACACAAGTAAATGAGAGTGCTTCAAATCTTCCAAACTAAATTCTGCCATCTTTACCTTCCGGTCCATCTGCTTTATGTTGATCTTCGGAGGCTTTTGCTCCACAATTTCATCCATATTATGTATATTGTAACCTTGAGAAAAATATAAGACATTACAAATCAAATGAACAATCACAAAGGCTGTTGAATTTGAATTCCTATTTTACATTTATATGGCATGTCACAAATTATTTGTTGTGGCGAGACTATGTTTCTAAATTGACTTGTAGAAGAACCAGAAAAATATGTTTTGATTAATTTTCATAATTTTGAATCGTCATTATTCAGAAACTCTGATCAAAATCCTGCTGAGAAAAGACCTATTCTTCAAAGCTCTACTCTGGCAAAGTGGAATTGAAGAACATTGCTGTTGAATAGAGTGAATAATTTACTCAAATGCACTCTCTAAATATTTTATTGAATGAGAGTGAATAGGTACATTTACATTTTACATAGAGGTTCAATACAGCTCTATTATTTATAGTGCAAAATAAAAATTAAGAGAAAGGAAAATGTATATTCGTAACTAACTCAGTCTAGCCGTTGCACAGTGCTAACTAAAATATAACTAATTCCTGACCAATCACTTAGCAACGTGTGTCAAAGCCTAACTGACTGTTTTTAAGCTCACGTGAAACACTTATGTCTTGCGACACCGTTTCATAAACGCGTGTAATCCTTCAAGTGCAGACGACACCGTTTCCAACAACAAAAAACAACATTTCATGCTTCTATCAATAAGTAAATAAATAAAAACTGTTGTATGGTCTTAGAAAAATTCGAAATCAAAGATTTTTCTATCCAGATAAGAGAAAGAGAATTTCAAGGGAAATGGAGGAAATCCATTTTTCTTTTTATGAATTTGATAATGTACAAAGTGTTATGTCATTTCAAATTTGTAATTTCATAGTCTTGACTCTTGAATACACTTCTACATTTATTTTGAAAATCTCACTGTTGGATTACATGTTCTATATGTTCTTAACCTGCATACCAATTTCCATATCAATTGAATGTTATTTACTATTCGATCAATAAACTCATCTTTTATGCATTATTTTAAAATGTAAAAACTTGATTTTAAACAATTGATAGATGACATGATATTGACCTTTAATTACTTTGAAATTTTGCAAGCATGGAGAATATTCGAAGATAATTTAATCTAACGGTGGTTGTCAAAATTCGAATCCAATTAAAAAATATTGAGTATTATAATATTACTTAAAGTTACAAAATGAGTAACTTTAACCTAACCTTAGTTAGTTTGGAAAACGATACACAACTCCATGTTGTACTCTCTCCTCTTACATAAATAGTAGATCTCACCATGAATTTAATTAGAAATACCTACTAGGAGTGCACCACACATAGACACACACACATAGATAATGTAATCCAACGGTAGATTTGTCAAAATTCGAATTCAATTAAAAAATATTGAGTGGTGTAACATTACTTAAAGTTACAACATGTATAACTTTAACCTAACCCTAGTTAGTTTGGAAAACGATGCACAACTCCATGTTGTACTTTCTCCTCTTACATAAATAGTAGATCTCACCATGAATTTAATTAGAAAGACCTAGTATTATGTGAGAGCAGGGAGTGCACCATATATATATAAGCTAAAGCATAGCATTTATTGTACCTTGTTACGTTCAGTTGAGCTACATCAGCTGTCGCATCACCTACCTATTTCCAACATTTTCTCTCTCATTTTTAACTATTTTACTCTTTATTAATTTATCACCTTACAATTACACTTCCTCCAACATTTTCTACTCACTTTTACCTTTTTATTTCCCCATTACTCTACCTTAATGTTGGCAATTCCTCCATCCCTTCATCTTCCTTTTATTTTAACTCTTCTTCTCCCATTTTGTTTACTACAAATTTTGTCATTCTCTCTTCCATTCAATCCATATTTTGTCCTTACAAAAAGGTAAATACTCTCTCTCTCTCTCTCTATATATATATATTTATATTCCTTTCCTTTGGTGGATTTTTAATTCTTGATTGCATATCTATTTTAGGTTGATGGACTTTTGTGTTGAACACTACTTTAGGTTGATGCGATATGGTAGTATTTTAATTTGTTATCTTTTTTTCTTTTCTTTTCTTTGATAAATAGATGTTATCATATGTGATATGACATTATATGGTATATAATGATATAATGTTATTCTATTACATAAGCAGCATGGTTTGGATAATTTGCTGTTTACGACTATACATTTTCTTTTGAGTATATTCTTTTACTCATCTTCTTTATATAAATTTAATATTTTTCCTGCATTCTCTCCCAAAAATGTGATCTCTCTCTCTCTCTCTCCCTCTCTCTCTCTCTCTCTCTCTATTATTTATTCTTTCTTGCAACTCTATTTTAGTTTGATGAATTGTAGTATTTTTTGTATCTCTACTTTGGGTTGATACATTTTGGTAGTGTATTTTTTGTGTTCCCTGTCACATGTACTCTCTTTCCCTCTTATATTTTTGTTTGAGTTAATTCTTAGATATTTTGGAAGTAAGGATTTGAGTTTATATAATATACGATCTACATGGCCATGTATCTAAATTTGTCTATCAATTATTTGAGTAATATCCATGTAGATTGTATTTATCAATTATTTGAGCAAGATCAATTGTAAATTCATTATGAGGTTTGATTATTATGATCTCTTTAGGAGAATGAGAAATTTGAATCATTAATTTGAATCTTAAAAAGGTTTAGTTGTACCCAAAAAAAAAAACTCATAACACACTATAAAAAGAAGATATTTTACAAATGAATGTTAATCTGCAGTCCATAAATTGTGATGTAGTAATCTGTTCCTAGTTCCTACAATGTTATACTGTCATCGTCAGTGTTAGAAAGGTACAAAGATGCCTCATGCCGGTGCAACTTGCAATAAGGAAATTTGTAGACTAATTGATCAAGATGATGACTACCCCCACAAAGTCAAAGACTGAAAAAATTTCCCTTCAGAATCCTCCCTTTAAATGCTTTGCTTACCTCAAAGGCTCCCTCACCCAATAGGAAATATCTGACTTTTCTCTTGATTTGCTTTCCTTCATTCTATTATTAATGTTTGAAGTACTCCAATCACAATATATTTATAATTTTTTAATTTGTAACTTGCAGAAAATGAAAATAGATCTGTTTTTACGGGAAATTTTTAGATAGTTCTAGAGTAGTGTTCTAGGTTCTCACAAAGAACACTACTCCAAAACTACCAAAAATTTTTCTTTTGTCCAGTATAATATTGTACTGCCTGTTTTATTATTTTTATTTTTCTTTCATCGTGGTCAGTGTTAGAAAGGTACATAGATGCCTCATGCCTCAGGTGGGTTGGCAAGGATCGATGGGGAAGTGACTCCAACTTCCAGGTTTTTCTTTGAGTACACAACTAATTTGTGAAGTTATATAGGAGAGAAAGTACCTTGTCCTTCAGTTGTATTTTTGCTACATCTGACATTGAGTTGATTCATTTACAATTTAGTGTGGCAACTTATTTAAGAAGGGAGGAGAAATGGCAGAGACAGCAGTTAGCCTAGTTATTGAAAATTTGGTCCCATTGTTATTCCAAGAAGTGAGATTACTCGAGGGTGTCCATGACAAAGTTGCAAGCATCAAAGGTGAATTAGAGATTATTCAATCTTTCCTTAAGGATGCAGATGCGAGGGTCGAGCAAGAGAATATGAGCAATGTTGAGAAAACATGGGTGAAACAAATAAGGGAAGAAGCTTACCACATTGAAGACGTCATTGATGAATACATACTTCATATAGCAAAAAGGTCCTCTTTGGCCAAGGCAACACTTCCATTTCCTTCAAAAGTTTTTTCAGTTTACCAAAATGTTGAAAGCTAAACATGTCATAGCCTCCAAGATTCAAGACATCAGCATCAATCTCAAGGAAAAGAGAGAGTTGGCTGTAAAATATAGTTTCAACACTATTGAGCAAGGGGGATTGAGCAACAATGCTAGAAGTGTTACATGGTATGACCCTTGAGTGGCATCTCTTTTCATTGAGGAAGCTGAGGTTGTGGGTATTGAGCCACATAGAGACAAATTGATAAACTAGTTGGTAGAAGGACCATCTAATCGCACTATGATTTCAGTGGTTGGGATTGGTGGTGTTGGCAAGACCACTCTTGTGAAGAAAGTGTATGACAACAAGAAAGTGGTAGCACACTTTAATTGTCGTGCTTGGATCATTGTGTCTCACTCATACAAGAAGGAAGACCTATTCAGGGACATGATAAAGCAGTTCTACGAGGCAAGAAAGGAGTTTGCTCCTAAAGAAATTGACAAAATGGAAGAGATAAATCTTATTACAGTATTAAGGCAATATTTGCATGAGCAAAGATATGTAATTGTTGCTGATGATTTATGGGATACAGATTTTCTAGAATGTATAAAATTTGCCTTACCTAATAATGACAAAGGTAGTGGAATTGTAATCACAACTCGAAATGAGGATGTTGATCTCTCTCACAATGAATCTTCATCTTGTTATGTGCACAAGCAACTACCTCTACCGTCCAATAAAGCTTTGGAATTGTTCTACAAGAAAGTGTTCCAACAAGAAGAGGACAATTGTCCACATGAACTAGTTGAGCTATCATGCAAAATAGTTGAGAGATGTGAAGGTTTGCCACTTGCAATTGTGGTTATCGGGGGCCTTTTGTCAAGTAAGGACAAGGTTGTTTCTAAGTGGTGTAAATTGCATGATAGTCTTAGTTTGGAATTAGACACTAATTCACGTCTAAGAAGTATCCCTAAAATTCTATCTCCTAGTTATCATGATTTACCTTACTACCTCAAAGCTTGTTTCCTATATTTAGGTATGTTTCCAGAGGATTACTCCATAAATTGTGCAAGACTAATTCGGCTTTGGATAGCTGAGGGTTTTGTAAGAGAAAAGCAAGGAATAACATTGGAAGAACTTGCACAAGGCTACTTGAATCAACTCATTCGTAGAAGCTTGGTTCAAGTGGTAGAGTTTGATGAAGTTGGCAAAAAAAGATTTTGTCGAGTTCATGATATGTTACGTGAGGTCATTCTTTCAAGATCAGAGGAGTTGAATTTTTGTTTAGTCTCTATTCAAAACTACTCAAGTTTTGACAAAATTGCTCGACATCTCTCAATTACGAACAATGTAAATACTCCATTGCAGAGTATTTCTAATTCCCAAACTCGTTCTATTCTCATTTCTGGGTTAGACGAAGTACCCAATTCTTTTTTTACTGCTTGTCTTGCAAATTTCAAGCTCATGAGAACAATGGATTTTGAAGGTGCTCCAATTGATTACATACCTAAAGAAGTTGGAAACCTATTTCATCTGAGGTATTTAAGCCTTAGAGATACAAAAGTGAAAATACTTCCTAAATCGATAGGTAAACTGCACTACCTAGAGACTTTGGATTTGAAACGTTCCCTTGTGTCTGAACTACCAGCAGAGATTAGTAGGCTCCATAAGCTACGGTATCTTGCGGCATACATTGAAGACAATGATGTAGAATTCAATATTGACTTTCCACAAGCAGTAAAGATACCCAGTGGCATTGGGCGTTTACAATCCTTACAAAAGCTTTATAAGATTGAAGCCAACAACAGTGCCATTATAACAGAATTGGGGAGTTTGGGACAATTGAGGAAGTTGGAGATCGCTAAATTGAAGAGAGAAAATGGGATAGTTTTGTGCACTGTGCTAGAGACGATGAGCCACCTTCAGTCATTGAGAATCATGGCAACAAGTGATGAAGAAGTTCTTGAATTACAATCAATGTCTTCTCCTCCACCCCTACTACAAACTCTTAGCCTAGCTGGGAGGCTAGAAAAGTTTCCAGAATGGATTCTGAAACTCAACAGTGTAGTTAGAATTGCTTTAAACTGGTCAAAATTAATGGAAAATCCATTAAAGGTCCTTCAAGCTCTGCCTAATTTGATGCGTATTCAGCTTCTCAATGGATATGGAGGTGAGCAATTACATATTGAGAGAGGAGGCTTCCAGAAACTCAAGTTTCTAGGGCTTTGTTATTTGGGAGGATTGAATAGGTTGATAATAGATGAAGGTGCCCTGCCTCTTCTTGAATGGCTTATATTAAGAGAATGCCCACAACTGAAGGAGGTGCCCTCTGGCATCCACCATCTGAAAAGCCTCAAAAATCTGCAATTTTGGGAAATGCCAACCAAATTTGTTCTTAGTCTGCAACCAGATGAAGGCCCTGATTTTGGGAAAGTCAAGCATATTCCCTCTGTCACTTTCTGGTATAGGACTTATGGAGAAAACTTCATAGGCTACAAGCTTGGCAATTCAGAATTGTTGAAGCGTCTAGAAAGGTGATTCGTGGAGGACCAAAGTACCCACACCACTTTCAGAAAATTACAGGTATGTCCCACCCAATTTTCCGTTAGACTATTACATATATGGTAAATTACCAGAGTCTCTCACACATACAATTACAGCCACCATTTTGTGTTACTAAACAGCTTCAACCTAGTATCTTTTAGCTTTGATAGAGATAAGATAACCATAAAATATTACGTTACAAAGAAAGATCAAAAACATCGTTTCTGTTTGGTATCACAATGAAAATTTTAGATAAAAGAAAGCAGCCCAAATAGTTACTGTAATCTTTCAATCTTCCCTGTTTTTTCCTCTTTCTTATACTACTACTATTTCTAACTTGACTGTTTCTATTGTAACAATTAGCTTGAAACTAATAAATAATTTTACAAATATCATTGTGAGTAGAATGAAGTAATAATTGGACAAAAAACATTACTCAAATTTCTAAATTTGTAGAAAATTCTTTTACTAATGTTATAATTTACATTACCAAGTTTTTATTGTGATAGGTGATCGGTGCAAAACTGCAAGTGCACAGTATCGTAGTTTTATAGTAAAGTGATAAGAAGAGTATCGTCCTCAGGAATTGGTAACTTACTTTTGACAAATACCAAAATTTTGATAATCTCAATTTTATCTAGAGAAGTCATTAAGGTTTTTGTAATTGGAATTTAAAATAAAATCAATTCAAAGAAAATATGCAGAGAACAAAAAAAAATGTTGTTCGAAGATCAAATTAATGGGAAGAAAACTTCTAGGAAATCGATTTCACCTAATTCCTTATTATGCTTTACTCATCTAGCTAATTGAATTTAATTCTCTCTGTTTGTTAGCAATCTCCAAACTGATCCTAAAGCCTCTTTCGACAGTCAATTGGAAACATTCTTGTTCATCATTTTTACATAAGAATATGCAATTCAATAAAGCAAGACAGCATTAAGACCAACGATTTTAATACTACATAGGTTCATACAAGTCTTTTGATCTCTATATTTACCTATGTCGAAACATTCAAGATCTATCCTATAATTCCCTCTTTCGACAGCAAATCACAAGATCAAAATCATCTAATTAATGGCCAGTTAATTAGAAGCAATTAGCTCAGAATAAATCAGACAAACATGAAGAGAATTAATTCAAATTAACATAGAAAAGTAAGCATAGTTCGGAACTAGATTACATCGTTTTCCTAGAACAAAGAAAATTTAGTTCATGCTAAAAATTAAACTCAACAGAAATGAATTCACCATAATATTTCTGAGAAGATTTGAAGGAAAAAATGAACGCAAGAAAATCTCCTTCAGCCTCCGCAGCTTCTTCTCCTTTTCTTTTCTGTTTCAGCGCCCCTTTTCTTTTCTGTTTTTCTTCTGTTTCAGCGCCCCCTTTTCTTTCTTTTAGCGCCCTCTCTTTCTTTCTAAACGTGTTGCCCTTTTTCAGCCCAAAACGTTGCTCTGTTTCAGCGTTTTTCTGCTTTAGCCTTTTCTCTTTTATTTGAATAAATCTTCATTTTCTTCAAATCTGCAATAAAATTTAAATAACAATAATGAAGTCTAAAATCAACAAAAATAAATAAAATTAGACTAAAGTTTAAAGTTGAGAAGTGATAAATTATGCCAAATTATGCAAGTCATCAATAGGAAAGACATTTGAGCTATCAAGTTTTACTTGCCTGCAAATTACAGTTGGAAAGCCTGCATTTTCCCCTTTCACATATTATCTACCATTTTCCTTTTTACATTTTTATATTAAATTTTATTTATTATTTATATTGCTATTGTTCTTACTGTCAGGCTTCAAATGCAATGTTTCAAGGATTTTCAAGTGCTCAACCAACCAGAAGTTCAGTAGTTGTTTTTCCCCTGCATTGCGACCTTTGTTATTGTATTGTTGTAATCGTGTTATCTTTTCAGTACAAAGCATATGAACCGCTTGAACTCATGCTATGCAAAGAGTGATGTTCTAGTTGAATTGTATTTGTTGTCATTAGAGTGGTTTAAGTACGCCAAGTGTTTGCTTGGTATGCTCCCATGTAATGGCTTTGATGTGGCTTAAAAATCTATATAATGACATTTGCTATGCTTTGTGAAAGTGTAAACTATATGTAAAAGTGTATGACATCTGAACTATCAAAAAACATATGTATGCATTTTCTTTATTCATGCAAAGAAAAAACAAAATAGAAAAACTGCTATGAACAAAAAAGGTTATATTGGCAGATTGGGGTGTGTCCTCTACTACCTCTAAAGACTAATATGTCGTATCTGGTGTGGTGATGTCATTTCTGTTTTGTGTTGTTTTCACTTTTGTTGTATTGCTGCCTAGTTCATTGCAGGTTCTGTTTTTGATATTTGGTAAATGTTTGTTGTGTTGATTTTGTTTTTGCTTCTTATTTTGAACCTCTTGAATTGTGATTCTTGTTTCAAAAAATTTAAATCACTCATCTAAATAAAAAAGAAACTATAAAATTTTGTCATATGCATTGTTCATAATGATAAAAACTTTAGTCCACATCTAATCAATAAATTCAACACAGGTTCAATTAGTATCAAACACTATGGATTCAGATATAATGTGTCTCCCAAAAGGCCTTAATATCTTACAACCTGATTTTTGGCAACGAAATCCAAATCTTACATTCCAAATCCTGGAGTCTTATAAACTATATCTTCCTTGTTTCTTTCTCAAAACTTGTCAATGGGTGAGTTCATAAATTAGCTTGTCATTGCCACTGCAGGGTCCTACTTGGAATTTATTTTTTATCCTTACCAAAAAAGTGAAATTTAATGTTGTTGTGCTGAAATTTACTTAATGCAGTCAACATCTTGACAGCTAACAGTATCTTTGCAAATTTCTAATCCATGTTGTATCCTTTCATGAGGTATTTACCAAATGATCAAATTTTGAATGTTTTCCTTTGTTCTTCTTGGCCATGAAAGTGTAAATGCTAATGAATGGCAGTGTGACAAAGAATACACACACACACATATATATATGTTAGTATGTATGTATGTATAGATAACATTATTATAGTATTAAGGCACAATTTGATTTTCTTACAAGAGACACATCAAAATTAATTGAAAGAAATTTGTAGGTGAGCACATACTCATGGTAAAAAATAGGAGAACATGAATGTAAAACTGCCATGCCACTGTTTTAATCCCCATGCTAAATAGAGGGCTACTGAGCTTGGAGTGAGTCACTGATTTAAATAGGGACCTCCACAGTGCAGGTCGGAACTATGTTGGTGTAGACACAGTTAATTATGTGTATGACACAATCAGTACTTGATTGTCCCCTGCATACCTGCCTTCATTACTGTATTGCTATAATAATGTTTTTGTTTTACTGTATGAAGCTTGTGAACCTCTTGAGAATGATATGCAAAAGGGTGATGTTTTAGTTAAATTGTTATTAGTTTGAGGTGTTGATTGCATTGCTAGTGTTGCCTTCAAAAATAACATTTCTTGGTTTTTGTAAAGAGTTTCCTGAGCTTCAATATATAGAGTTATTACAAGAAACTTGGAACACTGCTTAAATAAAATCTCCATTATAATCTCAACAACACACTACGGCAGAAACTAGATCATGATGGGTTGCAGCATCAAAATTCACTTTGGCCCAAACTGGTTAAGGTGGAATACAGCAGTTGATTTTATCTGATGTGAGCATCTTAATTTTTCATTTGCTAACTGAAGCTTTTGTTTATAAGCTGGGCAGCTTCTCTAGGGTCAGGGGTTACATTTTCAAATAAGATTTTGGTTTCTGATTCACCAAATTCTATCAAAAGAGATTGCAACAAAGCATAAATTTCTCTTCTTCTGGATTGATTTGAAAATGCCTAATAGGAAAAGTATTTTTTATCTACATATAAATAGGCTGAGAACTAACGGATGCAAAATTCAAAGACCTTATGGTATGAGATCATGTTATAATAGTGAAGGAGCACTGACAAAGAAAAAAAAAAGAGAGAAAAGACATATTTGAGTGTCTTTTAAACCCCATTTGATGCTGAAAAAAAAAATTGGTAGGTTGGATGTCCCATGCTTTTCCCCAGAACAATAATTTGAGCCTTTCATGAGTTTTTCTTGCTTCCACTAGTGTTTCCATTCAAGCTTGTTTAGGGCCTGTGTCTGCTAGCCGAGGCTTAGATTTAATTGATTAACTTCCACAGCAGTGAGAGGTTCATAACAATTTATCCTGAGTAATGAGGGGGGGAGGTGAATTCTCCTAAGCTTACCAGATTGGTGTGAATTCTCCTAAGAGATTGGTCCCTTACATATACCTTTTCACAGCCAAGAGCATGATTTTGGTTTAAAGGCTTTTGAAAAACAAACTTCCTTTAGATATTTAGCTTTAACCAAAGACACCCCCTTAGCATCTCTTTCAACTGTAGCTATCTATCCCAGTGTGTATAAAAGTGCTCTGTCGAAGTCTAAAGTCCTCCTTAAGCCAAGTCCACCTAACTTGCTTGCACTTGCATATTGAAGATCAGGATTATAACATGCAATCCCTTTCCACTATTTTTAGCTCCCCACATGAAATTTCTAAGACAAGCATCAATGGCTTTGCAAATAGATTTAGGAAGAGCTATAGTAGTCATCTGGGAATAAAAAGGGTGTCATAGGATACATTGGCATGTATGAAAGGATTAATCCCAGTAGATTATTTCTTCTGGCCTGTGTTATTACCTTAGCATTCCTGACCCAAGTTCTTGCTTAAATCCTTTTTACCACATTAATAATAATAAAAATTTAAAAAAAAAAACTGCATTTTATTTATACTAAATAATATAGGGAATCCTAGGTACTTAGCTTCAGGTTCAGCCATTTTGAAACCACTGCTGGCAAATAAGCTTGTTTAAATTCTGAAATGGATTGATGATGACTGGATTAACTATTTGCACATACCAAGCTTGATAGATTGCCAGACAGTTCATTATAGCTGACTAAATAATGTAATTTGACATTGGTTAAATTAGTATTAGCCAGACAGTTAGAAAGCTTTTGCTCTTCTCCTTTCATTTATTGTGATAGGTGAGACATCTAACCAATCAAATTTTACTTTTATATAATACACAATTCTTTTTTTTTTTTTTTTAATAATTTTGGTAATGCACATCAGTGCTTGTTTGAATTCTCCCCAGATGTTTTATTCAAATACTATTTGTAAGCACAGAGAAATTCCAACCACGTCAAGTGTTTCAATTCATGGACACGTGTAAATGTAATGGCAATGGTACACAATGAAAAATAATAATAATAATAAATAAAATAAAATTCACAGAACAATATCCTCTTTATCTCTATCTACAGAGTTGCAGGAAATTTAAAATTTATAATGACATGATACTCATATATTTTTATATTTATAATATTTAATTTGAACAATAAAGTGGATCTATTTTAAATTAATGAACTTACATGGGTGGGATAAAGTTAACAGACCAAAGAAAATAAGCCAGGCATTGGTCTTTATTTAGCTAAACCCGGAAACGTTGCTTCCATGGCCAAGTTGTGTTAGAGACTACAAAAATGCAAATATGTTCTTTGGGCCTTAGTTATTAAAGACAAAAATACCTTCAAGGAGTCCAAGGCAGGGAGTGTTTAAAGTTAATGGGTCGAACTTCTAGATGGGCCTTAAACAATAATGGGCCCTTTTTTAATAAGGGATATTAAATGGGCATTGAGGAATGGCTCTTTAGTGAACTTTTGAGTTGACTCTTTGGGCTTTGGATCAGCCTATTAGGATTTATATTAAACCTTGTCACTGATAATACCTCTATATAGAAACTTTTTACTAGTATTTATTTTTATTTTTGAGAAAGAGCAATATAGAAAGTTAGTTAAACTTCAAGAGTTGTATTTTCCTTATGACAACTTGTCTCCCACAATAATATTCTAGTGAGACATATTCCACCCAGAAAGGGCATGCAAGTCCCCAATGTTTGTCCTCTATGCAATTCCAATAAAAAAAATAATGGGAAAAGTTAATGAATACTTTAAAAGTATTAGTTTATGGAATATTTTTAAAAAAAATTTTATGGAAAAAGAAAAAACTAATTCATTTTTTTTTTTTTACAGTTTTTTTTTTTTATCATAAAAGTGGTATCAAAACTTTTCTAAAATAGTCATTAACAAATGTTTTAAGAGCACTCATTAACAAGAACTGAAAACAATTAACTATAGTATTAGGATTTAGGAGATTTGTATCACTATCCATTTGTTGGCATGAGAATTTAATAAAGTTCACATTGATTGTTTCTATTTGGCCCAAAGATCAAATTATTCTAATTGGACCCTATCTTCTTTCTTTTTTTTTCTTTTTCTTTTTTTTGAGAAAGAACCCTATCTTCTTTCTATCATTAATGTTTAAACTACTCTAATCATGAATCATGATAACATTATTAATTTCTAATCCTTTTAATAGTATATCAATTTCTACAATATTGTAGCGACCTTTTTGTTCTTTTCTTATTTGTCCCTTTTCCTCTGATTGTAGTCAGCACCGGGGCAGGTAGAGAAGCTTGAGCAACTTGCATGAAGGAATATTGTAACCAATTTATCAAGATAATGACCTCCCAACAAACCCAAACACTTAAAAAATTCCCTTTCATACTCGTCCCACTCAACGCTTCGTCAAACAGATCATGATCATAATCTCATTGCTCACCTCCAATCGTAGCCTACCGATCCCAATAGGAAATAGCTGACTTTGTCTGTTGTATTTGTTTTCTTAATCTCACACAAGGTTCCTAAACTGGACTAACAAGATGAAGTACGAGGAGCACTTTGAGGTGTTTTATTGCATTTTTTATGAATAATATCATAAATTTTGCATTTTGATGAATTTTACATTAACTAATGGAAATACTTAGAGTGGATTCTAATTAGCTTAATTAGTAAAGTCTCTACTAATTGAATAATGGCATGTTTGGATGTTTAAAAAAGGAGGGAGAGTAATGCAATTACCTTCTTTGGAAGTTTTTTAAAGAATGAGGGGGAGGGGTTTGAAGGAGTTTGGAGGGGTTTGGACTCCCTCTAGCCCCCCAATTTTAATTCCCCCAAATTGGAGAGATTTGGAGGGGGAGTAGAGTACATAAACTATTGACCAAGTAAATTACCTAATTTACCCTTATTATATTAACAAAATTACATAAGGGGAAGGGCTAATTACTCCATTCCCCCTTACTAATTTTAAAAACATCCAAATAAGGTGGAGGTGAATCATTCTCCTCTACTCTCCTCCCCACTACTCCCCTTCCCTCTACTCCTCTCTACTCTCCTCCCTCTCTAAACTTCCAAACAAGCCATAAGAGATCAAGAGTTCAATTCTTATTTACACCAAAAACTTATTAGTTTCTTGGTCTAATAATAAAAAACACAATTATCAAAAACTTATTAGTTTCTTGGTCAGATGATAAAAAGCACCATCATCAGAAATGAACGCAATAAGTTGAAGCTTTATTAAAAAAAAAAAAAAAAATGACAGCCCCTTTTTAATAAGGCATATTAAATGGGCAGTGAGGAATGACTCTTTACTCACCTTTTGGGCTGACTCTCTGGGCTTTAGATCAGCCATAGAGAGTGTATTTTGCGTTCCCACTAAACATTAGCACATTGTTGAATATTCTTTTTTCTTTTCTTTTTTTCTTTTTACGTCCATTGTTGAATATTCTACAATTATTGAAAGATGAAAGATTCCACACACTTTCTCAAGAATAAACAATTGAAAGGTAGAGGAGAAAAGAAAATAAATGGTGCCTTTAATTAGTGGGTAAATTTAAAAGAATTTTGCTAATGTGTGCCCTTAAGGCACACAATAATTAACTATTTTTGGAAAAAACTTTTTCATGAATTGAAAAAGTATTGACAACTTTTTCAATTTTTGAAAAAATATTTCTAAAAATAAATAGCTTAAGGCACATATTAGTCGGACACAATTTAAAAAGTAGAAAAGATTAGTAGGTCTAGCCATTTTGTTTCACCCACTAACCTGGAGGGAATACTTTAGATCACTGTCTACAGACTCCTATTGACGGAACAGTTGATGTGAAGAAAAGGAATAGTCATCTGAAGTGATTTGACCGTATTTAAAAGAAAACAATTAATCCACTTAAAAGAGTGAGTTGTGGGTTGATTTGAGCTAAGGGAATGAAAAATAATAGAAAAAGACCTAAAATAACATCAGTAGAAGTAATTAAAAAAAACATATCAATTAAGGAGGTAACAAAAACTATAACTTTGGATTTGGATAGAATAGAAGAGCAAAATTGAAAATTCATGTTTCTTTGACTAATTTGTTAAGAATTTGTAATGTCTTCAAAAATATTTAGAAGATTTTATTGTTGTTTGGTTGGGAGAAGATGTTTAACTATACAAAATGAAGGATTAGGGGCCTTCCAGTAAAGAAAAAAAAAAAAGAGCATCAAGATCAAAATTTGATCATGAAATCTACGAATTTAAGATTGGTTTTGATTAAATTTAATTTGGCAGGTGGAGAACATAGTTTTAAAAGTCTAGGTTTAAACTCATTGGCAGAATTCATATTAGTGCGTTCAATCCCAGTCCCAGCTACCAATTGGCCTTGTCCATAGCTGCCGACAATGGGAAACAGCTCCCACTAACATTAAAATATACTCTACTTTGAGTCTATGACAGATTGAAGGCAGAGTAGCAAAAAGCTGTAGGTCCATTTTTGTCTCCCCTTAATGTAGAAAGGAAGAAAGAGGCCATTTTTTCAACCACTAAAGCCAAAGGAGTTAGTACTTAATAGAGCAATTGACTTTGGAATTACAGATTGCTAATTCCTTTTCCCCAAAGCAATCTGGATCTTTTTTCTTTTTTTTTCTCATCATCTTTATCCATAGACGTGATCTTTTGTAAAGCAAAATAAATCTATGGCACTCAGTTTCTAAACCCTGATCATTCAAGAAAGCTCCCAAATACATTTTTAAATTTATAATATTAATCTGAATAATTTTTTTTATCTATGCCTTGAGGATTTTAAATTTATGGTACTCCGGGGTAATTATAGAATACTTCCGGATTACTATAAATGCATACTCCTCCCACTCACATAATTGTGGATCCCATTAATTAAATTTATGGTGAAACCTATAATTTATGTGAGTGGAAGGAGTACACATTCATGGTATTCTTGAAGTAGTAAATCATTTTCCTTTGTTTCGGGTAATTATAGAATAGCTTCGGAATATCATAAATGCATACTCCTTTCTCTCGGCCAAAATGGCCAAATACCACATTATTTTGAAATTTTTAGCAAAAAACCACTGTTTCGGAAATAAATAGCAAAGTACCACTTTTTCTAGAAATCGAGTTTAAGAAACTCGATTTCCTCTCAATTCTGCCACCGTGGCATTGCTGACATGGAATTTCTGTGATTAAAAAAAATTATGTGGTACTCAAGCTTGAGAAACTCGAGTTCCATGCAACACAATAATCGAGTACATTAGGATCAAGTATCTTTTATAAATAAAATGCAGAAAATTTTATTTGTACAGTACTCGAGTTTGGTAAACTCGAGTACTGTGTAATTTTTTTTTTTTTTTTCTTTTTGTTTGGGGATAATCGACAAATAAACATAAAGATAAAAATAAGTAGCTTTTTTATGTTTTTATTTATTTAAATAGAAGAATGGTAAAATATAGAGATTTTAATTTCGAAATATGAATTTAATTTCTACATTAATTAAAATTGTTCATTGCTTTTTCAAAAAAATTGTTCATTGTTTTCTATATAAACTATTTTTACGATTTTGTATAAAATTAGTTTCTGTTCAGCATTATTTAAGAAATTGTTCTCTCTCTTTTTTGCATAAATTATTTTCTATTCACTATTTAAAAAATTGTTTACTGTTTTCTCATAAAACACCTAGTGAAATCGTGTTTTCTAAATTTAAATGCCAAATCTGAATGCTTTTTCATGTTTGATTTTCACAATAATCGAATATATTTTTCTGCATTGATAAAATCTGTTTCTACATTAATGAAATTTTCTCTCTGCACATCATATTTACTGTACATTCAAACTTCTTATTGCATTCATAAAATCTGTTTTTTGCATTAATTAAAATTATTCACCGTTTTGTCATAAAAATTGTTCACTGTTTTCTGCATAAACTATTTCTAGCATTGGCGCAGTTATTGCACTTAAATGGTTTTTGTGTTTTTTTAAATATGTAACCATATGTATAATAGACAAACTCCATGAAAGAAAAATGAATTATTCGTATAAATCACCTAATGGTAAATGTCTCGAAAAATTCAAATTTGTAAAAAAGTTCGAATTAGTTGAATGTAGAAATTCAAAAAAAAATCGATGGAAAATCAATGAACGTACCAAATCATGAAGGTGTACATAAGATGTACAGATAGTTTAGACTTGTTGAGAAATTTGATCTCGTTGAAAGTACAAAATAATGAAAATTCAATGGAAAAGTATGTACGTTAGATGTATAGATCGTATGAATTTGTTTAAAAATTTGAATTCGTTGAATGTACAAAACTGTGAAAACTCAAGGAAATATTGTATACATTAGATGTACGGATAGTACGAATTTGTTGAAAATTTTGAATTCGTTGAGTGTGTAAAATCGTGAAAATTCAAATGAAAATTGAAGAACATACCAAATTGAGTAAACTTAATGGAAAATTAATTACATTAGATGTACAGATTATCTATTTTTTTGCATTGATAAAATCTATTTTTACATTAATAAAATTTGCTCTTTGCACATCATGTTCACCGCTTTCTTATAAAAATTGTTAACTATTTTTCGCATAAATTGTTTCTAGCATTATGCATAAAATTATTTTTTTTCAGCATTATTTAAAAAATTGTTCACCGTTTTCTCATAAACTATTTCTAGCATTCTACATAAAATTATTTTCTGTTCAGCATTAGTTAAAAAATTGTTCACTCTCTTTTCTGCATAAATTATTTTCTGTTTACTATTTAAAAAATTGTTCACTATTTTCTTGTAAAACACCTAGTGAAATCGTGTTTTCTAAATTTAAACGCCAAATCTGAATGCTTTTTCATGTTTAAATTTCACAATAATTGAATTTGTTTTTCTGCATTGATAAAATCTGTTTCTACGTTAATAAAATGTGCTCTCTGCACATCACGTTTATTCTATATTCGAATCTACTTATTGCATTCATAAAATCTGTTTTCTGCATTAATTAAAACTGTTCATTGTTTTCTCATAAAAATTGTTCACTTTTTTCCAGCATAAACTATTTCTACGATTTTGCATAAAATTATTTTCTGTTCAGCATTATTTAAAAAATTGTTCACTCTCTTTTCTGCGTAAATTATTTTTTGTTCACTATTTAAAAAATTGTTCGTTGTTTTCTCATAAAACACCTAGTGAAATTGTGTTTTCTAAATTCAAAAGCCAAATCTGTATGTTTTTTCATGTTCGAATTTCACAATAATCGAACTTTTTTTTTTTGCATTGATAAAATCTATTTTGATACTCACTTTGTCAAAATTATCCAACAATGATGGATTGTGATTGGTTGTTTATCACTTTCTAATAAACTCACTATTTTTTTTACTTCACCTATAGTCTACCATGTAGAAGTATAGAACAAGTGTGACAAAATGAGTAGAAATTAGAGATGATTTGAATACAATAAATCGTAATGTATTGAAAATTTCTCTTTATTACGTTTTATTATTATTATTACTATTACTCTTTATTTAGTTTATCTAAAAAGTTAAACATTTTTGGGTTTATCCAAAAATCTATGCCACAAAATACAAGGTGGGAAATCTAGACCAAAGAACTGCCAAAATTAAAAATTGAGCGGCATTGTTGCTGTACTTAAATAAGTTGTCACAAGCAACATAAATTACCAACCAACCAAAAAAAAAAAAAAAAGAAACTACATCTACCTAATCAAATAAAGGTGGTAGGTCGGGTTTTCAGTTTTCACATACAACTTCGAAGCAGGTTCTTGACCAAATATTTTGTTTATTTAAAGTCTTTCAATATCAAATTTGTTATATACTTTCCCTCTGTCTAGGGGCTGAGAGAATATAATCTATATGTCTGGAAAAAAAAAGTTTGTAATAGAACACCTAGTGAAATCATGTTTTCTAAATTTAAACGCCAAATCTAAATGCTTTTTCATTTTTGAATTTCACAATAATCGATCTGCATTGATAAAATCTGTTCACTATTTAATAAAATTTGCTCTCTACACATCATATTTACTGTATATTCAAATCTGCTTACTGCATTCATAAAATATGTTTTCTGTATTAATTCAAACTGTTTTCTGCATGTGGTTCATATAACTATAGTTGGCGACTGTGTAAATTATTTTCTATTCACTATTTAAAAAATTGTTTGTTGTTTTCTCATAAAACACCTAGTAAAATCATGTTTTCTAAATTTAAAAGTCAATTCTGAATGCTTTTTTATGTTTAAATTTCACAATAATCGAATTGGTTTTTTTGCATTAATAAAATTTGCTCTTTGTACATCATGTTTACTGTATATTCAAATCTGCTTACTGCATTTATAAAATCTATTTTCTGCATTAATTAAAACTGTTCACTATTTTCTCATAAAATTTTTTTACTGTTTTCTGCATAAACTATTTTTAGCATTTTGCATAAAAGTATTTTCTCTTCAGCATTATTTGAAAAATTGTTCACTGTTTTTTCTGCATAAATTATTCAATGTTCATTAGGTGTTTTATGATTTGGATGCTCTAATACCAATGACTACCTAGGAAAAAGCACAGCAATAATATGGAAGCATAAACAATGATAAAATAGATAATAAAGAAGTAAATAGCAAAATAGATATATTCAAAATAAGGTTAAAATGGAGTGTGGAATATGAAAATAGAAACTAGTAAAATTTTACTTGAACTAGTAAAATCTTACTTGAATAAAAACTTCAGTCTTTGATAAACTTGAAAACAAACTGTTGTCTTTGATACAAGCTTGAAAATAAAACTATCCAAAGACAAAGGTTACAAGATTACAAGAGGGGAGAGAGTACAAAAGTCTTTTCCTAAAACTTGGAACTTAAAAGCTTAGAATCTTAGAAACTTAGAAACTTGTCTTCTGTCATCATAGTCCGTCTCTTTTATAGGTGAAATGAACCATGGTAAAGTAACATGAGTAGGTAAATTGAACTCAAGTTAATCTTTCAGTGGTATGGATATTAGTATTGATGAGTAATAGTCTGTCTGCGTTTGTCTGGAAATCTTTCAAATCTTGGGAATCTATCAGATCTCTTTTTACGCATGCTAGTAAACAGTAGTAACTTTTGAACATCTGTCTGTATCTATCTGGACTATCTAGCAAAATTGAGCCATTTGCATAGTGAAATATTGGTTAGTGAAGGATTTAATTCTTAATAGTCTGTTTGGCATTTGCATAGTCTGTTTGGCATCAATTTCAACTTTTACCTTTTAGTTTTTGTGTACAGCTTTTTAAAACCTCATTTTTTCCTACATTATTTTTCAACTTTTCAAATTTTTTCAAAATACAAATATAATTTAGCACACTTTTAGCAGAAAGTTTAGCAAATAGCTAAATAAGCTATAAACGGAAACTAAGCTTAAAAATAGTAGAACCTTAGAAATTGCTATTATATTACCATTTTGTTTCAATAGTAACACCCCATGTTCCACCTCGGGAATAATTTCAGGTCATTTCTATGTGTTTCAGCCATTTTGGATTCGGAGATGGAGATAGAAGTTTGATTGAGGGAATTAAAATATAAACAAAAAATGTGTATCATCTATTTAGTATTAAGAAACTATCAACAAATAAAAAAATACAAAATAATTATTTCTTAATATATTAAAATACAATTTATCTATTAAAAGAGAAAACGACCTTCTTTTAAATGACAAAAATCATCAATATTAAATTTGTACTAACTCATTTTCCATAGATAAAGACAAATCACAAATAAACAAATAATTATACGAACAAAAAGAGCCAAATACAAACAAAATACATATTATGCACACAGGTCAGTGCTACAATTCACACTATAATAAGCTTATTTTATAAAATTTTAGCAACTAACCATTCAAAGTTTCAAACCAATTCCACTTTAAAAGGCTCCACACAATATATCCAGAACAACAAAAACAAAGACAGACAATCTACTACCATAAGTTTCTAAACCAATTCCACTTTAATAGCAATTTTTTTTTTTATAATAAAAAATTACAACTATTTGGGCGGCAAAATTAAAAAAATACAACTGTTTCACACGTGCTACTCAACAGCTTGACACGATTTATATGAATCATTCATTTTTCTTTCATGGAGTTTGTCCATTATTCATATGGTTACATATTTAAAAAAACACAAAAATCATTTAAGTGCAATAACTGCGCCAATGCTAAAAACAGTTTATGCAGAAAACAGTGAACAATTTTTACGAGAAAACAGTGAACAGTTTTACTTAATGCAAAAAACAGATTTTAGAATGCAGTAAGCAAATTGGAATATACAGTAAGCAAATTCGAATATACAGTAAACATGATGTGTAGAGAGCAAATTTTATTAATGTAGAAACAAATTTTATCAATGCAGATCGATTATTGTGAAATTCAAAAATGAAAAAGCATTTAAATTTGGCGTTTAAATTTAGAAAACATGATTTCACTAGGTGTTTTATGAGAAAACAGCGAACAATTTTTTAAACAGTGAATAGAAAATAATTTACGCAGAAAAGAGAGTGAACAATTTTTTAAATAATGTTGAATAGAAAATAATTTTATTTAGAATACTAGAAATATTTTATGCAAAAAATAGTGAACAGTATATCATGTCCTACTTGAGCCAAAATCCATCTTACAAACAGTTTTGAGTGTTAAGGATCATTACATCAGCATTTAGTACTTTTAACAAGCACAACTACTTTCAAACACCAAAAAAAACATAGAAACAAGTTCAAAATCACACACATAAATGGACACTCAAAACATGCTCTGAGGTAAAAGTCATAATAGAAAATTGATTATTGAGCTACATTTTATTTTATTTTTCAGGCACGATTGCAGCCATTAAACCAACATAGATTCTATTACAAACATTTTTTTTCCCAGACATATAGATTCTATTCTCTCAGCCCCTAGACAAAGGGAAAGTATATAACAAATCTGATATTGAAAGACTTTAAAGAAACAAAATATTTGGTCAAGAACCTGCTTCGAAGTTGTATGTGAAAACTAAAAACCCAACCTACCACCTTTATTTGATCAGGTGGATGTAGTTTCTGTTTTTTTTTTTTTTGGTTGGTTGGTAATTTATGTTGCTTGTGACAACTTATTTAAGTACAGCAACAATGCTGCTCAATTTTTTATTTTGGCAGTTCTTTGGTCTAGATTTCCCACCATGTATTTTGTGGCATAGATTTTTAGATAAACCCAAAAAAGTTTAACTTTTTAGATAAACTAAATAAGGAGTAATAGTAATAATAATAATAAAATGTAATAAAAGGAAATTTTCAATACATTACGATTCATTGTATTCAAATCATCTCTAATTTCTACTCATTTTGTCACACTTGTTCTATACTTCTACATGGTAGACTGTAGGTGAAGTAGAAAAAATAGTGAGTTTATTGGAAAGTGATAAACAACCAATCACAATCTATCATTGTTGGATAATTTTGACAAAGTGTGTATCAAAATAAATTTTATCAATGCAAAAAAAAAAGTTCGATTATTGTGAAATTCGAACATGAAAAAACATATAGATTTGGCTTTTGAATTTAGAAAACACAATTTCACTAGGTGTTTTATGAGAAAATAGCGAACAATTTTTTAAATAGTGAACAGAAAATAATTTACACAGAAAAAAGAGTAAACAATTTTTTAAATAATGCTAAACAGAAAATAATTTTATGTAGAATGCTAGAAATAGTTTATGAGAAAACAGTGAACAATTTTTTAAATAGTGAACAGAAAATAATTTATGCAGAAAAGAGAGTGAACAATTTTTTAAATAATGCTGAACATAAAATAATTTTATACATAATGCTAGAAACAGTGAACAATTTTTATGAGAAAACGGTGAACATGGTGTGCAGAGAGCAAATTTTATTAATGTAAAAACAGATTTTATCAATGCAAAAAAATAGATGATCTGTACATCTAATGTAATTAATTTTCCATTAAGTTTACTCAATTTGGTATGTTCTTCAATTTTCATTTGAATTTTCACGATTTTACATACTCAACGAATTCAAATTTTTCAACAAATTCGTACTATCTGTACATCTAATGTACACAATTTTTCCTTGAGTTTTCACAGTTTTGTACATTCAACGAATTCAAATTTTTAAACAAATTCATACGATCTATACATCTAACATACATACTTTTCCATTGAATTTTCATTATTTTGTACTTTCAACGAGATCAAATTTCTCAACAAGCCTAGACTATCTGTACAGCTTATGTACACCTTCATGATTTGGTACGTTCATTGATTTTCCATCGATTTTTCTCGAATTTCTACATTCAACTAATTCGAACTTTTTTACAAATTCGAATTTTTCAAGGCATTTACCATTAGGTGATTTATACGAATCATTCATTTTTCTTTCATAGAGTTTGTCCATTATACATATGGTTACATATTTAAAAAAAAACACAAAAACCATTTAAGTGCAATAATTGCACCAATGCTAGAAATAGTTTATGCAGAAAACAGTGAACAATTTTTATGACAAAACAGTGAACAGTTTTAATTAATGCAAAAAACAGATTTTATGAATGCAATAAGAAGATTTGAATGTACAGTAAATATGATGTGCAGAGAGAAAATTTCATTAATGTAGAAACAGATTTTATCAATGCAGAAAAATATATTTGATTATTGTGAAAATCAAACATGAAAAAGCATTCAGATTTGACGTTTAAATTTAGAAAACACGATTTCACTAGGTGTTTTATGAGAAAACAGTGAACAATTTTTTAAATAGTGAATAGAAAATAATTTATGCAAAAAAGAGAGTAAACAATTTCTTAAATAATGCTGAACAGAAACTAATTTTATGCAAAATCCTAATAGTTTATATAGAAAACAATGAACAATTTTTATGAGAAAACAATGAACAATTTTAATTAATGTAGAAATTAAATTCATATCTCCAAATTAAAATCTCTATATTTTACAATGCTTCTATTTAAATAAATAAAAACATAAAAAAGCTACTTATTTTTATCTTTATGTTTATTTGTCGATTATCCCCAAACAAAAAGAAAACCAAAAAAAAATATATATATTACACAGTACTCGAGTTTACTCGAGTATTGTACAAATAAAATTTTCTGCATTTTATTTATAAAAGGTACTCGAGCCTAGTATACTCGAGTATTGTGTTGCATGGAACTCGAGTTTCTCAAGCTCGAGTACCACATAAATTTTTTTAATCACAGAAATTCCATGTCAGCAATGCCACGGTGGCAGAATTGAGAGGAACTCGAGTTTCTGAAACTCGATTTCTAGAAAAAGTGGTACTTTGCTATTTATTTCCGAAATAGTGGTTTTTTGCTAAAAATTTCAAAAAAATGTGGTATTTGGCCATTTTGGCCCCTTTCTCTCACATAATTGTGGGTTCTACTAATTAAATTCCTGGTAGAACCCACAATTTATATAAGAGTGAGAGTATGCATTCATGGTACTCCCGAGATATTCAATAATTTTTCTTTTGTTTTACCCGCTAAGCTAGAGGGAATACTTCATATCATTGTTTACAAATTTCTATTGACAGAATAGTTTTAAGTGTGATGGTTCCAAGTTGGACATGTGAGAGAGAGAGAGAGAGAGATGCTTAAAAATAGGAATATCCCATGTTGATGAGAAGATTAGTAATAGTTATTTGAGGTGATTTGATCATATTTAGAAGAAAGTAATTAATACAACAAAAAAAATGAACAGATTTAAGTCAAGGGAACAAAAAATGGTAAGAGAAGACCAAAAATAATATCAATAAAAGCAATTAAAAAAAAGACATATCAATTAAAGAAGTAATAAAAACTATAACTTTGGATGGAATAGAATGAAGAGTAATACTACAGACACAAACTATTTTACAACATTTTTACAAACTGTTGATGTGGCTTTAGTAATTTTCAAATAATCATTGATAAACATAAATATGATATTAGTGGTGGACCCATATTAGAACTAATAACAATTTGCTACATCAATAGTTTGTAAAAATGTTGTAAAATAGTTTGTGACTGTAGCATTACTCTAGAATGAAAGAGCAAAATTAAAAATACATGATTCCTTAACTAATTTGTTAAGAATTCATAACTTACTTTTTAACAATATTTAGGACTAAAATTTTATGGTCGTTGTTTGGTTGGGGAAGGTGTTTAACTATACAAAATGAAGGATTAGGAGCCTTCTAGTAAGGCAAGAATAATCTCCGTGGGTGGTTAAGAAGAAAAAAGGAAAGAGCATCAAGGTCATAGTTTGAATGTTTTCATTATTAGATTAAAGGATCACCAACTGACACAGTGAAGGAACTTTATAAAAAAATCTACTAATGTAAGATTTGGTTTAGATTAAGAATTTGGCAGGTGGGGAACATGGTGTTAAAAGTCTGCAGCAGGTTTAAACTCATTGGCAGAATTCATATTAGTGCCTTCAACCACAATGCGAGAGAGCTCCCACTAACATTAAAATATACTATAAATTCTGCATGACAGATAAAAGGTTTCACACTTTCTTAAGAAAAAAATTTTTGAGAAGAAGAGAAGTAAAAAGCTTCTTTTTTCTCTTTTTTTTGAGAAACTGAGTAGTAAAAAGCTGTAGGTCCATTTTTTGTCTCCCACTACAGTAGAAAGGAAGAAAGAGGCCATCTTTTCAACAACTAAAGCCAGAGGAATTAGTATTTAAAAGAGCAATTGACTGAGAAATTACTGATTTCTGTTCATTTTCCCAAAGCAATGGCACAATCTGGATCTTATCTTCTTTTTTTCTTTTCTTTTGTTTTTTTCCTTTTTCTCCCTTCATCATCTTTATCCATAGACGCGATCTCTTCTAAAGCAAATTACATCCCATTTCTAGTCTGATCATTCAAGGAAACTCCATTAAGTGAATTTAATTTTGAAATTGAGTAATTATCATTCATTTAATTATATATATATATATATATATTCATCACCAAAACCGTGCAACACACGGCCTTCAACTAGTTATTAAGAAAGTTGTAAAGTGATTTTTATTTTATTTTAAATTTGATATTTTTTACGTGTGATGGCCCCTTTGCTTGTAGTAGCTTAACAAGAATTTTTTGTTGTTGGAGGATGATGTACTTTATGATTTTGCAAAATAAAATTGTTAAATGTTTCAAATATGAGCCTCTTCTGAGTTTTTAATTTTATTATAAAGAATTAGGGCCTTAGGGGCACTTTAGAAAGGGAAGAAACAGAGCGTCAAGGTTATAATTTGATTATTTTCAATAATAGATATAAAAGGATCACTAACTGATAAGGTAAAGGAACTTTATGAAATCTATTAACGGAAGTTTGGTTTTAATTAAATTTAATTGGATAAGGGGAGAACCTAGTTTTAAGCAAAGTTGACACTCACCAGCAAAAAATGTTATAACCACAACATTTTTATGGCAAATCCTAGTTGACAGATTATTATTAGTAAAATTTGCATTAGTATCTACCGTATAAGTATATTCACTCACAGCTGCTTATTGGTTTTGTCCATATATGCCAACAATGTGAATGCGTTACATTCCAAAACTTTTCAATAAAAAAGCAGGTCAATTTTTTTGTCTCCCGCTAGAGTAGAAAAGGAAAAAAATAAAATATTCATCCACTAAGGCAGAGGGAGTTCTTAACATCATTATTTGTAGTCTTTTTAAAAGTAGAGAATTCAATAGAGCAATCGGCGGAGAAATTACATATTGCTATTCCTTTTCCCCGGAGCAATGGCACAATCTTTCTCTTTCTCTTAGCTTTTTTTCATTTTCTCCTTTCATCATCTTTAGCCATAAAAGTGATTTCTTGTCAAGCAAAATACATCCATGGGACTCTGTTTCTAAGCTTCGAGCATACAAAAAAAAAACTTCATTAAGTGAAAATTGTAATGTAAGATGTCATGCACTTTTGCAAGAATAGCTTAGACATGTATTTCTATTTTATGTGAGGAATAACTATCATACATTTATGTTCAGGTTGAAGTTGCTACTTTGTCTATTTAAGAAGAAAAAGAGGAGCAACTTAAAGTAGAAGTGCAATTTAAAGAGCAGGTACTCGTATGTTTCTGATGCCTTTTATTAGATCTACCTGAAATGAGTTTATTCTGTTTTATCTGTTCATTAGCATGGGAATCAAGCCCATTTTGTTACTAATTTTCTTGAATTGTTAGTAAAGAACTTAAGCTGGAATTGCAGAATTTCTTATAATAATCTAATTTAAAAATTAATAAAAACACCATGACAATGGATTTTTCTTCTTTTACATCTTTTGGCTTATTTAATCATCTTATGATAGCATCACGTGTAATAGGAAAGACTAGACACTGAATTCACATAATTTTAAGATCCAAAAATAAAACCAATCACACAATTACCCAATACATAAGCTCACCATCAATAACCCATTTTTTTTAAAAAAAATAAACAAAAAATTCAGAGTCATACAGCTTTACTTTTTTATTACAAAACATCCTGATACATTACCAAACAAACAACAAAACATAAACAATAAGAAAAGATGAAAATATTCTAGAACAATGAACAAAACCTCAAATTTAAAATGTCCTTGTCATACTGCATTTGTTCGCTGAGAAAACACTGGGAAAAAAGATAGAAATATATGTAGAACTTCAACTAGTCCAAGGGCTGTAATCAAATCAAGCCGAGTAGTGAATTTTCAAGCTCAGCTTGACAATAACAATACATGTTCAAACGCCGCTCTAGCTCAATCAAAGCCTACAAACAACTTCGAACTTGAGCTTGTCAAAAATTCTAAAAGTTTGAGCTCGACTTGATTCATTAGTCAAATCGAGTTTGAGCTCAATATCTAGCTTGAACTTGAGCTCAATATCTAGCACAAACTTGAGCTCAATATCAAGCTCTTGATCTTGACCTCCAACACAAGCACATAATCAAACGTTCTAAAAAAAAAAAAAAATTCAATTAATGGATAATTACAGAAAACAATGGATTTCCATTAGTGAGCCACGGGAAATTACCACAATTTCTCAATATTAATTGGAATCTCATAAATTATAAAAATATCGCAAATGAATTATGCTAGGTACACAACGTTTTTCACAATTGCTTTGTGATTGGAGTAACATCACTTTCACCAAAGTCTACCACTAACACTACTTTTGTTATTCACTAGTCACAACTCACAACAGACCATGTTAGCAATTATGAATAAAATTGTGAAAAATATTGTCACTGTATCATAAATTGGGAAGCAAGGGATGGACATAACAAGAACAGATCAATAAAGTAATTATGTATTTTTGACTAGTCTCATTGTCCTTCTCCTTCTCCTTAGGATTAACAAGTGTGGTTCATCTTTATTTTATTTTTTGGTGAATCGGTATACATTCATTGAGAAAAACCAAACGATACACAAACAACAGAAGTTTGGACAAAAAAAGGACACAGGGAAATCGTACCAACAACACAAAAGGGACCAATAACTTACACACCAAAACAAAACTATACAACTAACTCTAGCTATACATAGTGATGGACCAAGGAGCTAATTACATGACCAGCATAGAGACAGTAGAATAGTTAAAACCAAGACACATATCAGGCATATTACAAGCTTCGAACAACAAAATTTTGACATTGCACAGAGCTTAGTCGAGGCTTAATTGAAGATTGCTGCAGAATTTATTCCCCATTTGTAACAGAGAAGCTTAGTGAAGTTACTGTCAATAAAATAATGGCCTAGAAGATTCAATTTCAGTTGCTTAACCAACTTACAGCAACTATAAATAGGAACCAAGGGGGTTCCACTTGAGTGTGTGTCATAAGCACCAAGAGTGAATAGACTGGTGTGAAGAAAAGTTTGAAGCAAAAGTCTTCTAGTGTCAGTAGGTGTCTAAAGAAGTGAGGTGTGTGCAAGGATATTTATGTAGTGGAGAAGCGCAAAAGCAAAAATAAAGTTGCCATGTGTGTGTGACTTGTGTCTTGCAAAGTGTATTGTCAACTTGTCAATAGTTTGGAATAAAAGTTTTCTTTTAATATCTTTAGCACGTGTTGTCCACTGTTTTGTTCTACAATCTGGTATCAAAGCTTCTGCTAGTTCAACAGGCAATCCAGATTCCTCTAGCTAAAGGGCAGACAAAGAATAGGTGGTCTTTGCTCTAAATGCAGCCCCTACGGAATACACACAAAGTATTGCCAGTATATCCCCATTTGGCTAGCCTGTCTGTAGTTATTAATTTGTTTTTAATTGCCAACCATCCTATGAAATTATGTCTAGGAATAGCTAGCTGAAACCAAAGAAACTTCCACCGATCCACCTCCAACTCTTTTGCTCTAATTTCATTATAGGTGGCAGCATAAGAGTAGCAGCCAGAGCTTGTTATTGTCCACTTTGCTGCATCTTTATATTTGAAATTGTAGCTGACTTTGGATCGTAACCAAGTCATCTGACCTGGTAGGCTTCCAAATCCAAACATTGTCCCTCAAAACAGACTACTTTTGCTTCAGGCTTGCTGGCTGCATCATAAATCACTCTATATCCAAATTCTAATGAAAGGGTACCAATAGGATGCCAATTTTCATGCCATAAGAATATGGTCTTCCCATCCCATACTTCAAATTTAATGAAGCTCATAGCCAGATCCCTTAACAGTCCATAGACACCTGCCTTTCAGCAGGTTGGAATGGACCCAGGCTACCCAAAGAGAGCCAGCTTTTATGTAAGATTCCAGATATGTTATGGAATAACTGATTTGTTCCAGTCCTTCTTCTCTCTTGGGAAGGTAAACTATTTTTTCCCAGGATACTTGGTTGAAATACGTCTATAATTAAATTGTAATTGTAGTAATTTTGACAAGCTTTCTCTAAAGTCTTAAGAATTTTTTTTGGCAAGATTCTTAGATGTGTATGTGAAAACTGACATGACACATTGCATTCATAATTAAATTGTTACGTTCTCAACATTATCACTGAAATAGTTATTACTTTCTACCCTTGACCCTTAAGTGAGCCACCCCAAAAACCCAGGAACCTAGTACACACAATGATAGAGAGAGAAGAAAATATTTTTAAAAAAAATTCATGGAATTAATATAATAACTCCATAAAGCATTTAACATAATAGAGAAATAGAGAGAGAAGTTTACCTTCTTTAAAAGCATCGCTTTTGTTGGCCTCAGCCGTGGCTCTGTGCACAGAGAGCCCTAAGAACCAAGAATTGGTTGGAACTTAAAACTCTCCTCAACATAAAAACAAACCCTCCCTAATACTTGAAGGATGAGAAAAATGTAGGAAACGAATTTTGGATTCATTTTTCTCATTTACCAAACTGGGAATGAGAGGATGATATTTTATTTTTTAATATTTTTATCATATTGGAATATTGACCTTGTAAAGGCTGAGTTTCAAGTTGGGTTGAGTCCTTTTTTTTTAGAAAGCTTGAGCCCAATTTAGGGTCTGTTTGGGACCCGCTTATTTTGCTAAAACTGTAAATTTTTTGCTGAAAGTACTGTAGATAAAGGTAAAAGTTAATTGAAATAGTACAGTGGAACCCACGAATAATACCAAAAAGTACAGTGAGGCCCATGAATAGTAGCAAAAATAAGCTAAATAGTAAAATAAGTTTGCTTTTTAATCTGTAGCCAAACGCACACTTAGTCTAGACTTTTTTTTTCAAGATTTTTTAATTTTAGATGAGAAAAACTTAAGTGAGACTAAAATTGAAAGACAACTCTTAAGTGAGACTAAAATTGAAAAATTCAAGCACATAATAATCCCTAGAAAGCTCTGAAACTTGGGCTCACCTCAAAAGGGCTGTAAGGGGCATTACCTTCATGCAAAAGGTCAAAGTATCACTTATGCATGTTAGAAAATTCCAAATCATGAGATAAAGGTAACTATTTTCACATTCTAACAAATGTAAAATTTGTAGATTTTATGTTGAACACATAATTGATACAAGACGAGAAAATCGACCACAGTATGAGACATAGAAGGCATTGATGACAGGTAATTGGAGATATGAAAGAAAACATACCAAAGGAAAATGACATATATCAGAAGCAGATTGCTTTCGGCTAGAATGCAAGATATATCTTCTTTTATTAATAGTAAAAAATTGGCCACCAAGCCCTAGTGGTTCAGCTTCAGCTTCAGCAATCTTAAGTGACCTTGTTTTCCATTGAAGTGCCTAATGACTTGAAAACTTTCACTAGATCAGATCCAGTATGCATATTATTCCTCATGCATTGACCCTCTACTTCCACTGCATAAACATACATAGCAGTTATGTAGCATTATTAAAATCAAGATCTAAAAGCTTTCTTCAAAATACCCAACAAAATAGAACTCCCAAGAATGAACTTGTACACATAGTACAACATGAAGGAAGTTCTTTCTTCAAAAAAAAAAAAAAATTGAAAGAGTAAAAACCCAACCAAATAATGACACCAAAAAGTATTCTGTCTCTCTTTATCTCTCACACTCTAATATTCATCTTCATAATCATAACAAATAATGAGGGGGGCTAAAAGCATGAATTCCGTAAAAAGTGATAATCAAGTACCTGCTATATCTAAAAAAAAGGTAACTAATATTTCCTAGTCATTTGTTATATCATCCTAGGTTTTAGGGGGAAAAAAACCTTCTGTTTTGCACCTTTAGCAACTAAAGAACACAAACTATACCGTTGTACTTAATTGTGGAACAACAGCCTGTTAAAATAGCAGTATGCTAGAGCAGAATTCACGTTGACAATGGGAAAAGAAACATAAAAATATAAAATACATTATGATAAATCTTAAATTAGGTATCCTGTAGATTTGCATCTGGAATCAGATGTTCCAAAATAGTAGACTTATATTCCAACTACAACAAACAGACAAAAATTTTACATTTCCTACCATTGCTTGTGATATGGAAAAAAAAAATTATAAAATTGAATGAAAAGAAGTCCAAAAAATTTTTTTTTTTTAAAAGGGGGAAGCAAAGGTCATACAGCAGCAAGAGTCATTTATAAATAAAATAGGAACAATTTTTGTCTTGTGCCCTTATATAGTACTAATCCCATCAAGTTTTGGATTAAACCATAAAGGTGTATTTCAAAGATAATTTTACAATAAAAACTCAAATTAAGAAGAATGCATCTTTTCTTGTTGAGAACTAATCATCTTGGAACTTCTCTTGTAGCGAAAGAGTTGTTGATGGCAGTTCTCAAGTCCCTAAAGTTAAAAGCACCTAGCCAAGGGTCATCTTTCCTACTGGAAAGAAGAAAAACACTGACAATGAGTTCTAACCCAATGTTGCGGTGTAAATTTACCAATTAAAAAGAGAGATGAAATGGAAAACATCATTACTCAATTGTCATAAAGCCATTGCCTTCCAATAATCAAACACTCTAAAAATTCTCAACTTTTGCATATTCCATATTCAACCAAAAAAAAAGTGTAGTTGTGTGAAAAGCACAGCAAGCAATAAAAATCATTTCCTGAGGTGTTGTGAGACCTTTAAATCACACAACTCAACTAAACAAAACCACATCCTAGCTAAATTAGTCCAATTTTTTTCATCCAAGTTTGTATGAATTCTCTTATGTTTGAACTGCCAAGCGCCAATGTACCAAACGTAACACTCAAATCTCTGTGTTTCCAAAAGATCACTCAGAACATATCAATGGAAAAGGTTGTCTTGTTATTTCAATGCTATAATATGAGAAACCCCTTGCAGTTTTTTGAGACAATTATTGAATAAAAAACAATCTCTCAGACCCAAAAATAAAAACCAATTACACAATTAACCCGATACATAAGCTCAACATCAATAACCCATTTCAAAAAAATTAAACAACGAGTTCAGAGTCATACATACAGCTTCACATTTTGATTACAAAACACCCTGATACATCACTTACCAGACAAATAACAAAACATAAACAATGAATAAAGATGATAATCTTCAAGCACAAAGAACAAAACTTTTAAATTCAAAACGTATTGATAATGCTGCGTTTGAAGACTATACATAGAACCAAACCCAATGAATGGAACTTAAAACTGGGCTCAAGTTTTAGACCTCAAATTGGAAGGTCTGTTTTGTTTTAGAGGTCTCAAACGATAAGAGATCTAAAGACACGAAGTTAATGTTGCAAATTTTGTGACACACAGAATGTGACACTTAGAATGTGTGTGTATTCACTAGTCTCAAAGTCAATGAAGATTCTCACTAAAACAAAACACATAAAGAGAGAAGAAATCATTAAAAAAATAAAAATAGAGACTTTAAGAGGAGAGAGAGAGATTTATCTTGTGTAAAATGGTCTCTTTTGTTGGCCTCAGGATTGGCTGTGGGCACAGAGATACCAACAAGACCGCAAATTGAGAGATTTCACCTTCTGGGTTCGTGTTTTTCTCTCTGTTTTCTCGCTAACCAAACAGGGAATGAGAGTATTTACAATTTCAAGGGCGGTGAACCTGATGACTGATTTTCTTTTTTCTTTTTTTTCTTTCTTTCTTTCTTTTCTTATGTTTTATTTAATTGGGCTGAATTTAAAGTTGGGTTGGGCTATGAGTGAGAGTATAATGCCCCGGGTTTAGCCCAATTATGTCTGGACCTTAAATGAATAGTATTGGCCCACACTATTCCATAATACTAGCTTGGAAGTCATGCTTGCATGTACATACATGAGGTCTATTTACAAATAAGAATAATTAAATGTATATTAAAATTTTACCAAATTTATATATAATATTAGTATATTTTGAAAATATAAAATACAGTATTTACTAATAAAATAAATATAAATTTATTTGAAATAAATAAATAAATATATTTAATTTTTTAATCATAAAATTCTCAATTTTAGTTTGTCTAACTTCTATTCGTATAATAATAATAATAATAATAATACTATAAAAAAATTCTCAAAGATGTCAAGGTATCAAATTCAAAGTTTTGTATGGTTTGGCATCTATATCAAATATTTAATTACATAAGTAATTAAATAAAGAAACATTTTTATTATACAAAATTGTAATGAAAGAATACTCCACATACATATATATTCAAATTTGATTGATACGTGTGACATATTAACCATCTTTAACAAAATATATATAGAATGTGATTCCCATAACATTTTAATCCGCTAAAATAATCACTAAAAATATAAGCATAAAACTTGATAACAAAGAAATAGGATAATCACTAATTCTTAGGAAGGAAAACTTACAGCAAGTTGAGAACATAATACAAATAATCTTTGATGTTTGAAGAACAATAGAAGTACAACTTTCTTTTAAAATTGGATAAAGACTCGTGCTAATAATGTGTTGTGAAATAAGAGAAATAGATAAAATTCTTGTATTCAAGTGATCATCCACAATCTTAAGTTGATTTCTCTTAGATCAGAACATTTACAGCAAAGCAATTAAACACACCCACACACACACACACACACACACACACACACACACATATATATATATATAACCTTAGGATGCTTGTAGAGTAAGTTGTAATAATGAATACAATTATGGATATACATCATGGTTTTAAAAAGAGGACCAAACCAGCCGGTCCGACCGGTTCAACAGGGAACCAGCCATTAATCCTGTTAGGACATATGTGATTCAATGTTAGGAACATATGTCACTATTTTATGCAATTGACTAATCCTTTGACAAAACGCACTTTACTTGTAATTAGATAGATCTAGGATGTGTTTAATGTTTCAAGAAACAAGGTTTCAAGTTCAAGTGTTAAAGCCATGCAAGTCTGTCTAAGAAATAAGTGAAGAAGTACTGATTCATTAAAACTCAACAAATAGCTCAACAGATAGCTATCTATCGAGGTATCTATCAAGAATTACAAAATTTAGATTTCTGAATCTGATTTTCTACCCATGCTTATATATTTGTGTAGGGTTTTTTTTTCTCACAACCCTAGACATATATAAGACTTATTTTAAAGGTTGTCACATATGAGAATATAAGGAGAACACATGCAAAAAGTGACTGAGTGCCTTATTTTCTCTGAAAAAAGATACTGCGTTTTTGCGCCTTAGGGTTTTGTAATCAAGTGCTTCTTGATCTTCATTGCTGATGAAGTGAAGAACTTTGTAGCCAACAATCTTCTTCAAGTTGGTGTGTTAGTCACGTATTGGGAGCCGTGCATCTTTGATTAATCACGTACTCAGATCTGTGCAAAAAGGGTGGCGTTCATATATTGAAGAGTTCAGAGGTTCTGAAGCGGTAAAAGGTTTCTACTATAAGTTCATCTATGGTGATTGTAGAGTCTAGGAACAAAGGTTTTGTACTAGATCTAAAACTTCTCTTTATTATAGTGGATTGCTTTTTGGAAAGGTTTCCCCCCAAGTTTTTTACGGTGAAACTAGTTTGTTTCATTGGTTTTCTTGGGTTATCATATCTTGTCTTATTTACTTTTTCGCTACATATATTTTTGACATGATATTGATGTTTATTTGTTTAAACAAGGTTTATTCATAATAAATCTAATTAACAACTTGGGTTTAAAACTTGTTAATTCTATCAATCGGGGTCTAAATTTCTCAACAAATTTAGTCTGGTTATGACAAATAACCCAAAAAGAGTTAAAAACCGAAAATAGTCGGGAACTGGCCAATTCAACAGTAAATTCGAAAACCAGTATGGTTGAACCGGTTTTACAAAATTGCTGAAAGAGATCTGTAATGGAGCTTTTTTTTGCAGTAAAAATTTTTTTTTTCTCAGATTTGCTGATGTTAAGGACAGATTTTTGCAATAAAGTCTTTTTTCTTAAGATTGGCTATGCTTGAGAGAGAGAAAATGATTGAATGTTCATGCTTGGTGTTGAAATTAGCATCTTGGAGTGGTATCTGCAGATCTTCAGTGAGAAAGAGAAGAATGAGAGGAATCGATGATGGTATTGCAGAGATAGATGATAGATCTAACTTCTTGAGAGAGAGAGAGGGAGATATGGATTCTGTGGAGGACAAAAGACTGGAAAAATAAAGAGTCTTTGATGGTAAGTAAAATGGGGAGTGGAGTGCTAGATTTACGAGGTGTATTAGAAGGGGGGGGGGGGGGGGGGGGGAGATTAAAGAATGAGTAAACGTTTGTGGCTAGGAGTGGTGGAGTGGGAAAGTGGAATGTAAAGGAGTAATAAGTTAGTGACTTGTCTAGTCATCTAACTTTGGGTTTCATTTATTTAAATTTTCTTGAATAAATAAATAGTTAAAGTTATACTATTATTTGTATAAACTAAAAGATGAAGCTTAAATACTAAATAGTTTATTCTTTGTCAACCATTACTAACAAGAACAGAAAGGTGCTATAGAAAAAAACACTTTCTATTTTTTATATTTTCTTAATATAAGTTATAAAAATTCAAATTTTATATAAAAATTATTTTAATATTTTAATTATATTAATTATGACGTCATCAGTTCAACCATCGGTCTGACCCCAGCGGACCATAAAACCAATAACTAATCTCTTTATCAGTTCTTTGTCCGTTCCGGTTTTTAAAACCATGATATACATCTCTCCTACAAACTTTACACATTCCAAGTAACCCTTTCATTGCTTAGACTTTTCACATTCCAATTTATTTTTAACAAGTGATTTTTTTTTTTTTAGGTTTATTAATTTTGATTCAATAGTTTTCTCACTAAATAAATAACTCATTGAGCATAAAAAATTAAGAAAATTAAATTGGTCCTTGATTTTTGCGGTGTTGTAAATAGTTATACCAAAATTAAGAAAATTGGATGGGACACATACATAAAATTAGGCTTAAATTTGAGATCTCATTAGATTTTTTCTCAGTTTTAACTTTATATATATATATATATATATATTACGGAAAACTAAAATTTCATTAAGAAAGATGGGAGAGATTGGCCTGAACTACACTTATAACATGAATATTATGCTTAGCAAGATTATAAGTTACATAATAGCTTTGACAAATACGTATAAACCTAATCCTCTAGAAGGCTCCTACTAACTTAGAATTATGCTAGGAACACAACTTTTGGCACAATTTTGTGTCACAACTCACCACAGGGTGAGTTGTGATTGGTAAGGGTATGTTAGTGGGCCATGTGGGGACATACTCTTACCAATCACAACTCACTGTGTGGCGAGTTGTGGTACAAAGTTGTTTCCCTAGCATAATTCGTTGGCTTATTAACAATAAGATGTTCAAAGACAAGTGACCTGCATATATGGCCCTCAAGGCATCACAGCAATGGTTGCTAAAGAACAAATAATCATAGCAACAGTACCTGTGGCCCTATCGTTTCTAATCAATGGGTGGGGCTATCGTTTCTAATCACCCACCCCCCCCCCCCCCCCCCCCAAAAAAAAAAAAAAGAAAGAGAGAGAAAGAAGTGTATAATTGGTGTGGCCCTCATGGCAACATAGCTAGCAATAATTGCTAAGAAAAAGGTGCACATATGGCCCTGACAGCACTTGGAATCAATTATTCTAAAAGGAAGAGGGGCACTCTAGAAAGGGAAGATACAGAGCTTCAAGGTTGTAATATGATAAAAGAATCACCATTTGAAATAGTAAAGGAACTTTATGTTTATGAAATCTATTATTGTAAGATTGGTTTGAATAATATGGCATGTGAACTCTATTACAAAAGTCTATAGCAAGTACGTGAACTCCCTTCGAATTGGTTTTGTCTATAGCTACCAACAATGTGAAAGCCTTCCCACTAACATTGGCATATTGTTGAATATGAGAATATCTACAAAATTTCTCAAGAAATTGACAATTGAAAGGCAGAGGAGAAAAGAAAATGAATGGTCCTTTAGTGGATAACTTTAAGAAAGTATAAAAGACTAAGAGCAGTAGGTGCTTTTTTTGTCTCCCACATATTTTAGATCAGTGTTTACAGATTGCCATTGACTGAGGAAATACTTTAGATCATTTCTTTTTCCACAAAGCAATGTCACAATTTGGCTCTCATCTTTTTTTCATTTTCTCCCAGCATCATCTTTGGCTATAGATGTGATCACTTGTAAAGCAAAATACATCTATGAGACTCTGTTCCTAAGAACCTAGCATATTTAGAAACTCTATTAAGTGAATTTTGTAATGTAACATATGCTCTTTTCCAAGATTAGCTTATCTAAGACATTTATGTCAGGTTGAAGTTGCTGCTTTGTCTACTTGAGAAGAAAAACGGGTTCAATAAAAAGATAAGGTACTCATTTGTTTCTGATGCCTTTCATTGGAACTACGCTGAAAAGAGTTTATTATTCCGTTTTCTTTATTGTTGCCAGGTGAAAGAGACTATTTTATATTACAGAATGTATTCTACTTATTTGATTTAGAAATTATCAAAAACACCAAGATTATGATTTTGTTTTCCTTGCATCTTTTGCCTTATTGTATCATTTATCGTTACATTCAAAATTCTTCCTTAATCAATTTAGATACTAAATCCAAATAATTCTAAGCATATAGCTTGGCCATTTGGCTTAATGAACTAATCTGACATATACTTTCATGTGTTTGTGTTTGCTTTTTATTGAAGAATGTTGCTGTCAAGAGCCAAGGACTCCTTCATTCTATTGCACGTGGTGGGTTGGCAAGGATCGATGGGGGAGTGACTCCAACTTCTGGTCTTTCTTTGAGTACACAACAAATTTGTGAAGTTATTAAGGAGTGAAAGGATCTTGACCTTCTGCTCACAAGGTAATATTATGAAACAGAGGCGAGTTTTTTCCTTAAACTTCCGCTAATCTGGCATTGGGTTGATTCATTTACATTTTACTGTGGCCACTTATTTATAAGAAGGGAGGAGAAATGGCGGAGACTGCAGTTAGCCTAGTTATTGAGAATTTGATCCCATTGTTAGTTCAAGAAGCGAAATTACTGAAGGGTGTCCACGACAAAGTTGCAGGCATCAAAGACGAATTGCAGATTATTCAGTCCTTCCTGAAGGATGCAGATGCGAGGGTCGAGCAAGAGAATATGAGCAATGTTGAGAAAACATGGGTGAAACAGATAAGGGAAGAAGCTTACCAAATTGAAGACACCCTTGATGAATACATACTTCATTTAGCAAAAGGTCCTCTTGGGCCAAGGCAACACTTCCATTTCGTCCAAAAGTTTTTTCAATTTACCAAAAAATTGAAAGCAAGACATGTCATAGCCTCCAAGATTCAAGATATCAGCATCAATCTCCAAAAAAAGAGAGAGATGGCTGTAAAATATCGTTTCAACACTATAGAGCAAGGGGGATTGAGCAACAATGCTAGAAGTGTTACATGGTATGACCCTCGAGTGGCATCTCATTTCATTGAGGAAGCTGAGGTTGTGGGCATTGAGTCGCATAGAGACAAATTGATAAACTGGTTGGTAGAAGAACCATCTAATCGCACTATGATTTCAGTGGTTGGCATTGGTGGTGTTGGCAAGACCACTCTTGTGAAGAAAGTGTATGACAAGAAGAAAGTGGTAGCACACTTTAATTGTCGTGCTTGGATCACTGTGTCTCAATCATACAAGAGGGAAGACCTATTTAGGAACATGATAAAGCAGTTCTATGAGGTAAGAAAGGAGTCTGCTCCTAAAGAAATTGACAAAATGGAAGAGATAAATCTTATTATAGTATTAAGGCAATATTTGCATGAGCAAAGATATATAGTTGTTGCTGATGATTTATGGGATACAAATTTTCTGGAATGTTTAAAAGATTTCTTACCTAATAATGACAAAGGTAGTGGAATTGTAATCACAACTCGAAATGAGGATGTTGCTCCCTCTCACAATGAATCTTCTTCTTGTTATGTACACAAGCAACTACCTCTACCATCAGATAAAGCTTTGGAATTGTTCTACAAGAAGGTGTTTCAGCATGAAGAGAACAATTGTCCACATGAACTAGTTGAGCTGTCAAGCAAAATAGTTGAGAGATGTGAAGGTTTGCCACTTGCAATTGTGGTTATAGGTGGCCTTTTGTCAAGTAAGGACAAGGTTGTCTCCAAGTGGGGTAAATTGCATGATAGTCTTAGTTTGGAATTAGGCACTAATTCACGTCTAAGAAGTATCCCTAAAATTTTATCACTTAGTTATCATGATTTACCTTACTACCTCAAAGCTTGTTTCCTATATTTAGGCATGTTTCCAGAGGATTACTTCATAAATTGTGCAAGACTTATTCGACTTTGGATAGTTGAGGGCTTTGTAGTAAAAGAAAGGCAAGAACAAACTTTGGAAGAAGTTGCGCAAGGGTACTTGAACCAGCTTATTAATAGAAGCTTGGTTCAAGTGACACGAAGGGATTTTGTTGGTAAAACTAGAAGCTGTCGAGTTCATGATATGATTCGTGGAGTAATTCTTTCAAGGTCAGAGGAACTGAATTTTAGTTTGGTTTCAATACAAAATTACTCAAATTTTAAGAGAATTGCTCGACGCCTCTCAATTATGAACAATGTAAATACTCAATTGCAGAGTATTTCTAATTCCCAAACTCGTTCTATTCTCATTTTTGGGTTAGACAAAGAACCCAATTCTTTTTTTACTACTTGTCTTGCAAATTTCAAGCTCATGAGAACAATGGATTTTGAAGGTGCTCCAATCGATTACATTCCTAAAGAAGTCGGAAACCTATTACATCTAAGATATTTAAGCCTTAGAGATACAAAAGTGAAAATGCTTCCTAAATCAATAGGTAAACTGCACTACCTAGAGACTTTGGACTTGAAACGATCCCTTGTGTCTGAACTACCAATAGAGATCAGTAGACTCCATAAGCTACGGTATCTTGCGGCATACATTGTAGACAATAATGTAGAATACAATATTGACTTTAGACAAGCAGTAAAGATACCCGGTGGCATTGGGTGTTTAAAATCCTTACACAAGCTTTCTAAGATTGAAGCCAACGACTATGCCCTTATAACAGAATTGGGGAGTTTGGGACAGTTGAGGAAGTTGGAGATTGCTAAATTGAAGAGAGAAAATGGGATAGCTTTGTGCACCGTGCTAGAGACAATGAGCCACCTTCAGTCATTGAGAATCGGGGCAACAAGTGAGGAAGAAGTTCTTGAATTACAATCAATGTCTTCTCCTCCACCCCTCTTACAACAGCTTGCCCTATCTGGGCGGCTAGAAAAGTTTCCGAAATGGATTCTGAAACTCAACAGTATAGTTAAAATTGCTTTAAATTGGTCAAAATTAATGGAAGATCCATTAAAGGTTCTTCAAGCTTTGCCTAATTTGATGCTTCTTTGGCTTCACGATGGATACGGAGGTGAGCAATTACATATTGAGGGAGGAGGCTTCCAGAAACTAAAGCTTCTAGGGCTTCGAAAATTAGGAGGATTGAATAGGTTGATAATAGATGAAGGTGCCCTGCCTCTTCTTGAAAAGCTCGTAATTGGAGAATGCCCACAGCTGAAGGAGGTGCCCTCTGGCATCCACCATCTGAAAAGCCTCAAAAACCTGAATTTTGAAGAAATGCTGACCGAATTCGTTCTTAGTCTGCAACCAGATGAAGGCCCTGATTTTGGGAAAGTCAAGCATATTCCCTCTGTCACTTTCTGGTATAGGACTCAAGGGGAAAGCTACGAAGGATATGACCTTGGAGACTCAGAATTATTGGAGCGTCTGCAAAGTTGACTCATGGAGGACCAAATTGCCCACACCACTTTCAGGAAATTACAGGTACGTCCCCACCCACTTTTCCGTTAGACTATTACATATATGGTAAATTATCAAAGTCTCTCACACATACAATTACAGTCGCCATTCTGTGTTACCAAATAGCTTCAACCCAGTACCTTTTAGCTTTGATAGAGATAAGATAGCCATAAAATATTACGTTACAAAGAAAGATCAAAAACATCATTTCTGTTTGGTATCACAATGAAAATTTTAGATAAAAGAAAACAGCCCAAATAGTTACTTTTATCTTTCAATCTTCCCTATTTTTTCCTCTTTCTTATACTATTACTATTTCTAACTAAACTGTTTCTATTGTATCAATTAGCTTGAAACTAATAAATAATTTTACAAATATCATTGTGAGTAGAATGAAGTAATAATTTGACAACAAACATTACTCAAATTTCTAAATTTGTAGAAAATTCTTTTAGTAATATTATAATTCACATTACCAAGTTTTTATTGTGATAGGAAAGACATTTGAGCTATCAAGTTTTACTTGCCTGCAAATTACAGTTGGTAAGCCTGCATTTCCCCTTTTCACATATTATATACCATTTTCCTTTTTACATTTTTATATTAAATTTTATTTATTATTTATATTGCTATTGTTCTTACTGTCAGGCTTCAACTGCCTATGTTTCAAGGATTTTCAAGTGCTCAACCAACCAGAACATCAGTAGTTGTTTCTACCCTGCATTGCTGCCTTTATTATTGCATTGTTGTAATTCTGTTATCTTTTCGGTATAAAAGCATTTGAACCTCTTGAACTAATGCTACACAAAGAATGATGTTTTAGTTGAATTGTATTTGTTGTCATTAGAGTGGTTTAAGTACGCCAAGTGTTTCATTGGTATGCTCAAATGTGATGGTTTTGATGGGGCTAAAAAATCTATATAATGACATTTGAGTATAATTTGTGAAAGAGTAAACTATATGTAAATGTGTATGACATATGACCTATCAAAAAACATATGTATGCATCTTCTTTGTTCATGCAAAGAAAAAAAAAAAAACAGAAAACTGTTATGAACAAGGTTCTTTGTTTGGATTGGGCAGTGTCCTCTACTGCCTTTAAAGACTAAGATGTTGTACCTGGTGTGGTGCCGCCATTTCTGTTTTGCTGTTGTTGTGTTGCTTCCTAGTTCATTGCGGGTTCTGTTTTTATGTTTGGTAAGTGTTTGCTGTGTTGATTTTGTTCTTGCTTCTTATTTTGAACCTCTTGTATTGTGATTCTTGTTTAAATAAATCTAACTCACCCATCAAAATAAAACACAGACTATAAAAATTTTCCCATATTCACTGTTCATAATGATAAAAACTTTAGTCCACATCTAATCAATAAACTCAACACAAGTTCAATTAGTATCAAACACTACAGATTCATATATAATGTGTCTCCCAAAAGGCCTTAATATCTTACAACCTGATTTTTGGCAACGAAATCTGAATCTTACATTCCAAATCCTGGAGTCTGGTAAAATATATCTTCCTTGTTTCTTTCTCAAAACTTGTCAATGGATGAGTTCATAAATTAGCTTTCATTACCACTGCAGGGTCCTACTTGGAATTTACTTTTTATCCTTACGAAAAAAGTGAAATTTAATGTTGGGCTGATATTTACTTGATGCAGTGAATATCTTGACAGCTAACAGTGTCTTTGTTAATTTCTAATCCAAGTTGTATTCTTTCATTAGGTATTTATCAAATGATGAAATTTTTGGTGTTTTCCTTTGTTTCTTTGTTCCTCTATATATATATATATATATATATATAACATTATAATATTATTAAGGCACAATCTGATTTTCTTATAAGAAACACATCAAAATTAATTGAAAGAAATTTGTAGGTGAGTACGTACTCATGGTAAAAATAGGAGAACATGAATATAAAACCACTATGCCACTATTTTAATCCCCATGTTAAATAGAGGGCTACTGAGCTTGGAGTGAGTCACTGATAGTCCCTAATTTAACAACCAATGCAGAGAGGTTGGAAATTGGAACCAATGGGACCTCCACACTGCAAATCGGAACTATGTTAGTGTTGACACATAGTTCATTATGTGCGTGAAACAATCAGTACTTGATTGTCCCTGCATACCTGCCTTCATTACTATATTTCTATAATAATGTTTTTGTTTCGCTATATGAAGCTGATGCGAGAGATGCAAGAAAGTTATTATTTAATATTATTTATGTTCGCAAGTCAATTGTATTTTTATGTTTTCGGTCCTAGTAGTTTATTGGGCTATTAGTATTTTAATTTGGGAAGCAAGGTTATTTTTGTAATAAGGCAATTAGGGTTTCCTAGCCAATTAGAACTAGGGTTTAGCAATCCTTTATAAGCAACCTATTGTACTCCTTGAGAGATGGTTGATATTTTGATGAATGAAAACAGTGGCCGTTTGGTCTTTTCTTGGTCTGGTGCTGACTCCAGGTCTGCCCTAGATGCTGACTCCTAGTGGTTTTTCCTGCTTGGTGTTGACTCTAAGCAAGGCCTAGGTGTGACTCCTAGGTCATATCTTTTATTTTTCCGTTATTTCAGTTTCGTTCTGGTTGTCCTACGTCAATTTTGGTATCAGAGCAAACACCGGTCTATTTGTAGCATCACCGCAATCACGAACCAGAAAAGTATTTTAAAAAAAAAAAAAAAAATCTTTACTGTCATTATTTTCCACCCATTAGAACACCACCACACCACACAGTAACCCAGATTTCAAACCATACACAGAATCTACCAAATTCCCAAACCCACCGTGAATCACCAATCCCTCTTTCCTCAAGCCATATCGCCACCATTAACATAAACAGCCCAGCCACTCCAAGACCCCAACCCCACGTCCACAGATCCTAAGATCCTAAGCCCATACTCAAATCACCAAACCAGTTGCAACCACAAAGACAGAGAAGTTCTATCACCACTGACCTTGGTTCATCAATTTTTGGTCTGCCTTGCGCTGGAGATCCACCTCCATCGGTTCTCGCTTGCCGCCGTGACCCAGTTGCAGCAACTCACTGCTAGCAGCTTCGATCCTTTCCATCCTTGTCACGGCCATGACCATCACTTGCTCACCGCCATGCCGTAGCAAGTCCACCAGCAACCCCTCAACCCCATCTAAAAGGTAATTTGTCACCTAGATTTTTTGTTTTAACCTTTAAGACTCCAGCACACTTGTTTCTAAAACGCTATCCAGCAGTTTTTGTTTCCCTTGAGAACTGCATTAATCCACCATTTCCTGACCCAACTACCCCATTAAAAAAAATAAAATAAAATAAAATGCCCACAATAGGATCAGCCCAGTAAACATCACTCAATAAGATTCTTGTTCATTGGGTTATTATGGCAATATCTAAAGCACCTTATTTTGATGGTTGTAAAACTAATCCATGGGATTTTGTCTATTGGATGAATGGGATGGAGCAATTCTTTGAGCAAGCAAATTGGGCAGATAACAAAAAGGTTAGGTATGCAAAGTTGAAGTTAAGAGGTGGAGCACAAATGTTTTGGGAGAAGCTTGAATATTTCCGCTATCTCAACTATGAACCTGCCATTAGTGTGTGGGAAGATATGAAAGAAAAGCTTTGTGATGAGTATTTGTCACTATACTTTCGAGCTAAGTATCTACCCCAATCTCAGTGTGGTACTTTTCAAGTTGAAGCAAATACGATGAATCCTCATCCCCATCCCATTTCATGTCGTCAGTGCACTTTTGAACAATCTATCAAGGAATTAAAGGAATTATCTATCAAGCTCATGAAAGATGTTCAAGACATGATTGCTCAGATGAAGCACAAGAAGACTCAATCCGATTCAATTAGGAAACCAAGGACACTAGATCACAATGAACTTATTGCTGCCCTAATAGAAGACAACATTGATGATGATATCTTGGACGTGGAGAATCGTGGAGAATCCTCCAGCAACACCAAAGCCTAATGTTGACACAAATGTACATGCCTCGACAAGTGTTGCTTTAACATATGTGCAAGGAAATGAATCTATTGAAGAGCAGCAAGGTGAAGTGATGGTGCCTAAAGAGAGTATTATGTTAGAGGGTGCACATGAAGTGAAAGTTGAAGTTGTTGAATGTGTTGCTGATCAACCCTCCACAGTCCTTGAAGATCTACATCTTAGTGAAGTCGAAGAGGTTAAAACCACAGTGCTTCCTATGGTTCATAAGGTTCAAGAAGAGATTATACTGATTCCACACATTGATTTTGTTATTCCAAATGAGTTTGATGTGGTGGAATTCAAGGTTTTTCTTTTCCTTGTGCTCCCTAAGGTGATTTCAGACTTGAAGCACGTGTTATTTGTCAGCATCCTAATCCTTCAATGCTTTAAAACTCGAGGTCGAGTTTTCTCAAACCAGAGGAGAATGATGCAGGAGATGCAAGAAAGTTATTATTTAATATTATTTATGTTCGCAAGTCAATTGTATTTTTATGTTTTAGGTCCTAGTAGTTTATTGGGCTATTAGTATTTTAATTTGGGAAGCAATGTTATTTTTGTAATAAGGCAATTAGGGTTTCCTAGCCAATTAGAACTAGGGTTTAGCAATTCTTTATAAGCAACCTATTGTACTTCTTGAGAGATGGTTGATATTTTGATGAATGAAAACAATGGTCGTTTGGTCTTTTCTTGGTCTGGTGCTGACTCTAGGTCTACCCTAGGTGCTAACTCCTAGTGGTTTTTCCCGCTTGGTGCTAACTCCAAGCAAGGCCTAGGTGTGACTCCTAGGTCATATCTTTTATTTTTCCGTTATTTCAGTTTCGTTCTGATTGTCCTGCGTCAAAAGCATATGAACCTCTTGGGAACATGGTATGCAAAAGGGTGATGCTTTAGTTAAATTGTTATTAGTTTGAGGTGTTGATTGCATTGCTAGTGTCGCCTTCAAAAATCACATATCTGGGTTTTTGTAAAGCGTTGCCTAAGCTTCAATATATAAAGGTATTATAAGAAACTTGGAACTCTGCTTAAATACAAAATCCATTATAATCTCAACAACACACTACCGCATAAAGTAGATCATGATGGATTGTAGCATCAAAATTCACTTTGGCCCAAACTGATTAAGGTGGAATCTATCAGCTGATTTTATCTGATGTGAGCATCTTAATTTTTCATATGCTAACTGAAGCTTTTGTTTATAAACTGGGCAGAATCTCTAGGGCAGGGGTTAGATTTTCAAACAAGATTTTGGTTTTTGATCCACCACATTCTATCAAAAGAGATTACTGCAAAGCATAAATTTTTCTTCTTCTGGATTGATTTGAAAATGCCTAATAGAAAAACTATTTTTAATCTACATACAAATAAGCTGAGAACTAACTGATGCAAAATTCAAAGACCTTATGGTATGAGACCATGTTATAATAGTAAAGGAGCACAAAAAAAGAAAAAAAGAAAAAAAGAAAAGAAAAGAAAAGACGCCTTTTAAACCCCATTTGATGCTGAAAAACAATTTGGCAGGTTGGATGTCCCATGCTTTTCCCCAGAACAATAATTTGAGTCTTTCATGAATTTTTTTGCTTCCACTAGTGTTTCCATTTTTAGGGCCTATGTCTGCTATCTGATGCTTAGATTTAATTGAATGACTGCCACAGCTGACAGCTATGAGGTGAGGGGCCCATAACAATTTATCCAGAGTAATGAAGGGGGAGGTGAATTCTCCTAATAGTTCCAACTATTTGAGGATCAAATAGATTGGTTCATTTTTAAAAATCCCATTATTACTTGTCAGGAAATCCAAACCTTACATTACAAATCCTAGAGGATAATAAAATATATCTTCCTTATTTCTTTCTCAAAACTTGTCAATGTGTGAGTTATAAATTATCTTCATTGCCACTGTAGTAGGGTATTACATGAAATTTATCTTTTTTCGTTTTCAAATATGTGAAGCCTAAAGTAGTTCTGCCTGCTGAAATTTACTTTTTGCAGTGAATATCTTGACAGCTGACAGTTGCTATGCAATTTTCTAATCAAAGTTGAGGCCTTTTTTATATTGCTTGTATTTACCCAACAGATTAATTTTTGGATGTTTTCCTTTGACCATGAAAGTGTAAATGCTAATAGATAGCAGGGTGTCATAGAATATATATAGCATTATAATAGTGTTAAGGCACAATGTGGTTTTCATTCAAGAGAAAAATCAATATTTACATTAATGAGAGAGTTGCATGCGAGTGCATTCTCATAGTAAAAAATAGGATAACTGAATATAAAACCACTATGCCAATGGTTTTATCCCCATGATAAATGGAGAGCTACTGAGCTTGGAGTGAGTCACTGATGGGTTCCGATTTAGCAGCCAATGTAGAGAGGTTGGAACCAATGGAACCTCTCCAAGTGTCGACACCTTACCCCACGTGTTGTTGGGGTGCAAAGACAGTTCTTCCACCTTGAACTTTGTTTGCCTGAGCCCCCTTGATATGTTGGTGACACAAGTAAATGAAAGTGCTTTAAATCAACCAAACTAAATTCTGCTGTCTTTATCTTTTGATCTGTCTGCTCTAGGTTGATCTTTTGGACGCTTTTGCTCCACATTTTCATCCATATTTGTCTATTACAACCTTGAGAATAATGTAAAACATTACCAATCAAATGAACAATCACAGAAGCTGTTAATATGAATTCCTATGTTACATTTATATGGCATGCCACAAGCTGCAATTTATAAGATTATCACAAATTATATTTTTTGGCAAGACTGTTGCTACTTTGAATTGTAGAAGAAACAGAAAAAGATATGTTTTGATTGATTTGGTGAAGGGTGGTTCAGATGAAAATTTTATTTTAAGTTCTCTGTAATAATTATGCATTCTATTGGAACTTTTCCAACAAGCACAAGTACAGAGAAAAGCGCTTAAATAGTCCTCAAAAAGTACATAGGGACAGTAGTTGGAGAATTATAAGTTTAACAGCATGATTAAGACATTAATATGCTTGTGTTTATGGAAACAAAATATTTTCGTACGTAATATAACACATATTCAAACAATGTTCATTGTATTACATTAAATATTGATTTCAAAGATAACACCAAAGTATTAGTAGATAGTATTTAAAGGGGGATAGTGAGCTTAATTCTTACAAGAATCCCAGTGACAGAAATAGGAATAAAATAATCAAAGGAATTCTAGTTTAGGAGCATTTAACATAGCGAATGTTTAGAGTAACTAGCTTACCTGAAATTTACGAGTTCTCTCTTGGCTGCTACCAATTGCTCTCATGGGGAGAAGGGAAACATTCACCTCAATTGATTTTTTCTCCCACAAAATACAATAAGAAACTTCCATATTAGATAAATGGAACAAAATTTAACAACATTGTATGCGAAGGTTATTAGAGACCATCTTGCTTGACTAATAAAAGAGAAAGTCATATGTCTCTAGTAGTAGAGGCTATTGTGATTAGGACTGATATTGGGTCGGGTTTACTGTGACCCGAAACCCGATCCGACTCGAAAAATGGGTCTGTAATTGGGTCGGTTTTTCGAGTTTCGTGTCGGGTCTCGGGTTGGACTCTTTTTTACTTTTTAGTCTTGCTGAGCACACCCTCACAAACCACATCCCCACTTCCAACTCATTAAATTCCTCACTTCCCAGTTTCTACAAACCAGACCCACTGAGCCCACCGAGCCACTCATCCTCTAAGGTTTGTCGGCTCTCTCTCCCTTCTCTCTTACCCATCTTGCACAGAAAAAGAAAGTAAGGAGGACGGCTTCTTGGTGGGGAGCTATGATGCCGTTGGTGGTCAAGGAAGCTTTTCGGCATGATCTAGATAGCGGCGATCAAAGGAAGGTGCTCCAGTGGAGATCTGAATGGATTTTATTTCGTGGGTTTGGTTTGTTTGAAATGAAGAGTGGGTCGACGTTAATGGTAGATCGCAGTTCCGTTTCGTCTTTGCAAAGTTGTCTCTATGGTACGTGGATGATGGCTATGGTGAGTTGTTTGAGGTTGACACTGATGGTGGGCTATGATGTTTTGTGAGATCGAGACTTGGGAGGTGGCTGAGGGAGGCGGAGAGAGACTTTTGTTTGAGTAGGGTTTTTTTCAAAAAAAAAAAAGGGGTTCAGACTAGAATATATATATATATACACGACCCGACGCTGACGCCGACGCCGACCCGATACCGACCCAAACCCGAAATTAACCCGAAAATAAGACCCGAAATCCAGCCCGAATATTCTCAAACCCGCCCAAAACCTATCGGTTCGGGTCAGGTCAGTCGGGTTTTTGGGTGGGTCGGGTCCATTGCTCAGTCCTAGAGAGAGTATTTTCTGTGATGTATCTGGTTTCCCGATCCGAAGAAAAAACAGTTGAGGACATTCCCCATCTTTACAAAGAACCTTGTCCGTATCAGCAATCGAATTTGTAAGCTGCCCCTGTTTGGACCGAATTTTTTTTTGTCCAAAATACCCTTATTTCCCTAAGTTTAAGTAGAGACAGAACTAAAGGACAACAAAGTAAAAATACAACTTTAACTCCCACTAAAACATTGCCTACAAAATAGGATTACTTTCCCACTAACCCACTTATTCAGAAACAAACTTCACGTTTAAACTTTTCTCTTTATTTATTTATTTATTTTTTTTTGAGAATGACTTTCTTTATTTTTTTAATTGGCCAATTTTTTTTTTTTTTTTTAACCCTCGTTAAAAAGTTTTTTTTTTTTTTTTTTTTTTTAAATTTTAGAAACCCATGTTAAAAAGTTACTTTTTTTTGGGTAAAATTTAATAATTTAAAAATGCTTCTTTAATTTTCACGTAAAACACTATCTATAAAATAGGACCACACTCTCAGTACACTCACGTTGGTTTTCAAACTCAAATTTGCTTCTTCTTCAGTTCTCTAATTCTCTCAATTCTTTGTTAATCTTCTTTTCACCATTATCATCATTTTTTCTATTTGTTCTGCTTAAATTTGCTCTTGCTTAACGGAATGTGTATGTCAATATACATCGGTCTTTTCTATTTTGGTTTTCTAATTCATAAATAACTTCTTATATTTTAAAAACAAATCAAATATTTGTGTAAAATAGCCCTTCTATTTCAACCTCACATTTAATTTCTTTCACATATTTCGTCAAGGAACGTACTGACTGGAAAACGAATGGCATTAGTGCTGGAGAGAGTGGTGATTTCGTTGATGGGCTTTTGGCAATAGTTGTCAATCACGGGCTGCGTTTTGCAAGAAAAGATGAAGCAAACATTGTTTGTAATCAAGTTTCCCAAATGCGTATACAACTTTGCATTGACATCCTTTTGGCTCTCTCTCTCTACTCCTCTTTTGGTTTGATGATGTGTATAGAGATTAGAGGTAGATTGTGGCTAATATGAACTTTGTGCAGGAATCAGATGTGAGATTGCCCATTGTGATTGGTCAGATGGTAGGCTGAAAAAAGGTCATTTGCAACAAGTAGCTCAGTAAATGAGGTATTTATTTATCTAAACTCCATGGAATGTGTGGATTTTCAAGATTTTGTGTGTTTTGTCCTCCAACTCCAACAATTTGTTTGGATTTTAGACTTGAAGTGTAGTCAATAGCAAAAATGTAAATATCTTTGATGACCTCTATTTAGATGCCTCATGCCTGTTGGGTTCTCTATATCAACAAATTACATTTGCTTTTATTAGTTGTTTGGTTTATATTTGATTTCCTTATTTTGTTATTATTATCCTCTCTATATCATTATCTTTTTTTTTTTTAGAATGATTCCATATCATTGTCTTATCTTATCTTATCTTTTTTAATCTTTTCTTTTCTTTTATTTGGTCTGATGAGTGTTTAATATTTTCTCTAATTAATGAGTCTTTTTTAAAGGGTGGGAATGATATATATTATTGAATTTTTTTGTTATTTTTCCACTAAAGACACATTTTTTACATTGCATTTAAAAAAAAAAAAAAACCATTCTCACATTTTCTTTAATTCTTGTTGTTTTGTTCAAAATTCAAGTATGAGTTATATTTGAACTCAAATTACTTTTTTAAATCTCAAATTGATATTTAAAAAAAAAAAAAAAATTAGTCGAACACTCTCTTAAAATTTAGGGGGGAAAAAAACTTATTCTTTTAACGTGTTTTAGAGTCTAAAAGGAAAAAAAAAAAAAAAAAAAAAAAAAAAATCTTTTAACTCCCACATAAAATAGTGCCTACAAAATAGGATCACGCTTTTTCAAACTCTACTTCAAATATATTTTGTTTGTATAGGTATACATTTATTTTTATTTGATTACAATATTATGGTAGAATTTGGTTTATATTTGACTTCCTTACTTTCTTATCATTATTCTTTCCATATCATTATCTTATCTTATCTTATCTTTTCCTTTCTTTTTTAATCTTTTCTTTTCTTCATTTGTTCAGTTTGATGAGTGTTTAATATTTTCTCTAATTGTTCTCAAAAAAAAAAAAATCTCTAATTAATGAGCTTTTTTTAAAGAGTGGGAATGATATATATTTTTGTCTTTTTTTTTGGGGTCTATTTTTCTACTAACCACACGTTTTTTACATTGTATAAAATTAAAATAAAAAATAAAAAATAAAAACTCACGTTTTCTTACATTCATGTTATTTTGTTCAAAATTCAAATATGAGTTTTATTCAAATTACTTTTTTTTTAAACTCAAATTGATATTTAAAAAAAAAAAATTAGTTGAACTCTGACTTAGTGTTTGGGGGAAAAAAACCTTATTTTTTTAACATGATTTAGAGTCTGAAAGTAAAATAAACAAAAATTCTTTTAACTCCGACGTAAAATAGTGCCTTACAAAAATGGTGCAAAACTATTGATCCAATTGATTTATGTCTTTTATTTTTGGTGGGGGAAAGTCTCAAAAATGGATCAGTTTTGTTCAGTTATATGCTCTAAAAACTATTCCTTAATTCTGGCTTCAACATGTAAGTTGATTGTAGGACGTGTTATGTTAGAGCTGGTGCTACTATTAATCATATTCACACCACTGTCTGAGTGGAAGCAACAATATTCTAATCAACTTGAAGCAAATCTAACCATATTCCAGAAACATAAATATATATCTGTAAGAGAGTGATATGTGAAAGAAAGGTGAGATTGAAATAGAAGGGTTATTTTATTTTTACAGTAATGCACAAATATTTTATTTGTTTGTGGAATATAAGAAGCTGTTCATGAATGTGAAGGTGAACTTCCAGAATTATGAGTACTCATTGGAATGCAATCTAGATAATGATATTTAACATTACCAATAAGAGTAGGTAATGGAGAATTTTTAATTTTGAAATCGCTAAATGGATTCTAGAAAGCAATTTTTTTTTTTTTTTTTTTTTTTGCTGTATAGAAAACAAAAGAGTTTGCTCTCTAATTTTAGTACTCATTTAATAAGGAATCATGAATATAAAAAATGCTTAAAACTGGTGTGCAGATATTCTTATGCAATATTCAAGGTGAAAATCTGCTTCGGTATTTTGTTTAACTAGAAAGGGAGCACACGAAGCAGCACAATTCCTCTCTCAAATAGCAACACATTACATATCTCATTTTCTCCTCCCACTCCAACACAAAAATAAAAAGAGGGTCAGCATATATTGTCACATTGGTAAAACGATTGGTCAATAAATATTTAAGATTTTTTTTTTATTATAATGAAAATCTGTCAAAAAAACGATCCAGGTTGCCCACTTTACATTACAAAAAGTGCTTAAAAGTAGTTGCTAAATTTAAATTTAGGTTCTTTTTAACTTTTGTATGGATGTATAGTAAGTGGCTAAATTTTAGGAGTAAACAAAAATTGATAACTGCCATAAATATTTTTTTTTATTTGAGAAGATAACTGCCAAAAAAAACAACTCCAAAAATTAAGGAAATGCTCCAGGCTCCATGTTTCTTTAATTTTTTTTTTTGGTAAATATTAATAATTTACATTCATTATAAATTGAAATTACTACACATTTTCCAATCACTAAAAAACTAGGAGTGTGATAAGTGTTAATATTTGGTACAAACGCATAACACTTATAACGCTCCTAGGTTTTTTTTGTGATTGGAAAATGTGTAGTAATTTCAATTTATAATGAATGCAAATTATTAATACTAGCCTTTGAGCACGCGCGTGCTCAAAGGGCCAGAGGCTCTTCTATTTTTTGGGTAAGGATTAATTTAGAGCATTTATTATAATTTAGGATTACTACATTTTTCAATCACAAAAATATCTAGGGGTGTGATGAGTATTATGTGTGATGAAATAATTTTTCATTACACCCCTAGGTCTTTTTTGTGATTGAAAAATGTAGTAATCCCAAATTATAATAAATGCTCTAGATAAACCCTTACCCAAAAAATAGAAAAGCCTCTGTCACGCGCATGCTCAGAGGCTAGTATATATATGCGCGCGTGCATGTATTGTTTCTAGAGGGATTATTACTAGCGATGACTTCCAATCATTCTTTCATCTTCTTTTCTTGTAAGGCCCCTGACTACCATCACCATCATAATAATCACTGGGTGGTAATCCAGACCCACCATCATCAAGTTGTGGCCAAATTCCTTCCCTGAAATTTCAATTCACAATTATATACCATTTGAAATATCGAATCTCACAGAATTTTAAAAGAAAAGCAAAAGTCGATCTGGATTTATATGTATCAACAAGTGAAAATGAAAATATGTATTTAACCACCCCATATATAAACCCGTAAAAAGGTTTACACGAATTAGGAAATACAATGCTTCAATTAATCGATCCAATGATTTAACAGACGTTGGTTGTCAAGAACAGGACAAATTATGACTCAGTTCATCTTATGCCGCGTTGACAGGTTTGATGTTATCCCAGCCCAAAGCAAGGATGAGCTTCGACTCTCAAACGGGCAGTCCTTCGATGGATTGGATAGGTCCTGGGGCAATTCTAAAGATTGGGTCCTCGAATTGAGGGATGGGAGACAAGTGTGATTCCACCTTCCCTTTATCGATCAATGAAGAGCCTCACAGATTTCACAGGCTCAGAGGATGACTTAAACATTAAATATGGGCAAGGAAAGGAGCACTTACTCAGGGAGGAGCCTTCTTTGGATTGGGCTGATGAATCCGAAAGTAAAACACAACCACCTTTTGATGAATCCCACAAAGGATCCTTGAAGCAACATTTATACCAAGGAGCCGAGAAAAAGAACTATGACGAATACCAAGATTCCATTTTAGAAAATAGAAAACCAGAAAAGGAGATAACTTTGAAAGTTGGACTGAATGAATTCAGAGCGACCAATGATACAGGGTATTTCTATGCCACTGTAGACAAGCTACTCACACCCACCAATGACATGCAGTTCTGGGTCTGGCTAGCCAAAGCAATTCCTCTAGTACTTTAAATGTAGTTTGACTTATGATTCATACTCGAAAATAGCTATTACTAGAAATGTGAGTAATTGTTGGAGTCTTGGGTGTAACAGTTTGAGTTTGCTCAGCATAGCATTTTGCATTCTTCAGAAGAAACCAAATAGGCAGAGACAAAGGTTATAACCCAAAAAAAGAACAATATCAAGAAGCTATAGAATCCCTTGTTTTCTAACCTCAATTTCCATGCATCTATCAAGAAAAAAAAAATACTAAATGAATTGACTTAATGTGTTCATAGATGCATGTACCATAACTTCATTTATAATCTGAATACATTTATCAGGATTTTCTGACTGTTATTCTATCCTTTTCATTAGAGGGTGATGCATAACATAACCAGATTGCAAAAAATGATGCAGTAGCATAATCCTAAGGTCACAGATAGGCTCTACCATTGTAAGTATTAAGAGATCATGTTCAGAAAATTTCCAAATCAGCTCTTTAGTAACTGATTCTAAGACAACTCCTAAGTGAGACTGAAATTGAAAAACCCAAGCACATGATAATTCCTAGAAAGCTCTGAAACTTTGGCTCACCTCAAAAGGGCTTTAAAGGGCATTACCTTCATGCGAAAGTCAAAGTATCACTATGCATGTTAGAAAATGCCAAATCATGATATAAAGGTAACAATGAATCAAAGAGAACACTTACTGTTCACTATTTTCACATTCTAATAAATGTAAGATATGTAGAATTTACGTCGAACACATAATTGACACTAGACAAGAAAAAATCTACCAAGAATATGATGGTGTTCTGCTAGAAAGCAAGATACATCCTCTTTTATTAACAGTCAAAAATTGGGCACCAAGCCCTAGTGGTCCAGCCTCAGCAAGGCTAGTGACCTCATTTTTCTATTGAAATTCTGAAAAAACATAAAAATTTTCACTAGATTAATTAGATCCAGTATGCATATTATGCCCCATGCATTGACCCTCTATTTTCACTGCATACACATACATAACGGTTATGTAGCATTGTTAAAATCAAGACCTAAAAGTTCTCTTCAAAATACCAAATAAAATAGAACTCCAAAGAATGAACTTGTACATATTGTAAAACATGAAGGAAGTTCTTTGTTAAAAAAATAGAATTTTGAATTTTGAAAGACTAAAAATTTCCTGCCCAAATAAGGACACCAAAAGGAATGATGAAATAAATCATAAATGAAACATGTGTATTACATCTCTCTTATATCTATCTCTCACACTCTAATCTTCATCTTCATAATTATGACAAATAATGCGGGGGGCTAAAAGCATGAATTCCTTAAAAAGTGATAATCAAGTAAACGACCACCTTTAGTTGGGATTCAACTTGATTTGGTCCGAATGAAAACTTGGATCAAATTAAGACAGAGGTTGTACCTGCTATATCTAACTCATATTTCATAGTCTTGTTATATCATCTTTGGGTTTAAAAACCAAAAAATAAAAAAATAAATAAGAGCCCTATATTTTACAGTTTTAATTTGCACCTTTAGCAACCAAGGACTGCATAATAAATCATGTACTCAAATAGCTAGATTACATGAAGGTAGTCATCATGTATACCTAGTGGCAATTTAGGAAACCAACAGCATTTGCAGTCAAAATCAGCATCTTGATTGTTGTGGAACAGCAACCTGAAAAAATAGCAGTATGCCAGAGCGTAATTTACAAGAAACAAATATAATTTATCGAGTAAATGAAGAGTTACAATATTTGATGAAATTAATAATGGGAAAAAGGAACATAAAAGACATTATGAGAAATCTTAAATTAGGTATCCTGTAGATTTGCATCTGGAATAAGATGATCCAAAATAGTAGGCTTATATTCCAAAATGTTATACAACAAACAGACAAAAGAAATGTTACACTCCCTACAATTGCTTGTGATATTAAAAAAAAAAAAAAGACAATTATAATAAAATTCATATAAAAATTGAATTAAAAGCATTACAATTATAAAAAAATTAAAAATTAAAAAAAGGAAGCAAAGGTCATACAGCAGCAAGAGTCATTTATAAATGGGAACATTTTTTTGTCCCCTTACACATGACTAATGCTATCAAGCTCTGAATTTCAAGGATAAAGTTACAATAAAAACTCAATCTAAGAAGAATACTCCTTTTCTTTTTGACAGCAAGTCATCTCAAAACAGAGAGAATTAGATAGAACTACAATGTTTTCACTGCTCTTGTAGCAAAAGAGTTATTCATGGAAGTTCTCAAGTCCCTAAAGTTAAAAGCGCCTAGCCAGGGATCTTCATTCCTAGTTGAAAGAAGAAAAACACTGCCGATGAGTTCTAACCCAAGGGTGCGTGGGTTTTTTCAAAACGTCTTGATAATGCTGTGTTTGAAGACTATACATAGAACTACGAAATGAATGGAACTTAAAAAATTCAAAACGTCATATGAATTGGGTGATGGTGCACTTTTGCTAAGCATTTCTTTAGTGGTTGTTTTGATTTTATTTTAATGAATAGAAAAATGCATCGGGGAGAATGTAATTAGTATCCAAGACTAGGGTGCTTAAGTATGATTAAATAATTCCTCTATATGAAGTTTTCTAGAAGAGCTTCATTTTTATTTCCCCAAAAGTTTCTTAGGAGATCAGATAAGGCTTTTGTGGGTCTTTCATGTGTTTTTCATGATGTGGTTGCGGGCATTTGTTGTTCCTTCGTGGTTGAACCAATGTTTTTATATATGAATCATTGTTGTGACATTGAGCTGCAACGACTTTATATTTATGATACTAATATTGAAGTTTTTTGTATTTCAATGTCCTCCCCCATTTGTGTATTACATTATGAATGACCTCTTTTTATATCAATGTACCCCAAACGATATAAATGTTCTGTTCCATAATTTTATCAAATACAACACTTATTCTTAGCTATAAATGTATATATATTTTGAGTGAATTGTCAACCTTAAGGATATGCTTTTGATTCTTTGGAAAAAGCAGATAATAATCATTTGATTCACAATGTTTCGTACTTGAAGTTTCTTTATCTTGGGGTTCTTTGAATCATCAAGTTTTACTTTATTGATATGCAGAATATAATGTCAGTATTGTGAGATTGAACATTAATATTCATTAACTTTATGTAACAGTTTTCTAATTTCTAATTTCAGTTATGTATGTGCCTACATAACTGAAATGATGTCAATTTTCAGTTATGTATGTGCCTGAAAATTGACATCATTATGTATGTGCCTGCTGCTACTTTAGGCATGTTTCATCTAAAAATAGCAGAGTGTTTTTGGAAGTGAACTTTAGGAAGAATTCACTATTAATTTGTTGAAAGTGTCTATGTTATCACTGTTAAACATGTTTTTGATGTAGGGTTTGTATGGATATTGCTTTTTTTGCTTAAAACTGAAAATTTATTGCTAAAAATACTGTAACAAAATAATTTTTAAAACAAAAGCACTATAGCAAACTTTTTTTTTTTTTTTTTACTGAAAAAAGGTAGAATAGGTATATTTAAATGAACAAAAGTACAAAAGGTGTAGGCCAGCTGAATGGCTTAGGACACTATAGCAAATTTTAATAGTGCGTTTTTCACAAGTTGCGGCTCCGTGAACAGTATTGAGGGGGCCACTAAAAAACGCAAACACAACATTGGGGGAGAAACGCTGTATCCAAACGGATACGTAGTGTCTCAGTTGTGAAACTTGATTGTTATAACTTATAAGTTTAAGATCTTTTGCTAAATAGAATGGCATGTTTATTTCCTTTTGTTTTTAATACAGGAGAGCTTCACTGATCCAACCAACAAGATAATGAAAACTTCAAAAGAAAAAATTACAAATAAAATTTGTTAAAATCTATTATATGTTCGCCACTAGTTAAATATTGATTTCAAAGATAACACCTAAAGTATTGGTAGATAACAGTTAAAGGATGTTATGTAAGGGGAGAATCCCAAAAAAAAAAAAAAATAGGAGGAAAATTAGAAGAAAATTCTAGGTTAGGAGCATTTAACTGGGTAAATGTTTAGAAGTTCTCCCTTGGCTGCTACTAATTGCATTCAGGATGAGGGAGGAAATGTTCACGTATATTGATTTCTTCTCAATCTACCCCACAGAGTAATAGAAAATTTTGCAAGAGAAATGTGGAACAACATTTGACAACTCTATATGCTAAGGTTCTTAGAAAATATTTTGCTGTACTAATAAAAGAGAAAGTCTTACGTCTCCGGTGGTAGAGGCTCTTATGGATGATGTATCTAGTTTCCCAATCCCAACGAAGACTGTTGAGGACATTCCCCAATACCAACAAAGAATTATGTAACAGTTTTCTAATTTCTTTTATATATTGTTTACGGAGGGACCATTAGTATAGGATGTACTTGGTTTACATGAGCAATAAAATGTTTACATTTTCTATTAAATAATTTCCAACCTTTATTTCTGTGTACATCGTTCATACATAAGGTATCTCTTAATTTTCATTGGTGGTACAATTTTAGAAAATGATTAAGCACTTTAGTTATCGTTGTTGTTTTCTAAATATTGGCACTTGGCATATTTTTCCTTTAGTGTTAGACTACTTTCACAAATCATTTTCTCTCAATGAATGTGGTTGCCCATGTTTTCCTTCATTGGGTTTCCTTATCTTCCTTGAAGCATTCAACCTATCTCATTTCACTAGTTCTATTTATCCATTGAAACTTCGAAGTTCAATATCTGTTTTCACTCTGATTCTCCTTCCTAAATTTTGTGGAACCATCTCTAGGATTCAACATTGACCAATTCTAAGGTAAAGTTGGCAGCTATTCAATGAAGAAAATTGAAGTTTTCTTCTTGCAAGTTGCACAAATGTCTTCTTCGAAGTTTGTGGACTAAAATCAATGACAAACTTGTTGCGATGATGTTATCCTTTTCTTGATTCATTCGTATTAGAAGCCTTTTTTCATGCAAGTTGCACAAATATATCCTTATCATGATTTGATTATGCATGTGGAATTATGATTTTGAATGATTAAAGGTTTCACACCCGACCTAATGTAAAACATTGCATAGTGATTTCTCGAATATATGAGTGCTTGTTTTTCCTTTATCATTAATTGATAGACATGGTTATTTATCTATATTTAGTCTTTTTTCCTTTACCATCTCAAATATTTGTCATTTTTTTTAATGGTAAAATATATTTACCATCTCAAATATATTATTGTTTGATGTTTCGGGAGCAAAACATTGTTACATAATTAAATAGAGGTTTAGATAATTCTAAACAACGTATTAAATATATGATTTTCTTCGCACAAATAAATAAATAAATAAGAACAACTTTAGAAAATATACTTATGTAACTATGTAAGATTAGTTAGAATTAATTTGGAATGAATTTATTCATTAATTTTTGTCTAATTTTTATTATTTAATTATTAATATTCATTAACTTTTCATTACCACTTTCTATTTTTTCTCAAAAAACACTTATCTAATCTTTAATATAAGAGATTATTATTCTTATTCATTAATTAAGTTATAATTAATTTTCCTTAAAATACATACTAATCAGCTTCTTTAGTAAAAGCTTATCATTAAATCTTAATAAAATAAAAACTTCATTTTTCATAAATAAAAAAAATAAAAAAATTCATATAAAAGGCCAAACGCCCAAACCACACCTCAAAAGTCAAGACTTCCTCCACCATTAAATTTTTATATTCTCATCAGAGAGAGAGAGAAAAAAATTCTTCTCTCTAAAGTAATTTCATAGCCTTTTCGGGTCGATCTGGTAGTCTTGGAGCTCCGGTTTCGTCGGGTCGTTCAGGTTCTAACGTTAGACTGAGAAGGTTTCCAGAGATGTAGAGGTGCGTGTTTTGATGGTTCGACTTGCTGAGACTTTGGAAGAGTGGTGAAAGGTATGGCTTTAATGCCATAGAGCAAGGAAGGCTCAACGGTGACGCTATAAATGACACGTGGTACGATCCTCAAATGGCATCCCTTTTCGTTGAGGAATCTGAGGTTGTGGGCATTGAGTCTCATAGAGACGCAAATTGATATATTGGTTGATATAATCGAATGGTGTTTTCGGTTGTTGGCGTTGGTAGCCTTGGCAAGACCATTTTGAAAAGCCCTCAAAAGTCTGGAATTTTATGAAATGCTGACTGAATATGTATGATTCTCTCCAGTCTGTATTTCTATTTGTGGTTCTTCGTCTTATTGCTTTTTATTTTCATTATTTTTTTTTGTAAAATATTGGAGATTTTGTGTGTGGTTGTGGCGTTTTGCTTTTTGTTGTTATTTTGTTTTTTTGTTATTTGGGTTTTTCTTGTTTTGGCTGTTTTGTTATCTAGGAGTTCGGTTTTTTTTTAGTATTCTGATTTTTTTTTTTTTTTTTTTTTGGATCTTTGAATGTGAAAGTCCTTTTAAACCAGACTATTCCTGTTTGATAAATATAATTGGTGGAGAAAGATTTGGATGTTTGACTAACAGTGATACAATGGAAGTGGAGTTTTTTTTTTTTAGTAGAAAAATAGTGGGGGAGGGGCGTTCAAACCACGGATATCCCAAATTGGAGTCTTTTGTATTGGAAGGAAATGATCCAAATCATTACTTCAAAGTTTCAATCAATTCTATTTTTCTTTCTCTTTCTCATACTGTGCCTTCTAACTAAAAGGTTTCTGATGTAATTAACAACTAGCTTGAAACTAATTAGTAATTTTATAGATATAATGTGAGTATCAGGAAGTAATACTGGCCAATATTGGGAGATATTTTTAGTGAATCAATGTGCATTTTGTCCTAAGATTGCTATTGAAACATTATTGTAGGATAAACCTTAATTTTTACAATGGTAGTATTGTTCTTGTAAGAGAGCTTATAATTTATAAGTTTTTAGAAAATTCTTTTATTAACATTATGGTTCGCATTACTAAGTTTGTTCATTATGATAGGTATGACATTTGAGCTAAAAAGCTTAGTTCCTTTGCTACAAACATCAGAGTCCACGTCTAAAAGGATTGTCAAGTGCCAGATCAAGCACTGTACTTGCTCTTTTTAGTTGATCAGCCATATCAACAGTGGTTGATTCTCCCCTGTTTAGCTGCCTTCGTCACTGTGTAGCGCAGCTGTAATAATGTTTTAATTTCACTGTATCAAGAATATGAACCTGTTGTAAACATGATAAGTAAAAGGTTGGTGTTTTACTTAAATTGTATTTAATATTTAGTGTGATTAAGTATGGCATGTATTTTACTGATATATTTGCATTTAATGGTTTTGATTTTAGCTAAAAATTCTATTTTTTGACATTTGCCTATAAATTTTGAAAGAGTAAACCATATGCGTATGTTTTCTTTATTCATCCAAAGAATAAACAACCTAGGAAACTGTTCGAACTGGTTCTTTGTTCTAATTGGAGAGTTTCTCTAACTGTTTTTAAAGATTAAGATGTTGTATCTAGTGTGGTTCAGTCAAAACTATTTTATTTAGTTTTATGTGTTGCTGCAGTATTGTTGCCTAGTTTGTTGCAAGTTTTGTTTCGATGTTTGGTTGGTAACTGTTGTTGGTTTGGTGGGTTGAAGCAACTTTTGCTGCTTGTTCCACCCATTTCAATTAGAGATGTTTCATCAAATTAGTTCTGGATATATTACATTTTGTATAGATAAGGATGCGAGCATATACTCTTTTCATTGATGAATGGTAAAGATGGTTCATTAAAATTCGACAAATGCTGAGGGAGTTGTTCATTTGGGTTTACTGGCTGCAAATTTAATGTGCTGTTTTTTGTTTGGTTGTCTGATTTCAAGAGTTTGCATTCTCAATTAATGTGAAGGTGGTCATGCCATGGGTGAGGATTTTACTAGTAGTATCACCATCTGAGAAAGTAGAAAGCAGAAAGTAGTAGTGGAAGGGAAAATATTGATCTCTTGGTTGGGGTCTAAGATGTTGGTTCAATGATTTTTACCAATCGCTTTAATAGTTTGGAACCAAAGGACTTCTTATTTCTAGCATCACTAACTCTTCTCCAGTTTCAAATTCCATTTTAAAGTGCTAAATCTTCATTGGAGTATCTGATGTTGAATCTTAGGCTTGTAGATAGGAATTCAATAATTTCCAAAGAAACTTCAAAAGAGGTATTTGGGTGTTTTGATAGACATCTAAGAAAACTATTTTTGAAGAATAAGGAGACAAGCTAGGTACTAGCTGATGCAAAATTTGAAGGCCATATGTTTAGACGTTGATTGTTGCTCATTTGTTGGACCAAACAAGACAACAGTAGATATACATGCTCCCTCGGCACTACCTCGCCACATCATAGACCTTATTTTAGCCCTTTCTCCGCCAAAATACCACCAGATCACCAATGTTGGAGCTTATGAACTGGCATCTGTACCATCTTCCAGGACTACAATTTATTTGTAAAACTTCTCGAACACCCACCCAACCTTTTCACGGACAGAAAGGTTACCCCCAAAAAAATTATCTTCTTTTAGAAATGTGAACGCAACCATCTCCCAACCCATTCATTTTTTCCTACAATGTTCGCATTTAGGACTTCCTAGAACCCCCCATCCACATTTAATGAGACTGCTTCAATCCTAAACATGTCTAGTATCAAATTACGGAAGCTTTGTCACGAATTACGTACGGAAGCTACTGAATATGGATTTCTGTATATATGGCATGTCACGAATTGCAATTTTCTATAATAGCACAAATTATATTATTTGGTAAGACAATGTTAATAATTTGACTTTTAAAAGAAACCGATAATTAAACAGGTCTTGGTTCATTTGGATACCAATTGGGCAGTTCAAATGAAAATAAGATTGCATGGGGGCACATGATTATAATTTTTTCAATAAAAGGATATCTCATGAGACCACACTCTCACAACATGTATATTTCATGCAACAATTTTAAAAAGGAAAGGTTAGCTACTATCCTGGCTTGAGTTATCTTTTGCATTACCTAGTAGAACATGTAATCAGCTAAGTCTGATTAATAGACAGTTTATGCGGGGTGCTAACAGTAAAAAGCTAATAATAATAATTCACTATACAAGATCTCGCCTATTTCACTCAAAATTGAGAGAATCCAATTTTGTTTTTGAAATTTGGCAATGTAATAATTGTTCGTTATTTAAAATTTTTAATGATATGATGCTTAATACACTTTTAAATTAATAATATTTAATATGAATAATGAAATAGATCTATTTCAAATTAGTAAACTTATTTAGGTAAGATGAAGTTATTGGGCCAAAGAAAAGAAGGTGGGCATTGGTCTTTATTTAGCTAAACCTAGAAACCTTGCTTCCATGTAGGATTGTTCACGGACCGATTTGAACCACTGAAACCAATGCAACCGCACTGGAAAAAGGACCGATCAATGGAGCCGAGGTCAATGCTCTCTCTGATGCCGGTGCGGTGAAGTAGTTGGCAACAGTGCCTGTTATGGGGAAATCGACCCCATTGGTTAGGTGAAAAAATTGGGCAAAAACCTAACCGAACACACCCTAACTTCCATGGCCAAACAGGGCTAGAGAGTGCATAAATGCAAAAATGATCTTTGGGCTTTGGTTATTAGAGACAAAAATCAAAATGCCTTCTGAAGTCCAAGGCAAGGAAATTGTTCAAGGTTAATGGGTTGAACTCATGGATGAGCCTTAAATGATGAAAGCCCCTTTTAAAAAAGGGATATTAAATGGGCAGCGAATAATGGCTCTTTACTGAACTTTTGGGCTGATTCTTTGGGTCTTCGATCTGCCTAGTAGGAGTTACATTGAATCTTATTACTGTTGGTGTATTGGCATGGCAAATTCGCGTTGTACTCCTAGAATTGTCTTTTTCGTCACGGCTCTGTAAATTTGTTGTGTTCATGATAATAATAGCACTCTGGTGGGAGATAGTCCATCGAGAATGGGCATGCAAGGGCCTAGTAATGTTTGCCCTCTATACAATTCCCGTCCAGAAACAGTGGTCATACTCTTTAAGTTTGAGAATTGGGATTCTTTGGAGGGGTCTACTTCCGATGGCTCTGTGGTCAATTACCGTTTGGTTGAATGATAATCGCTTGTGCAATAACAAACTTGGTCCTGTCTTGTGAACGACGAATGTTATTTATGAATTTTTTAAGATAAAAATATTCACACACTTTCTAAACTTTAAGATAGTGGCCATTACACTCATAGAACTTTTATTTTGACTAATTTACTTCTTGAAGTCTACACATGCCAAATCCTCTGTCAGTCTGTTGTTAACAAAGTATATGCATGTGAGACATACGTGGTTTTAAAATACCAAAATAAAAAATCTTAGAAGAAGAGAAACCTTTTGAGTGAGAGAGGCAATCGATTAGAAGTTAGAACCATCGTAGCATCCCTCCCACCACGCCGGAAGGAAGTCTCTGTCCCACCATCCATGGTACTACCTCCCTGTTCAACCGTCTTATTTGATAGCCACCATGTTACTGATATTTGCACTACAAAGATTTTTTAATATGTGTTAGTTTCAAGACTCTATTTTCTAACAATGAAGTTTGATTTACAAGTTTGGAATGTCAGACTTCACTGATAATTTAACTTTCAAGCATTGTGTGGGGACAAATTCCTTGGGAGATGTAATCATCTAACCCAGTAGCGAAGTCCCCCATATATATTAACAATCTTTACCAACCCCGCAAAGAAAACTACCAAAACTCACGAATCCAATTCTAGATTCCAACAACACAAACAATTATTCCACCGAATTCATCTCAAAACCCAGATTTTTTTTTTGGTGTAAAAAAAATAGTGAAAGATGAAACTATATTTCTATCTGTTATTTATTTATTGCTGAAATATTTCTCTCTGTTAGTTATGCATGAAAAAACATGACTAATATGGCCCAGTACCACTTTTTGCTAAAATATATAGTGTTTTATCATTGTTTGGAAAATATTTAACAGTTTACTACTCTTTTGGAGTTCGAGTTAAGAGAAATCGAATTTGCTGTGAAACTTTCTTCTTTTTTTTTTTTGAATTCCATAAACAAAACTTGAGCTCTTCAAGCTCAAGTTCTTCAAAAAATTGAACCAAGTTTTAATGTCAACAAAGCTTGGATATCAAGCATAGGGTCAGTGTAGGAGCACTTGGATTTCCATAAGCAAAAGTGGTGTATCTTTGGTGAATTAATTTGTTGTCAATGAAAGTGTCTTTGTTCACGTGTTTTAGTCAGAGATATACAGTTAAAAGCATAGTAAGAGACAAAACATATTGTATTTTCCTATAAAAACGTTTATGTCAAATTTTCAAACAACTCAAGTTTTATGTGAAACTTGATTTTCATAAATTCGAGTTTTAAAAAGGTTGTAAATTGCTAAATATTTTTTAAATTGTGGTAAAACACTACATAGTTTAACAAACAGTGATATTTGGCTATTTTGGCCTGAAAAAACATTACAAAAATTTGCCGTATGCAATGTTTATAGCAATAAGTGCACATAGACTAAATTCAGTGGCAGAGTCAGGATTTGAATTGAGGAGGGGAAAAATTTATATATAATATACACACTCACACAAATTTATGTGAATATATAATGTTTAAGATCAATTTGAAAAATTAAAAGCTATTCATTTAAATACTAAGTGATATTTAATGTAATTATACAAAAAAAAAAAAAAAAAACTCTACAAAAAAAAAAAGCTTATTCATAATATTGTGTTTATCTATTAGGATACTTCTAACATGAGTGATCTATTTTTTATTAAAAAAAAAAAATTAAAGCCAAAACTCAAGTTATGAATGAAACTATTAGTAGTTAGATAGATACTGAATGTAATATATGTGAATTTCTATTATTTTAGTTAATGTGTTCTCATAAAATGTTCAAATTATAACATGGTAGGAACAAACTAAAAAAATTTCAGTGCAAGGCATGCAAGTAGAGGACTTAAGATTCCTCAATAGTTTATTTAGAAGTTATGCTTTGTTTCAAGATCAAAGAAACGAAATGGCATTTAGAAAACCCAAAAACAAAAAGTCGGGGATATTTAATAACTAAAGGTATTTTTTGGGCAGGTCAGGGGGGCAACTGCCCCCCTGGACCCTGCCGGCTCCACCCCCAACTAAATTACTATTAAACTCTAGGGATTTAATAAAAGAAGAGTGACTGACCTATTTTGAATTTTTATTTTTAGGATCTATTTTGTTTCTGAAATTCGAGTTTGACTTTGAGTTTAGGGTTTATTTATGGGTAATAGTTAATAAACAAGATATTGTACCAATGACTGTTAATATACGGTACGTTAATTGTTTATTGTGATGCAGTAATAATAATCTTAAACGGTTTGTCACAGAGTAGATGGGTTTCTCCAAAAACAATGTATTTTGCACAGAATTCACATGTATAGATTCCTCTAGGAAATGAGGGATTACGGTAATTCAGATGAAGATAATTATTTAAAGGAGAGCAAACCACTGACCCACGTGAATGTCAGTTGGCAATTTGGCATAATGTTGCCAACGAGCAAAATGTATGAACCTATCCTTATTAATAAATGAGTTTTTATTTTATTTTTAATAAATAAAAGGTACGAGGGACGGGTCAAAGTGACTTTCCTGTATGGGTGCTACCATAGTAACATCATACTTGTTGGGTTTGAGTAAGTAGGACATCCAGTAGGTCCGAGTCAAAGCTGTTATCCCAACCCTATAATTGAAGGGACGGACTAGTAGGCATTGAGTCAAGTAGGGACAAAGGTATTCTTTCTTTTCTTTTTTCTTTTTTTGTGGGGGGGTGGGGGGGAGGTGTGGTTGGGGGTTAATGATATTTATAAATATTATTGAAGTTTTTGGTTGATAGTCATCTAACCCAGAAAAAGCTCAAAATTAATTATAATGGTCATCTAACCCATATTTTCTGTTGGTGGTCCTCTCAAGCAAATAATAATAATAATCTCTTTTTACTAACAAAAGAAATTAAATCCCTTGAAAAATCTATAATGAAAAAAATTTATTGGTATGAAACATTGGTTGTTGGTTTATTTGAAACTTAATATTTTTGTCACAAAAAAAAAAAAAAAAAAAAAAACTTAATATTAAAATATTGGGATTTTGAAGTTTGGGTATTATTAAGTTGGCTATTTCCACCCGGTAGATTTTTTTTTTTTTTTTTTTTTCTCGTTAGTAAAATGAGCTTTCAACTGAGCACTTTTATTGAATAGATATTTTTTTATTCTTAAAAAAGTTTTAGCAGCAAGATTCACAAATCATTATAACTACTATTAAAAATAGAATTTCACAATTATGAACATAATGTAATTCGACATCTGGACTTCCAAAAATTGTTAAATATTTTTTAATTGTGTATATGGCTAGTAAGGACTAAAAAATGAGTAGCCTACCAATTTGTTTATAAAGTGATTGTACATTTGTGCTTATACTTGCCAAAGGCCTTATAGTTGAATTGGCACCTCCCCATGCACAAAGTGCATGGGAGTTTAGAGGGGAAAGAATTTGAGCTGCTGCGTTAGCAGTTTGTGCATGGGAGTTTAGAGGGGAAAGAATTCGAGCTGCTGCGTTAGCAGCATGTTGTAATTATCTCTAAAAAAAAAAAGTACTTATACTTAATCTTCCAGTTTCTACAATAACTATGGAATTGGTATTTTCAATCATAAATATTATCAAAACTAAGTTTCACAAAAAAAAAATGAAAGATGATATTTTATTGGACACTTTGATTTTGTACATTAATTGAAAACAATTTTTTTAAACTTGATTTTATATATTGAAATGTAAATTGCTGCGACATCTACTGTGAAATTAATAATCTATAATTTCAAGATCGATGTAAAACACGTCAAGTTTCATTTTGATAAATAATTGCAATGTAATGTATTAAAAAATAGTTATTTTGTATGATATTTTGCTAATAAATGGCTACTAATTTGAAACATCATTAAAAAAAATAAAAATAAAAATCGGTTTAGATTTTGGCCCCTCTCAATAAAAGTTTAAAGTCCTGGCTCTATCCTAGGAAAAGAATAACCACCAGACCATACCACTACCCTCGGTGGTATTAAATGAAGTTTTTTTTTTTTTTTTTTTTTTTTTTTTTAATATACTGATTTTTTTGTCAATATGCATACTTTGATGAAGTTTTGGGAAAAACAATGGGAGAAAAATAGAGATCCAAAAATAAAAAATCTTTGTCAGTACTTGGAAGTTGGCATACAGTTTAAAAAAAAAAATACATTTTATCCCCTTAAACTATACCTCATTTTACATTTACCCCTTTAAACTATCCGAATGCACATTTATCCCTCCTAAACTATTAACCGCATAACACTTACCCCCCAAACTATGAGAATGCACACTTACCACCCTAAAGTATTACTTGTGTAACACTTTGCACTCCATCACATGAGAAATTGTATAGAGAAGTAAGTGTGTATTCTCATAATTTATTGGGGTAAATGTAAAAGGGGTATAGTTTAGAAGAGTACGTATAAAAAATGATTTAGTTTAGGAGGCAAAGTGTGCATTTTCATAGTTTAGAGGAGTAAGTGTAAAAGAGGGTGTAGTTTAGGGATGTAAGTTTGCATTCAAATAGTTTAGGGAAAAAAGTGTAAAAGGAGGTATAGTTTAGGAGGTAAAATGTTATTGCACCCTTCCCCCCCCCCCCCCCCCCCCCCCCCCCACATATTCTTTTTGGAGAGGCTAATTCCCGTATTCAAACCTGCAACCTATCGCTTTTGTTTAAAGGCATTTGCTATTGCACTATGCTTGTTGCATCATGTTCTATTTTTAATGTATGATGTTTGTTTGTGTTTTTAGAATCATTTGAAGTCTGTATCTTGATCACGTAGATATATTTTAATAATGTTGATCAAGACATTGATTTTATTTCCTTTCTTAGTCCGCCTGAGGACATTTTGTCTGTAGTTATGGATGATGGTTCTGGCATGTTCTTTTTCAGGCATTGCCCTGAACCTGTTGTCTTGTTTTAGTTTGAGTTATAAATCGTATGTTTACCAAAAAAAAAAAAAAAAGATATATTTTAATAATGTTTAACTGCCTATTTTATTTTTGAGTCATGTTAACGAATACCTTTAGGGCAATTGTTAATAAATCATATTAGGAAAGTTTTGACACAATTTTTAATTTTTTATTGAAAATATAAAAAACTTTCAAAAAAATTAATTGTTTTATTATCATTTTCCCATAAAAATGTTTTTAAAAATAGTTTCTAAACCAATACTCTTAGAATATTTTTTTAACATTTTCCTTTATTTTTCTTAGTTTGCTTTTCTCGTAGCCAATGTGGTCAGTGTAACTTAAATAGTCTTTTAAAAAAAAAATTATTATTGAATAATACATAGATGCTTGTGCTTGTGCAACATGCAAGAAGGAACTTAGTAGACTAATTTATCAAGATGATGAGTTTGAAATTTTCCGTTAAAAATCTTCAATCCTAATCCTAGGATCCCTCTCCCAATACCAATAGTAAGTTTTGAGGCACTAAAATACTATAAAAGACACCTTAATCAAGATGATAACCTAAAATTATAGTTCAATTAAATAATTAAGACACCTTAATCAAGGTTCGAAAGTCTAACATGTACCGACAATGTGAATGCGTCCCACTGTAATTCTTCTCTGAAGCGCAAATTGTTCAATAAATATGAATCCTCAATCCTAATTCTACGCTCCCTCTCCCATGCCAATAGTAATTTTTGAGGCACTAAAATACAAATTAAGACACATTAATCAAGATGATAAACTAAAAATATAATTCAATTAAATAATTAAGACACCTTAATCAAGGTTCGAAAGTATAACATGCTGTCATGTACCGACAACGTGAATGCGGACGTCCAACTGTAATTTCATTTTTAGCGCACACTGTTCAATAAATATGATTTCAATTCAAGGTTAATTGTGCCTTAGTAAATTCAGTGCCAGCCCAAGGCCTAGGCCTAATGCTCCACCAAAAATATATATATATATTCCCCTTAGAAAAAATAAGGCCCTACTTCCCATGATTAAATGCTCAAATGTTTATAAAATTTTCAAGATGCCCCAGTGAACTCTCTAACTGACTTGGAAAAAAGATGCTGGAAAACCGAACTGATCAGCAACTTATTCTCAAGAGAAGTCATAGATGCAATTTTGGCTATTCCACTTCTAATACGAGATAAAATAATTTGGAGTTTCACACCACAGTTAATAGTGCCTATCGTGTGGCTGGCGAGGCTAAATTTCCCACAATAGAGGAGACTTCCATGGGCAACAATAAGAAACAGTTTTGGTCAGCACTGTGGAAGACCAAAATTCCAAATCCCATTAAAGTCCTCACATGGAGGGCATGTCATAATGAAATTCCTACTTATGAAAATCTTGGTAGGTGAGGAGTTCCAGTGGAACCATGGTGTCCCTTATGCAAGCTTCAAGTACAAAGATGATTTTGTTGATGCTGTAAACTTAAGCCCAGCAGACACAATATTTAACAAAGCAGAACTTCTTTCACTTAAGAGTTCAATACCAAGGCTAAACAAAATAAATTGCATCGTTTACGTACTCTACAAATCCAGAACAGTAGCTTTACAAATCTTCACAAAAATCTGATACGCTTTGTTCTTCAATAGTTTCCTACAATGAAGCCCTTTTTTAAAAAAAGTGACAGTAGGCTACACAATGAAGTAGCCTTCCCCTTTGCAAATCCCTTACTTTCCACGGTTTAAGCCCTACCTTTCCACCAGCGGCTTCAATTCTCTTTAATTCATTTGGTCTGTCAGGCTATTAACACAAAACAATGTACCAAGCATGATACAGAAAAGAAACGGAGAGAGAGAGAGAGAGAGTCAGAGCAGAAAAGAAACAAAAACAGAGAACTCACAAACAAAAAAAAAGAAAAAAAAAAAGAAAAAGAAAAATAGAAACAGAGCACTCACAAACCTCTATCGTTAGTGTTCGGCTTTTTTTTTTCCTGGCGGCAACCTGTGGAGGTGGAGCAATGGTGGAGGAGAGAGAGAGAGAGAAATGGAGAGAGAGAAACGTATAGAGAGAGAGAGTTAGATGTTTTTGGGTTTAAAGGTAGATTTAGAAGGCAATAAATGAAGGTAATTAATGAGATCTTAATAAGTATATTTGTGATAATGTGAGTCTTTTTTTAACTGTTGGATTTGCTTAAATCCAACGGCTTAAAAAAAGTGTAACTCTTTAGAGTTACACCAAGTGTAACTTGAACCCATCTCATATATTAAAGATTATGCATTTTTTTAATTAGTAATGTTTAGAATACTACAAAATTTTTAAAGGTTGTTTTTATAGTACGTTTAGCGCATTTTTCTTTTTCATTTCTATTAAGACTCTCTACGAGACCAATAGAATTCTAAAATGTTTTTAAAAAAAATGTTGTAAATGTGTTAAATCATCAATTATATATTAATCTCCTCTAATAATTTGAGACTTTAATTTCTCCAAAATAATATCCTACAAAGCTACACACCAAATAATATCTATATCTCTCTTTCTCTCTCTCTTAAAAACAAGATATAAAATTCAAAATTAGATTACAATTTTAATTAACCATGCATCATCATATATCCAAACTAAATTATATTTTTAATCGTAATATTTCTATTTATTTTTATTAATATTTATGGTTCAATTATGAATAACATTAGTTTAGTTGGTATTATTCATCAAATTATGTATTTAATGTATCAAATTAACCTTGATTTTATTAGTATTATATAATTTTTTTAATTAATATTTACAAATTAAATGCCCCACATAAAATTTTTGCCTTAAGCCCCAAATTATGTTGGTCTGCCCCTGAGTAAATCAATGGAAGTTTGGAGAAAAACCCTTCAAACTCCCCATATATCTTTTTATTGGATGTGAATTTTGAAAATCTAACTATTGGATTATATGTTTTTATTTCATCCTCCATGCTTACGAAATTTTAAGAAGATCAAAGATCAATAGATATGTCATCAATCATAAGTTTAAGTTTTTGTGGTCTAAAATTATGTGTAAAAAAATAAATTTATTGTTTGAATGGTAAATAACATCTGATTTGTACGAAATTTGATATGTGTATTAAGAACCTAAAAAACATGCAATCCAACAGTTATATTTTCAAAATTTAAATCTAATAAAAATATATAGAAGAAGTTTGAAGAATTTCTCTCTAAACTAGTTTGAACAGAAATATTGTCCTAAACCAATTACCGAACACAAAGTGTAGCAAAATAAAGACATAATGCAATTTGTTTACAAAGTAAAAAGCCAATAGCTTAGTCAAAGGAAAAAACACTCCTACAAAGGCTGCAATTTACCTCTAACCCCAAGGCAAAATCCACTAATAAATTAAAGTTCTCATAATAGAAATTAACCCTAACTTCTATTACTACCTCTAGTGGTGACTTAATTACGTGACTCATAATTTCAACCGGTTTGGACTCTCTATTATGGATTTCACCAACATAAACTTCCTACTAGCAACTTTAAGGATCACCTCAAAATTTTCACAGGTGTGCTAATACTATGGATTCAACTTGATAATCAGTCTTTAGCAATACCAATTTTCATATTCCCTTTTAGTGCCTTCTGTATGATGGAAATTGAAAATGTAGGTATAGAAACCCTAGATGCATGAAAGAGGTTCTCTCTTCTTGTTTTCCATTTTTTTTTTTTTTTTTAATATCTAACCTCTCTTCTTGTTTTCAATGAACTATAAGGATCCCTTATATACTTTTGCAAGTAGGGTTCAAATTCAGAGTCATGAGTCAACTTAATGGGCGACTATATATTTTTGGACTATAGTGGTGACTTAATTACTTGACTATGTGCAATTCCAACTTGATTGGACCCTTTTATTTTGAATTTCACCAACACAAACTTTCTGCTAGCAACTTTAAAACTCACCTCAAAAATTTCATAGTTGTGTTGATATTATGGCTTCAACTTATCACCAATCTTTAGTAATATTAATTCCCATATTCACTTCTAGGGTTCATTTGGTTGAAAAGATGAAAAAGTGGAAAAATAGAAAATGAGGAAGAAATGAAAAAGTGGGAGGATAGAAGATATTTTAGTTTTCCTTATTTGTGTTTGGTTGGGAGGTGGGAAAGTTGAGGGATGAAAAAAAATTTTGTTTGGTTGAGAGGAAAAATGGAAAGATAGAAAAATGACTTTGTAGAAATTCACTCATATGCCCTTACTAAAAAATGATGCCCAATTAAAAAAAAATTTTAAAAAAAATAACATCGAAGTTTATTAAAAATGAAAAAATGAAAAATCATGGTTAGAAAAAAAAAAGTAAAAAAAAAAAAAAATCACATCTAGTTAAACCCAAGAAAAAAGAAGAAGAGCAAAACACCCTACAGTATTGACCAAACCAAAAATGTGTGTGAGAGAGAGAGAGAGAGAGAAGAAGAAGAAGAAACAATCGAAACATAAGAAAGAGAGGTGGTTTTATCATTTGACTACAACTACATTTCTCCCCTCACTCCCTTATTTTCTCCCTAGATTGGGGAGATAGCATTTTGATGGGCTTGAGGACAAAACATTCAGGCTCCTCCAATTTGCCCTTCTCTCTTCTCATGAATCAAACACCCACAAAAACTATTTTCTCTCCACGTTTCTCTCTCTCATTTTCCATCGTCCCTAAAATCTCCATAACCACACAGACCCTTAGTGCCTTCAAGATGATGGTGAATTGAAAAAGTAGGTAAGGAAACCCTAGATGCATAAGGTAGATTTTTGTTTTCAATAAACTATAATGATCCCTTATATACTTTTGCAAGTTGGGTTTGAATTTCAAGTTCTGAGCCAACTTAATGGGCTTGATTAAAGATTTAAACTTTTGAAACTTTATTGAAAATTTGTCAAGACACAACTCGATCAATCGAAGGTTAAGCTATGTATTGACAAGATAGTAACTTCCCTTTTCTTGAGCTAATTCTGAGTCTTTGTAGTGATTTTGAAAATACAACTATTTGATACACTACTACATAGATGCTTGTGCAACGTGCGCCAATTTATCAAAATGATGAATTTAAAATTTTCCTTTGAGAATCCTTAATCCTAATCCTAGGCTTCCTCTCCCAACAGGGAAGAACTGTCTTTTGTCTTGTACCATATTTTGGAAGCACTACCTCAAGGGCTTGTTGTTCTTCTTCACGCTTAAAGAGATTCAATAAAATACTAATTTTTTTAGGTACTAAAATAAATTTTTTTTCTTGAGGAAAAGGCAATAAAATACTAATTAATACTCATTAATCAAGATGATAACCTAAAAATATAATTCAATTAAATAACTATTAAGACACGTTACGTTTGTCAGAAAAATAAAAAATGTATAACATGTACCCACTCTTGCAAGTTGGCAAGTGGGCATGTGGCTTGATCTTCTTTCAAGGTGCCGATAGTGTGAAATGTGAATGCGGAAAAAATTTCATATGCACTGGCGCATGAGATAATGTCTCTGTAAATGTGTCCCACTGTAATTTTTTTTTAGCGCACATTGTTCAATGATTTCAATTCAAGCCACAATAAACAAAGAGGAAGAGTTTATAAATGACTTAATAAGGGTATTGATTTAGAATATATATTTTTTTAATTTTTTATAAGAAAAAAAATTGATTTTTTTAACAACTTTTTATATTTTTCATAAAAGTAGTATCAAAATTTTTCTAAAATAGCATATTAACTAATATCTTAAAGACACCCATTATCCAAACCTATAAAAAAAATGAAAAATGTTAATAGATATAGTTTGTTTACCAAGTAAAAAACCAATGGCCTGGCCAAAGGAAGAAAACTCCTAAGATTTACCTCCCACCAATAATTTAATTACATGACCACATGCAATTCAAATCTGATTGGACTTTTCTATTATAAATTTTGCTAACATAAACTTTCTGCTAGCAACTTTAAGAACCACCTCAAAAATTTCATAGTTGTGTTGATATTATGGTTTTAACTTGATTACCAATCTTAGCAATACCAGTTTCATATTCAACACCAATTGCCATTCCTTTACCCTAAAGCAATGGCACAATCTGGCCTCTATATTTTTTTCCTTTTCTCCCTTAAACATCCTTAGCCATAGATGTTATCTCTTGCAAAGCAAAATAAATCTTTGGGACTCTATTTCTAAGCCCTGAGCATACAAGAAAACTCCATTCTAAGTGAATTTTGTAATGTAAGATGTCATGCTCTTTTGCAAGATTAGCTTTAGACATGCAAGTACTTTATGTGGGGAATAACTATCATTCATTTATGGTCAGGTTGAAATTGCTGCTTTGTCTGCTTAAGGAGAAATAGATGTGCCATTTAAAGAGCAGAATTGCAATTTAAAGAGCAGGTACTTACATATTTCTGATGCTCTTTATTGGGACTACCTCAAAATGTTTATTCTATTTTATTTGTTCTTAGCATGGTAATCGAGCCCATTTCATTACTAATATTTTTTGAATTGTTAGTAAAGAACTTAAGCCGAAATTGCAAAATTTTTTAGAATAATCTGATTTAAAAATGATCAAAAACACCATGACAATGGATATTTCTTCTTTTGCATCTTTTGGCTTATTGCATCATTAATTGTTACATTTGAAATTCTTCCTTACTCAATTTAGTGGGCACCTTAGGATAGAATCACTTTAACAGGCAAGGTTAGATAGTTCAAATAATTATAATTCTATATTTCTTCCATTGCTGCTATTTTAAAAAAATTTTCAAACTATTGATTCTCCTAAAAGCTTAAGCTAATAGGAGACGCTGAATTTATTCATTTAATCTAATAATTTTTATGGATAAATATAAAAAATGTATATTCCTAGTAAACAACCAATGTATCAAACTCAGGTTACTAATCAATAACACACTTCTCTACATATTTTCACCACCAAAATGAATTCCCAGATTTTTTCTCATGGTCTATAGTTTTTCTTGTTTCTTTGTTTATCACAACCTTGGTTTTTGTGGAGCTTCCTGTGTCTTTATGTACTGATCTGATGATCGGTACTCAAGGTGTAGAGTGGTACCAATACGTTCAACTGCGGGGAAATCACAGATGTGGGTTATCCACTCTAGGGAGCTGGCCAAGCTGGTGCTTGTGGCAATCCTAAGATCTCACCTGTGCAAAAAATATTACCACCATAGATAGTATGAACATGAAGTACAGGGATTTTTAGAAATGGTTGACAACATTAAACGAATTTGTTCGCCCAACTTTGTGAATAGCAAACTCTATTCCAAGCTTTTCCACAGTGTCACACTAATACAAAATCTTACCATAAAAATTGACGTGGAAAGCTTCCAAATCCAAACATTGTCCCTCAAAACAGACTAATTTTGCTTCAGGCTTGCTGGCTACATAAATCACTCTATATCCAAATTCTAATGAAAGGGTACCAATAGGATGCCAATTGTCATGCCATAAGAATATGGTCTTCCCATGCTTCAAATTTAATGAAGCTCATAGCCAGATCCCTTAATTTTAGGTGCACACCATTGGGACTTTAACAGTCCATAGACACCTGCCTTTCAGCAGGTTGGAATCCTTCTCTCTTGGAAGGTAAACGTTTTCCCAGGATACTTTAATGCCCCCTTTACTAGTGCTTTGGCATGACAAAAAAGAAATGGTTGAATACGTCTGTAATTAAATTGCAATTATAATAATTTTGGCAAGCTTTCTCTAAAGTCTTAATAATCTTTTTTGGCAAGATTCCATAGATGTGTACATGACAATTGACATGACACATTGCATTAATAATTAATTTGTTATGTTCTCAATATTATCACCGAAATAGTTATTACTTTCCACCCCTAGACCCTTAAGTGAGCCACTCCAAAAACCCAAGAACCTAGTACACAGTGATCGAATAAAATATTTATAAAAAAACCCTTCATGGAATTAACATAATAACCCCATAAAGCATTTAACAGAACAGAGAAATTTACCTTCTTTAAAAGCACCGCTTTTGTTGGCCTCAGTCGTGGCTTTGTGCACAGAGAGCCCTAAGAACCAGGAATTGGTTGGAACTTAAAACTCACCTCAACAAAAAAACAAACTCAAAAACTTGAAAGGATGAGAAAAATATAAATGAATATTTGGGTTCGTTTTTCTCGTGAACCAAACTGAGAATGAGAGGATGATATTTTATTTTTAATACTTTATCTTATTGGGATATTGACCTTGTAAAGCCTGAGTTTCAAGTTGGATTGAGTCCTTTTTTTCCCCCTCTTTGTTTGAGAAAGCTTGAGCTCAATTAAGTCTAGACTTTTTTTCTTTAATTATTTTTTAATTTTAGATGAGAAAAACTGATATCTTTATACCTATTGAATTTGTAATTCATATTAGTGTTACATTTTTTAATTAATTAGCTTGATTATAATAGTTATATACCTATTTATTATAATTTATATTTAAGTAAGTTTCTTGAAAGTTGAACAATTAACTAACTCCAAGTTGGTATCTTATTTGTACTCTTTTATATGCCTATTATTTTTCATATACAAACAGTTTGTTCAAGGGCTTAATTTTAACCTCTTACATAAACTACTTATCAATATAAATATAAATATATATATATATATATATAAACATATCATGTATAACGTAACCTGATTGGAAAAAGAAGATGCAGTAGCATAATCCTAAGTCACAGATAAGCTCTACCGTTGAAAGTATCAAAGAGATTGTGTTCAGAAAATTTCCAAACCAGCGGGTTAGTTACTGATTCTAAGACAACTCTTAAGTGAGACTAAAATTGAAAAATTCAAGCAAATAATAATCCTTAGAAGATTTGAAACTTTGGTTCAACTGAAAAGGGCTGTAAGGGGCATTATCTTCATGCAAAAGCTCAAAGTATCACTGATGCATGTTGGAAAATGCCAAATCATGATATAAAGGTACTATTTTCATATTCTAAAAGAGCATTAATATTGGTGGTGCTAAAAAATCATATTGCTATTTTTAGCACCACCAATACCAAAAAACAGGCTGCAATGGTGAATGAAAAGCCAAAAAATTTGGCTATTGAGCTACAATGCACAACCAAATATGGCTGTGCACTGTAGCTAAGAAGGTGAAAAGAAAAAACAATATTTTATTAAAAGTTATATTATTTTATTGTGTTGGTGGTGATAATTGTTGTTTATCGTAGTAGATATATTATTTTATTATTTTATTTATATTATTTTATTACGTTGAAAGTTAAAATAAAATCACTAATGTTGGGTATTTTGTAAAATGAAATGATAAAATAGATAAAATAATTTTTTATAGTTTCAAATTACTAAATTTATGGCCCCAATTTGTAAATTTTACGTTGAACACATACTTGATACTAATCTACCACAGTATGAGACAAAAGACATGAATGACACGTAATTGGAGATATGAAAGAAAACTTACCAAAGCCGAATGACATGTATCAGAAGCAGACTGTGTTTTGCTAGAATGCAATATACGTCTTCTTTTATTAATAGTAAAAAATTAGCCACCAAGCCCTAGCGGTCCAGCTTCCGCATTCTTAATCTAAGAAAAATCTAACTAGTATTTCCTAGCCATTTGTTAATTATATCATCCAAGGTTTTTGTCCTGTGCCCTTATATAGTACTAATCCCATCAAGTTTTGGATTAAACCGTAAAGTTGTATGTCAAAGATAATGTTACAATAAAAACTCAAATTAAGAAGGATACCCATTTCCTAGTTGAGAACTAATCATCTTAGAACAGAGTGAATAATACAGAACTACAGCGTTTCACTGCTCTTGTAGCTAAAGAGTTGTTCATGGAAGTTCTCAAGTCCCTAAAGTTAAAAGCACCTCATTCCTAATCGAAAGAAGAAAAGCACTGCCAATGAGTTCTAACCCAATGGTGCGCGTGTAAATTTACCAATCAAAGAGAGGGAAGAAATGAAAAACATCATTACTCAATTGTCATAAAACCATTGCCTTCCAATAGTCAAACATTAAAAATTCTCAACTTTTGCACATTCCATATTCAACTAAAAGAAAAATCCATGTAGTTGTGTGGAAAGTACAGCAAGCAATAAAAATCATTTCCTGACAAAAAACCAAACTAAAATATAAGAAATGACAAAAAAACAAATAAAATTTATCGAGTAAATTAAGAGTTACAATATTGATGAAATTAGCAATGGCAAAAAGAAACATAAAAGACATTATGATAAATCTTAAATTAGGTATCATGTAGATTTGTATCTGGAATCAGATTATCCAAAAAAGTAGACTTATATTTCAAAATGTTATACAATAAATAGACAAAAGAAAATTACATTCCCTACCATTGCTTGTGATATGAAAAAAAATATAACTATTATGAAATTCATATATAATAGAATTAAAAGAATTCCCAAAAAAATAAAAAGAGAGGGAAGCAAAGGTCATACAGTAGCAATAGTAGTCATATATAAAGAGGAACAGTTTTTGTCTAGCACCCTTACACGTGCTAATCCATCAAGCTTTGGACTAAATTGTAAAGGTGTTTACTTCAAAGCTAATGTTACAATAAAAACTCAAATTAAGAAGAATACCCATTTTCTTGTTGAGAACTAATCATCTTAAAACAGAGTGAACTGCTCTTGTTGCAAAAGAGTTGTTCATAAAGGTTCTTGAGTACCTAAAGTGAAAATCACCTAGCCAAGGGTCTTCAACATTGCCAATGAGTTCTAACCCAAGAAGAACCATTGCTTTCCAATAGTCAAACACTCTGAAAGCTCTCTACTCTTGCACATTCCATATTCGAAGCCACCTTATGCATTTTTTTAAAACCTCTCTAATTATTGGTAAAACTAGGCTAGAATCATTCTGAGTTAAGAATTAGCCCCCACAAGATTAAAAGATTGGCCCCACTCCAACACGTCACTCATAATATTCTTCCCACCCCAAATCCCAACTGTGCAATCATAAAAATTAACTCCTTTTGTCTTTTCCATTCTTCTTTAAAGCATAATAGCCATATCCATAATTTTTTAGTTTTTAGTTATTCAATTTTTGTGAAGGGATAAAACTGAGGTGTAGTACATCAGATTACCTAATTAAAACCATATGCATTGAATTTAATTGTCCTTAAAAATAATAACATTATTTGTATTTTATTGGTCATGTTAAACATGTGCTTGAATTTAATTGAAAAACCTAATGTATTACACTTAGGATATTGTACTTAAGTTTGCACTTTCTCAAAACTATTACAATATCCCTTTCCACTTAAAAACCACTGAAAAGACTCTCCTCATCACTTGGTGCTCTCTCTTCAGTTATTCTTCATTAACTCTTCCATGGAATGCTCTCACATAATCACATTTTCATTAGTTTCTCCCTCTTCCTTAACAAAGAGTTTTCTTATTTAAAGCTAAGCAAATATTGAGAAATACCAACTTCTTCTTTTTCTTCTTCTTCAGTTTTGTTGTATACTTATATTTGATTTCTATGAATGTTATGGACTTATAGTTTTTCAAAAGAATAGGAGAAACTCAAGAAAAAAAGACTTAAGATGCTCAATTGGTCGATTAACTTGTTAGTATTTTGATATTTGAGTGCTATAGAATTACACCGACAAAAAAATTCTATCAATAATCTTGTGTTATAAATATACTGTACTTTGAGTTTTTCGTTGAATTGCAAATCAAAATGATAGTTTTACCTTGACCCTCCCAAGCAAAAATTTCTGGCTACGCCCCTGCATATTCAAAAAAAAAAAAAAAAAACATGTATTTATGTGAAATGCACAGCAAGCAATAAAATTGAATTCCTGAAGGTGTCACGAGAGCTGTAAGTTTGTATGAATTTTCCCATGTTCGAACTGCCAAGTGCCAATGTACCAAACGTAATACTCATATCTCTGTGTTTCAAAATATCACTCAGAACATATCAATGGAAAAGGTTGTCTTTTTTATTTCAATTCTATAATATGAGAAACCCCTTGCAGTTTTTTGAGATAATTATCTGATATTAAAAAAAAAACAATATCTCAGACCCAAAAATATTTTGATTACAAAACACCCTGATACATTACTTACCAGAAAAATAACAAAACATAAACAATGAATAAAGATGAAAATCTTCGAGCACAAAGAACAAAAATTTCAAATTCAAACCGTTTTGATAATGCTGCTTTTGAAACCCATAGATAGAACTACGAAATGAATGGAACTTGGAAGGTCGGTTTTATTTTATTTAATTGGGCCCTGGACCTAGTAAGTGGGCTGAATTTCAAGTTGGGTTGGGCTATGGAGTGAGAGTAAAATGTCCCATCTTGAGCCGTCCAGACCTTATATAGATTTATTGTTGGCATTCTCTAGGTTTATTTTATTTTATTTTATTTATATAAAAAAAAAAAAAAAAATTGGTAAAAGAGAGCAACGTGTGACTTTCTTATTTGGGTATTACTAGTGGTTATCTCAACCCAGGAGATCACTAATGGACATTGAGGATTGAGCCAGAGGGTTGGGCCATGGGGTTTGTTGGCGTTCTATAGTTGTTGGCACTTGGCATATGTTCATTTATTATCATACCGCTCTCATTTAACCTAGGGACTGAGTGTTCATTGACCCCCTGCCCTGGTGGGCCAATGGTAGTTATGGCTCATTTAACCCAGCCAATAGAATACTACCATGGTGGCTATGGTCGCCTCCACTCCAATTAGGATGCAACATTATTAATTGATGTTGGTGTACCAAAAGATTGTACAAGAATTATTAGTGATCTTAAAGATTTGATTTGGACAGATACTACCGGCACACATTACATGGAGATGGTATTCACATGGTTTCCTTTTTTTTAATCATCTCAAATATCTATCATTATCGTTTGATGTTTATGGAGCAAAAGAGGGTATATGATTAATAAGATGTTTAAATAATTTTTTAGGATAAAAAGAATAGTTTAAAGAATTCAAAGAACTTAATAAAAATCTGATTTTGGAAGATAAAGAGCTGCACATATTAGTTAAAACTCATAAAGGCAGCAAGTTGGACACTTTTATTAGAATTGAAATCCATAGCAACGATTGTGAAAATGAAAGTCCATAGAACGGTAGACGTGGGTGTGACCAAGAAGTGGATAGCATAGCATTAAACCCTGACAGCACACGTTGTCATGATTTGAAAAGGAAAGCATGATTGTTTATACCAAACTCCCAGCTAAAATTAATAAATGGGAAGGAGAAAATGAGCCCAGTGAATGATTCTAAATATCTATTTAGAAGCAGTTTATTTAGTTGAAGTTAAAAATATTTTATTAAAATAGTAAAAATTAGCTTAAAAAATAAGTCGAATGAAATCAAAAAGTACAGTGAGACTCATGAATAGTAGTAAAAATAAGTTAAAACTGTAAATAAACTAAATTTTTCTACTCATTCCAAATAGATACTAAGGGTCCATTTGGTTGAAGTGAAACAAGGAGTATAGAAATGAAGAAAAGAAAAGTGGAGAGAAAACTGATTTTATAGATATTTAGTTGGAGAGATAGAATTTGCTTTTCTTCCTGAAGTGGACATATTCTTTTGTTATGCTCTTCTTCTTCTTCTTCTTCTTTTTTGGTTTAACAAAATCTGACTTCTTTCTTTTCTAGGCATGATTTTTATTTTTTAATAAATTTGGTTGTTTGTCTTTTCTTTTTTTTTTTGGTTGGTTGTTTGTCACTTTTTTGTTTTAATTGGGCTTTTTTTTATTAAAGACTTATAAATAAATTTATACAAACTCATTTTTCTCATCTCTCCACCCCAACCAAACACAAATTAGAAAAATTAAAATATTTTCTATCCTCTCACTTTTTCATCCCTTCCTCATTTTCCATCCTCCCAACTCTTCATCTCACTAAACAAACGGACCCTAAGCTTTCTTTAGGAGGAAAGTATAATTGTTTATACCAACTCCCAACTAAATAATCAGTAGGAAGGAGAAAATGAGCATTCTACAATGAATGACACTAATTGCTTATATTAAGTACATTATTTATATCTTCTAAAAAAAATACATTATTTATACCCTTTTTGAAACTAGAATTCAACAAAACAATTGACGGAGAAATTACAAATTGCTATTACTTTCCCCCCAAAGCAATGGCACAATCTAGCTCCGATCTTTTTTTCATTTTCTCCCTTCATCATCTTCTTTAGCAATAGAAGTGATCTCTTCTTCTAAAGCAAAATACAACTATAGGACTCTGTTCCTAAGCCCCGAGGATCAAGAAAACTCCATTAAGTGAATTTTGTGATGTAAGATATCATGATGTTTTGCAAGATTAGCTTAGACATTTACTTTATGTGGGGAATAATTATCATGCGTTTTATGGCCAGGTTGAAGTTGCTGCTTTGTCCACTTAGGTAGAAAGAGAAGTGAAATTTAAAGAGCAGGTACTCGTATCTCTCTGATGCCTTTTAATTATTGGAACGACCCTGAAATTAGTTTATTCTATTCTATTAGTTAGCATGTGAAACGAGCCCATTTGTTATTAATTTTTCTTGAATTGTTAGTAAAGAACTTGAGTTGGAATTGCAAAATTTCTTACAATAACCTGATTTTAAAAAATTATCAAAAACAACATGTCGATTAATATTAATTCTTTTTTGGGCTTATTGTATCATTAATTGTTACCTTCAAAATTCTTCCATAGCCCTTATTCAATTTAGCGGGAACCTTATGATAGCATCACTTTTTTTTTTTTTTTGATTGAAGGATACCATCACTTGTAACAGGCTAAGTCAGATTTTTTCTCATGGGCTACTGCTGTTCTTGTTTCTTTGTTTGTCACATCCTTGGCTTTTGTGGAGCTTCCTGTGTCATTATGCACTACAATTTTTCTTGAATTGTTGGTAAAAAACTTAAGAAGAAATTGTAGAATTTCTTATAGTAATTTGATTTAAAAATTATCAGAAACACCATGATGATGAATTTTTCATCTCTTGCATCTTTTGGCTTATTGTATTATTAATTGTTATATTCAAAATTCTTACTCAATTTAGCGGGCACCTTATGATAGAATAACTTGTAATGGGCTATGTTAGATACTGATTTCTCCCCGCTTGCTGTTATTTTTAACGGACAATATATAAAAATATATATTCCCTGTAAAGTGTAAACAACCAAACTCAGGTCCCTCCTCAATAACACACTTCTCTACACATTTCACCTCCAAAATGAACTCCCAAACAAGTGGTTTCATCTATTAAATCACTGAGAAAATCCTAAGATAGGGATGACAAAGATCTATTAAGTGAGCCAACCCAAAAACCCAGGAACCTCGTACACACAGATAGAGAGAGAGAGAGAGAGAGAGAATTAATAAAAAATTAAAAATAAAATAATCCTTCATGGAATTAACATAATAAGCCCAAAAAGCATCAACAGAACAGACAAATAGAGAGAGATTTACCTTCTTTAAAACGTTACTTCTGTTGGTCAGGCCTCACCCGTGGCTCTGTGCACAGAGAGCCCATAAAACCAGGTATTTGTTGGAACCTAAAACTCACCTCACCAAGAAAACAAACCGCAATATATAAAAGGATGAGAAAAATGTAAGAAACGAAATTTTGGGTTCGTTTTTCTCATTAACCAAACAAGGAATGAGAGGATGATATTTTATTTTTAAATATTTTTTTATCTTATTGGGCTGTTGACCTTGGAAAGGATGAGATTGTTCATTGATTTCTCAAATAGATGGTTATCTATTGCTTGATGTTCCTGGAGCAAAATATTGTACAAGATTAATCAGAGATTCAAATAATTCGAAACAACTTATTAACAGTATGATTTTCAAAGTCAATCACCTACATACATGGTCCAAAAGGCAGCATAGCTATCAATAATTGCTAAAGAACAAATAATCATAGCAACAGTTCCTGTGGGTGTGGCCAAGAAGTGTATAATTGGTGTGGCCCTCATGGCACTGGCAGCATAGCTAGCAATAATTGCGAAGAAAAAAGAGCACGTATGGCCCTGACAGCATAGGGAATCATTATTCCAAAAGGAAGACTCGTATTGACTCTCTTGAAAGTTTCCATTTAGGCATTTCTTTGACAGTGAAGAGTAAAATGGTTTTAATTCCTTAAAAGATTTTTTTTTTTTTTTTTTTGGTTGGCTCTGAATCTAAACCTAGTACATGGGGCTTAATCTCATGTTTAAGTTGGATTATGGGACCGTGAGTATAACGTAGCAAGTTGAGCTTGGATTAACGGTTAATCTAATCTAATAAAACCCAAACTTGAAAGGCTAAAGCAAAAAGTTACCTAATATCACTATCTGATATTAGGTTATAATTTGATTGTTTTCAATAATAGATATAAAAGGATCACTATCTGATACTGTAAAGGAACTTTATAAAATCTACTAAAGTAAGAATGGTTATAATTAAATTTAATTGGACAGGTGGAGAACATAGTTCTAAAAAGTCCACAGAAAAGTTGAGACTCATAGGCAGAATTCATATTAGACTTATTTCACTCCCAGCTACCAATTGGTTTTGTCCTTAACTGCCGACAATGTGAAAACGTTCCATTCTACTATGACCGTAAGATAAAAACGTTTCACACACTTTCTTAAGAGTGAAAAAAGCAATTGAAAGGCAGAATGGAAAAGAGAGGCCATTATTTCACACACTAAGCCAGAGGGAATACTTTAACATCATTAATTGTAGTCCTTTGGAAACTAGAATTCAACAGAGCAATTGGCGGAGAAACTACAGATTGCTATTCCTTTTGCCCAAAGCATTTGCACAATCTGTCTCTTATCGTTTTTTTTTATTTTTCTCCTTTCATCATCTTTAGCCAAAGAAGTGATTTCTTGTAAAGCAAAATGCATCTATGGGACTCTGTTTCTAAGCTTCGAGCATACAACAAAAATTCATTAGGTGAATATTGTAATGTAAGATGTCATGCTCTTTTGCAAGATCAGCTTAGACATGTACTTCTATTTTATGTGGGGAATAACTATCATACATTTTTGTTCAGGTTGAAGTTGCTGCTTTGTCTATTTAAGAAGAAAAAGAGGTGCAATTTAAAGAAGTAGAAGTGCGATTTAAGGATCAGGTACTCGTATGTTTCTGATGCCTTTTATTGGAACTACCTGAAATGAGTTTATTCTGTTTTATTTGTTCTTTAGCATGGTAACTGAGCCCATTCTGTTACTAATTTTCTTGAATTGTTAGTAAAGAACTTAAGCTGGAATTGCAGAATTTCTAATAATAATCTGATTTAAAAATGATCAAAAACACCATGACAATGAATTTTTCTTCTTTTACATCTTTTGGCTTATTGTATCATCTTATGATAGCATCACTTGTAATAGGAAAGGCTAGATACTGAATTCACATAATTCTAAGATCCAGAAATAAAACAATCACACAATTAACTCAATACATAAGCTCACCATCAATAACCTATTTTAAAATAAATAAACAACAAATTCAGAGTCATACAGCTTTACTTTTTGATTACAAAACATCCTGATACGTTACCAAACAAACAACAAAACATAAACAATAAAGAAAGATGAAAATATGAAAATATTCCAGCACAAAGAAAAAAACCTCAAATTTGAAATGTCTTGGTCATACTCTGAGAAAACACTGGGAAAAAAGATAGAAATATATGTAGAACTTCAACTAGTCCAAGGCTATAATCAAATAAAGTCGAGTAGTGAATGTCCAAGCTCGGCTTGACAATAACAATAACATGTTCAAACCCCACTCTAGCTCAATCGAAGCCTACAAACAATTTCGAAGAGCTTGTCAAAAATTCTAAAAGCTTGAGCACGATTCATTAGTCAAGTTGAGTTTAAGCTCAAACTCAAGCTCAATATCAAGCTCTTGAGCTTGACCTCCAACACAAGCAGATAATCAAATGTTTATCTCAAAAAAATTAATAATAATAAATGGATGATTACAGAAAACAATCAATTTCCTTTAGTGAGCCATGGGAAAATATCACAATTTCTCAATATTAACAGTAATCTCATGGATAATAAACATATCACAAATGAATGATGCTAGGGACAATGTTTTTCACAACCGCTTTGTGATCGGTGCAATATCACTTTCGCCGAAGTCTACCACTGACACCACTTTTGTTATGCACTAGTCACAACAGACCATGTTAACAATTGTGAATAAAGTTGTATCGCTAGACTTATTGTATCACAAGTTGGGAAGCAAGGGGATGGACATAACAAGAACAGAACAATAAAGTAATTAAGTAGTTTTGACTAGTTTCATTGTCCCTCTCTTTCTTCTTAGGACTAACAAGTGTGGTTCATCTTTATTTTATTTTTTGGTGAATCGGTATACATTCATTAAGAAAAACCAAACGATACACAAACAACAGAAGTTTGGACAAAAAAAAGACACGGGAAAATGGTCCCAACAACACAAAAGGGGCCGATATCTTACACACCAAAACAAAACTATACAACTAACTCTAGCTATACATAGCAATGGACCAGGGAGCGAATTACATGACCAGCATAGAGACAACAGAACAGTTAAAACCAAGACACATATCAGGCATATTACAAGTTTTGGACAACATATATTTGACATTGCACAGAGTTTAGTCGAGGCTTAATTGAGGATTTCTACAGAATTCATTCCCCATTTGTAACAGAAAAGCTTAGTGAACTTACTGTCAATAAAATAATGGCCTAGAAGATTCAATGTCGGTTGCTTAACCGACTTGCAGAAACTATAAATAGGAACCAAGGGATTCCCCTTGAGCGTGTGTCATAAGCACCAAGAGTGTGTAGAGTGGTGTGAAGAAAAGTTTGAAGGCAAAGTCTTCTAGTGTCAGTAGGTGTCTAAAGAACTGAGGTGCAAGGATATTTATGTAAGTTGATGTGTGTCTTGTAAAAGGTCAACTGGTGGAGAACTGCAAAGGCAAAAATAAAGTTTCAGTGTGTGTCTAAGTGACTTGTGTCTTGCATAGTATATTGTCAACTTGTCAATATTTTGAAATAAAAGTTTTCTGTTAATATCTTTAGCATGTGTTGTCCTCTGTTTTGTTCAAAAATCTGGTAGTTCAACAGACAATCCAGATTCTTCTAGCAAAATTGCAGGCAAAGAATAGGTGCTCTTTGCTCTCAATGCAGCACCTACAGAATACACACAAAGTATCACCAGTATATCCCCATTTAGCTAGCTTGTCTCTCATTATTAATTTGTTTTTAATTGCCAACCATCCTATGAAAGTTTGTCTAGGAATAGCTAACTGAAACCAAAGAAACTTCCACCAATCCACCTCCACCTCCAACTCTTTTACTCTAATTTCATTATAGGCGGCAGCACAAGAGTAGCAGCCAGAGCTTGTTATTGTCCACTTTACTGCATCTTTATATTTGAGACTCACAAGATGTAGCTGACTTTGGCAGGCTTCCAAATCCATACTTTGTCCCTCAAAACAGACTCTACTTTTGCTTCAGGCTTGCTGGCTGCATCATAAATCACCCTATATCCAAATTCTAATGAAACGGTACCAATAGGATGCCAATTGTCATGCCATAAGAATATGGTCTTCCCATCCCCTACTTCAAATTTAATGAAGCTCATAGCCAGATCCCTTAATTTTAGGATGGCTCTCCAATCCAGGTGCACACTTGTGGGACTTTAACAGTCCATAGACACCTTCCTTTCAGCAGGTTGGAATGGACCAAGGCTACCCAAAGAGAGCCAGTTTTTGTGTAAAGATTCCAGATATGTCTGATTTGTTCCAATCATTCTTCTCTCTTGGGAAGGTAAACTTTTTCCCAGGATACTTTGGTGCCCACTTTACAAGTGCTTTGGCATGGCCAAAAAGATATGGTTGAAATACGGCTGTAATTAAATTGTAATTATAATAATTTTGGCAAGCTTTCTTTAAAGTCTTAATAATCTTTTTTGGCAAGATTCCATAGATGTGTACATGACAATTGAAATGACACATTACATTAATAATTAAATTGTTATGTTCTCAACATTATCACTGAAATAGTTATTACTTTCTACCCTTGACCCTTAAGTGAGCCAACCCAAAAACCCAGGAACCTAGTGCAAGTGATAGAGAGAGAAGAAAATATTATTAAAAAAAAAAACATTCAGGGAATTAACATAATAGGCCCATAAAGCATTTAACAGAACATAGAAATTTACCTTCTTTAAAAGCATCACTTTTGTTGGCCTCAGCCGTGGCTCTGTGCACAGAGAGCCCTAAGAACCAGGAATTGGTTGAAACTTAAAACTCACCTCAACAAAAAAAAAAAACCTCAATACTTGAAAGGATGAGAAAAATGTAAGAAACGAATTTTTGGGTTCGTTTTTCTCGTTAACCAAGCTATAAATGAGAGGATGATATTTTATTTTATAATACTTTTATCTTATTGGGATATTGACCTTGTAAAGGCTGAGTTTCAAGTTGGGCTGAGTCCTTTTTTTTTTCCCCTTTTTGTTTGAGAAAGCTTGAGCTCAATTAAGTCTAGACTTTTTTTTTCAAGATTTATTTATTTATTTATTAATTTTAGATGAGAAAAACTTATATCTTTATACCTATTGAAAAAATATGCTTAGCAATATATAGAAAATATAAATAAAAATATATTTAATTATTTATTAATAAACGTATCCCGCCACACCTGTATCTTACTTTTTCAAAAATTGCCATGTAGTCACACCACACCCGCATCCAAACCCAAATCCGCACCTGTGCTTCCTAGTCTACCATTGAAAGTATCAAAGAGATTGTGTTCAGAAAATTTCCATCCCAGCAGGTTAGTAACTTATTCTAAGACAACTCTTAAGTGAGACTAAAATTGAAAAATTCAAGCACATAATAATCCCTAGAAAGCTCTGAAACTTTGGCTCACCTCAAAAGGGCTGTAAGGGGCATTACCTTCATGCAAAAGGTCAAAGCATCACTGATGCATGTTAGAAAATGCCAAATCATGATATAAAGGTAACGATTTTCTCATTCTAACAAATGTAAAATTTGTAGATTTTACGTTGAACACATAGATGACACGTAGTTGGAGATATGAAAGAAAACTTACCAAAGCGGAATGACATATTTCAGAAGCAGACTGCGTTCAGCTAGAATGCAAGATACGTCTTCTTTTATTAATGGTAAAAAATTGACCACCAAGCCCTAGCGGTCCAGCCTCCGCAATTTTAGGTGACCTTCTATCTAAGAAAAATCTAACTAATATTTCCTAGACATTTGTTATATCATCCAAGGTTTTAGGAAAAAAAAAAAAAACTTCTATTTTGCACTTTTAGCAACTAAAGAACACAAACTAAATCGTTGTCCTTAACTGTTGAACAACAACCTGCTAAAATAGCAGTATGCTAGAGCAGAATTCACGTTAACGATGGGAAAAAGAAACATAAAAGACATTATGATAAATCTTAATTAAATTAGTTATCCTGTAGATTTGCATCTGGAAGTAGATGATCCAAAATAGTAGACTTATATTCCAACAACAACAAATAGACAAAAAAAAAAAAAAATTACGTTTCCTACCATTGCTTGTGATATGAAACAAAAAGATAGTTATTATAAAATTCATATAAATTTGAATTAAAAGCATTCCAATTTTTTTTTTTTTTTTAAAGGGGGAAGCAAAGGTCATACAGCAGCAAGAGTCATTTATAAATAGGAACAATTTTTGTCCTGTGCCCTTATACAGTACTAATCCCATCAAGTTTTGGATTGAACTGTAAAGGTGTATTTCAAAGATAATGTTACAATAAAAACTCAAATTAAGAAGAACACCCCTTTTCTTGTTGAGAACTAATCATCTTGGAACTACAGTGTTTCACTACTCTTGTAGCATAAGAGTTGTTGATGGAAGTTCTCTAGTCCCTAAAGTTAAAAGCACCTAGCCAAGGGTCATCTTTCCTACTCGAAAGAAGAAAAACACTGACAATGAGTTCTAACCCAACGGTGTGTCGTAAATTTACCAATTAAAAAGAGAGAAGAAATGGAAAACATCATTACTCAATTGTCATAAAACCATTACCTTCCAATAGTCAAACACTCTAAAATTCTCAACTTTTGCATATTCCATATTCAACCAAAAAAAAAAAAATTGTAGTTGTGTGAAAAGCACAGCAAGCACAATGAAAATCAATTCCTGGGGTGTTGTGAGACCTCTAAATCACACAACTCAACTAAACAAAACCACATCCTAGCTAAATTAGTCCAATTTTTTTCATCCAAGTTTGTATGAATTCTCTTATGTTTGAACTGCCAAGTGCCAATGTACCTAACGTAACACTCAAATCTCTATGTTTCCAAAAGATCACTCAGAACATATCAATGGAAAAGGTTGTCTTTTTATTTCAATGCTATAATATGAGAATCCCGTTGCAGTTTTTTGACATATTTATTGAATAAAAAACAATCTCTCAGACCCAAAAATGAAAACCAATCACACAATTAACCCGATATATAAGCTCAACATCAATAACCCATTTCAAAAAAATTAAACAACAAATTCAGAGTCATACATATAGCTTTACATTTTGATTACAAAACACCCTGATACATTACTTACCAGACAAATAACAAAACATAAACAATGAATGAAGATGACAATCTTAAAGCACAAAGAGCAAAGCTTTTAAATAAAAAACGTCTTGATAATGCTGCGTTTGAAGACTACACATAGACTACACTTAAAACTCGGCTCAAGTTTTAGAGCTCTTGAACAAGACCACAAATTGGAAGGTCTGTTTTGTTTTAAAGACACGAAGTTAATATTGCAAATTTTGTGACACTCAGAATGTGACACTTAGAATGTGTGTGTATTCACTAGTCTCAAAGTCAATCAAGATTCTCACTAAAACAAAACACATAAAGAGAGAAGAAATCATTAAAAATAAAAATAGAGACTTTAAGAGGAGAGAGAGAGATTTATCTTGTGTAAAATGGTCTCTTTTGTTGGCCTCAGGATTGGCTGTGTGCACAGAGATACCAACAAGACCGCAAATTGAGAAATTTACCTTTTGGGTTCGTGTTTTTCTCTCTGTTTTCTCGCTAACCAAACAGGGAGTGAGAGTATTTACAATTTCAAGGGCGGTGAATGTGAAGACTAATTTTCTATTTTTCTTTCTTTTCTTATGTTTTATTTAATTGGGCTGAATTTAAAGTTGGGTTGGGCTATGAGTGAGAGTATAATGTCCCGGCATTAGCCCAATTATGTCCAGACCTCAAATGGATATTTTTGGTTCACACCATTCCCCAATACTAGCTTTTAACTCATGCTTGCATTAGGGGTGTCAATGTTCGACCCAACCCGCGAATACGACACAAACCCGACACGGGTTTTTTCGGGTTAGGGTTGGGCCTTAATGGATTTGGGTCATAAATGGGTTGACCCGAAAGCGACACGATAAGAAATGGGTCATAAACGGGTCCACCCGCGTAACCCGCAATAGACACGTTTGACACGCCAATTTATTTGTGTCAACCCGAAATGACCCATTTAACATAACCCATTTAACTCATATAACAAATAAATATTTATTTTATTTTAGATTTGTCAAATACCTTTTATATCCAACATATATTTTAAATTTAAAAAGAAAAGTGAGTAATTACAAAAATTTACAAAGAATATAATTGGAAATTGAAACTTTACCGACCTTAGAACTACTAATTCTTTTTTTTTTTTTTTGGTGGCATAGAACTTACACAAATGAAATTAGATGAGCTTGTGGAAGATGTTATGAATTTGGACATCAACAAAAAATCTATGGATGATAATCGTGGTCATAGTCAGGATTAGTCTACTGTTTGCTCAAATTATTTCAATATTGATATTTAGCATTTGGCAAGTTCCAAGAATATTATATTTTTGTTGAACTATGTTATTTTATTTTGTGAAACTTTGTTATTTTGAATTTGGGTTGAAGTGTATGCACTTCTTTTGGAGTGTAAAGAACTTATTTCTAGATGAATGTTATATTTTTGTTGAATTATATTATTTTGAATGTGGGTTGAAGACTTGAAGTGTATGCATTGTTTTTTGGAATGTAAAAATAATTATTTCTAGATAGATGTTATATTTAATATTATGCAGGTTGAAATGAGTTGTGTTATATTTGTGTCAACCCAACATGACTCGTTTATTAAGCGTGTCAAATGGGTTGGGTCAGGTCAACCCGCTTTATTAACAGGTCGGGTTAGGGTTGAAAGATCATGACACGATTATTAAATGGGTCGGGTTAGGGTTGAGTCATTTAGTCGAATACCCCTACCTCGACACAACACGAACCCGACACGCTAACCCGAATTGACACCCCTAGCTTGCATATACATACATGGGATCTATCTACAAATAAGAATAATTAAATGTGTATTAAAATTTTACCAAATTTATATATAATATTTTTATATTTTAAAAATACAAAATACACTATTTACTAATGAAATAAATATAAATTTATTTGAAATAAATAAAAAACATATTTAATTTTTTAATCGTAAAATTTTCAATTTTAGTTTGTCTAACTTCTATTTGTATAACAATAATAATACTATAAGAAATTCTCAAAGATATCAAGGTATCAAATTCAAAGTTTTGTATGGTTTGGCATCTATATCAAATATTTAATTACATAATTACATAAGTAATTAAATAAAGAAACATTTTTATTATAAAAAATTGTAATGAAAGAATACTACACATACATATATATTCAAAGTTGATTGATAAGTGTTACATACTAACCATCTATAACAAAATATATATAGAACGTGATTCTCAGAAAATTTTAATCCCTTAAAAAATTACTAAAAGTATAAGCATTAAACTTGATAACAAAGAAATAGGATAATCACTAATTCTTAGGAAGGAAAACTTATAGTGAGTTAAGAAGACAACACAAATAACCTTTGATATTTGAAGAACAATAGAAGTACAACTTCCTTTTGAAATTAGATAGAGACTCGTGCTGATAACGTTTTGTGAAATATAAGAAATAGATAAAACTCTTGTATTCAAGTGATCATCCACAATCTTAAGTTGATTTCTCTTAGATCAGAACATTTATAGTAAAGCAATCACACATTCACACACACACACACACACACACATATAACCTTAGGATGCTTCTAGAGTTGGTTGTAATAATGAACACAATTATGGATATACATCTCCCCTACAAATTTTACACATTCCAAGTAATCCTTTCATTGAATTTCTATCTTGGATAATCATTAATGAGAGATTCAATGCTTATAGAGATAATGCCAATGTTTTAGCGCCTAATCTAACAAACAACAAACTATTAATCTCTTATAAAAAAATAAAAAAATAAAAAAATAAACTATTAATCCAACCAATACAGTGATGACATGTGTAGTGCTTATAACAGAATTTGGCACTAATCACTTATCCTAAACTACACACAGTTTAGCAGCTTGAGATCTTTTCCCTTCTGTACAGCATGTCGTTTTGGTCATGCTTGTATTTGCAGCAGCTTGAGCTTGAACAGATAAGGTAATTCATTGATTCATTGTCTAAGCTATATTGGCCTTTACACCTTCCAATTTACATGTACAACCACCATGGCCAAAAACTGGACGGCTAGTTTCTAGGGGCAACTGCCCTAACTTATTAAAAATGGAAAAAATAAAGCATATATAGAGTGGGCCATTTAGATTACTATAATTATGTGACATATATTTTCTTTTCTTTTTTTTTTTTTTTTTTTTTTTATGGTATGTGACATATGTTTTCATATGTATTGTTTATGTAATTCGTATTGACTTATTGTCATAAAAATAGGTTGCTAGCTTGAGGAAACAATTCTTTGATTCTACTGCACCTGGTGGGATTGCCGAACCTTGACCTTCTGCTTACAACTTAATATTGCGAACCATAGGTGATTATTATTATTATTTTTTGCCATTTTACAGCTGAATGTGGATTTATTTTTGTTACAACTAGCACTAAGTTGATTTATTTGCACTTCACTATGACCAGTGATCCACTATGACCAGTGATCTAAGAAGGAAGGAGAAATGGCAGAAAGTGCATTCAGCCTAGTTATACAAAATGTGGTCCCATTGTTAGCCCAAGAAGCGAAATTGCTTAAGGGTATCCATGAAGAAGTTAAAAGCATCATACGTGAAATGGATATGATTCAATCTTTCCTTAAGGATGCTGATATAAGGGCCGAGAAGGATCGCATGGACAATGTAGCAAAGACATGGGTGAAACAAGTGAGGGAAGAAGCTTATCACATAGAAGATGTCATTGATGAATACATACTTCATTTTGCAAAACAACCTCACGGGCGAAGGCAATGCTTCTATTTTCTCCGTAAGGTTTTTCACATTATCATAAACCTAAAAGCACGACATGTGATTGCCTCTGAGATTCAAGGAATCAACAGGATACTCGAGAACATCAAAAAGAGTGGTGAAAGATATGGCTCTAATGTCATAGAGCAAAGAAGATCCAATAGTGACGCTATAAGTGATACATGGCATGATCCTCGAATGGCATCCCTTCTCATTGAGGAAGCAGAGGTCGTGGGTATTGAGTCTCATAGAGAAAAATTGATAAATTGGTTGGTAGAAGGACCATCTAATCGCATGGTGATTTCAACGGTTGGTATTGGTGGGCTTGGTAAGACCACTCTTGTAAAAAAAGTGTATGAAAATGATATAGTGGCAACACACTTTGATTGTCATGTTTGGATCACAGTGTCTAAATCATACAAGATGGAGGAGCTATTAAGGAACATGATAGAGCAACTCTACAAGGCAAAGAAGCAATCTATTCCTGTGGAAATTGACACAATGGGACAAACAACACTAATGGAGCAAATAAGGCTATATTTACATGAGCATAGGTATGTAGTAGTTTTTGATGATGTATGGAAAAAAGAATTTTGGGATTACATAGAACTTGCTTTACCTAAAAATGAAAAGGGTAGTAGAATATTAATCACGTCTCGAAATGAAGATGTTGCTCCTTTTAATCATTTGTATAGACTACCAGTTCTACCTTCAGAAAAAGCTTGGGAGCTCTTTTGCAAGAAGGTGTTTCAACGTGAAGGGGGGCTTTGCCCCCCTGAGTTAGTTAAGTTATCACGTGCTGTTGTTGAGAGATGTGAAGGATTGCCACTAGCAATTGTTGCTATAGGGGGTCTTTTGTCAACCAAAGACAAGGTTATTGATGAATGGCTCAAATTTCATAATAGTCTTAGTTCAGAGCTAAAAAGTAATCCCGATCTACAAAATATTTCCAAAATTTTATCCCTTAGTTATCATGATCTATCTTACAACCTCAAAGCTTGCTTATTATATTTTGGAATGTTTCTTGAGGACTACTACATTAATTGTGCAAGATTAATTCGACTTTGGATTGCAGAAGGTTTTGTAAAAGAAATGCAAGGGATAACATTGGAAGAGGTTGCACAAGGCTATTTAAACCAGCTTATTCATAGAAGCTTGGTTCAAGTGAATGTAGTCGATTCTATTGGCAGGACTAGAAGTTGTCGTATTCATGATATGATGCTTGAGGTCATTCTTTCTAGGTCAGAGGAGTTGGGTTTTCATTTGGTCTCAATGCAGAACTACCCAAATTTTAATAGAATTGCTCGACGTCTCTCAATTCAGAACAATGTAAAAACACCTTTGCAGAGTGCTACTAGTTACCAAACTCGTTCTATTCTCACTTTGAGGGTAGATGAAGTGCCAAACTCTTTCCTTGCTACTTGTTTTGCAAATTTCAAGCTCATGAAAGTAATGGATTTTGAAGATGCTCCTATCAATTGCATTCCAAAAGAAGTGGGAAACCTATTCCATCTAAGATATTTAAGCCTAAAAGATACGAAAGTGCAAAACATTCCAAAGTCTGTAAGTAAATTACACAACCTAGAGACATTGGATTTGAAACGCTCCCTTGTGTCTGAGCTTCCAATGGAGATTAGTGGGCTTCGTAAACTACGATATCTTGTGGTCTACAATTATAACAGAGAAACTGAGTACAATATAGATTCTCTACGTGGTATAAAGATACCAAATGGCATTATGCATTTAGAATGCTTACAGAAGCTTTTTTATATTGAAGCCACCAGTACTACCCTTATAACAGAATTGGGAAGTTTGGCACAGTTGAGGAAGTTGGGGATCTGTAAATTGAAGAAAGAGAATGGGATGGATTTGTGCACTGCGATACAGAAAATGAGCCACCTTCGGTCATTGGAAATTAAAGCAACAAGTGAGGAAGAAGTTCTTAATTTGCAATCGCTGCCTTCTCCTCCTCCCCTCCTACAAACTCTTTGCCTAGGTGGGCGACTAGAAAAGTTGCCAGAATGGATTCCCAAACTCGAGAGTATATTGAGAATTGCTTTAACCTGGTCAAAATTAATGGAAGATCCATTAAAGGTCCTTCAAGCTCTGCCTAATTTGATGTTTCTTCAGCTTCACGATGGATACGGAGGTGAGCAATTACATATTGAGGAAGAAGGCTTCCAGAAACTCAAGCATCTATGGCTTCGAAATTTGGGAGGATTGAATAGGTTGATAATAGATGAAGGTGCTCTGCCTCTTCTTGAAAAGCTTGACATTGGAGACTCCTCACAGCTGAAGGAGGTGCCCTCTGGCATCCACCATCTGAAAAGCCTCAAAAATCTGGAATTTTATGATATGCCGACCGAATTCGTTCTTAGTCTGCAACCAGATGAAGGCCCTGATTTTTGGAAAGTGAAGCATATTCCCTCTGTCACTTTCTGGTATAGGACTCATGGAGATAACTACATTTCGTACCCACTTGGTAATTCAGCATTGTTAAAGCGTCTGCGAAGATGATTAATGGAGGACCGAAGTGCCCACACCACTTTCAGGAAATTACAGGTACGTCCCCACCCACTTATTTATTATTAGGCTGTTACATTTACTGTAAATTACCAAAGTCTTTCACACATGCAATTACAGACACCGTATTTCATAAGCCACTACTCCATTTTGTTGACCAACTTCAACCCAGAAAATGATCATAAACATTGTTTCCAATTGGAAACATATTGAAAATTTAATGGTTCCCCTTCCCTGTTTTTTCCCCTTTCTTATACTACTGCTTCTAACAAATAAATTGCTTCTATTATGACAATTAGCTTGAAACTAATCAAGAATTTTATAGATATCACTGTGAGTAGCATGAAGCAATAATTGGACAACAAGCATTGTTCAAATTCTAATTTATAGACAACTCTTTTACTAATGTTAGTATACATTATCAAGTTTGTTTATTGTGGACGGGAAAGATGATTGAGTGCTTAAGTTTTACTTGCCTATGAATTATAGTTGGTAAGCCTGAATTTCCTCCTTTCACACATTATAGACCTTTTTCTTTTTTGCATTTTTATTACATTTAACTTTTTATTTATATTGCTCTTAATACTGTAGGCTTAGCTTCAAATGCCAATGTTTCCAGGATTTTCATGAGCCAGATCAAACAAGATACTGCTCTTTTCTCAACCAGCCAAAACATAAGCAGTTGTTTCTCCCGTTCATTGTTGTCTTTGTCATTATATTGTTGTAATGTGTTATTGTTTCTGTATCAAGATTGTTATAATTTGTAATCTTTTCTGTATCAAACTTATGCTACGCAAAAGAGTGATGTTTTAGTTGAATTGTATTTGTTGTCTTTAGAATGGTTTAAGTGTTTCATTGGTATGACTGCATGTAATGGCTTTGATATAATAGCTAAAAATTCTATATAATGACATTTGCGTATAATTTGTAAAAGAGTAACTAGATGTATATGTTTTCTTTCTTTATTCATCAAAAAAAAAAAAAAAAAAAATTAGAAACTGTATCAAACAGGCTTCTTGTTCTGATTATGGAGTGTCCTCAACTATTTCTAAAGACTAAGATGTTGTGTATGGTGTGGTGCTGCCATTTTGGCTTTGAGTAATTTTCTGTGATGCTGTAGTGTTGTTGCCTAGTTTGTTGCAGATTTTGTTTTGATGTATGTTAGGTGTTATTAATTTGCTGTATAAATTCAGCTTTTGTTGCTTCTTTTTGAACTTCTTGTATGGTTTTTCTTGTTTCAAGAAATTTTATTCATTCATCTGAGAAAAACAAAACTAGATATTTTTTTACCATATGCAACATTCATTCATATTGATAAAAATGAAATCCACTTCTAAACAACAAAATTGAAAAAGGTTCAATTAGTATTAAACATTATGAATTTAGTTACTGATGAGTGTCTCCCACAAAAGATTTTGACATCTTAAATCCTGATTTTTGGTAGGAATCCTAACTTGGAGGTTAGAGTATATTTCCCCTAAAAGACTTTGTTGTTCCAGAATTTTCTGAACGAAACCTCTTGTACTGACACTGTGATCTTGTTTCAGAAAATTAAACTCATTCATAAATAATAATAATAATTGAACTAGAATTTTTTTTGCCTTATTCACAGTGTGATCTTGTTATGATGTTAGAATTATGAGCCTCTTCTTTTTTCTTTTTTCTTTTTGGGTGAGGGGGGTGTCAACCGTACAAAATGAAGCATTGGGGGCACTTTAGAAAGGAAGAAAAAAGAAGAGAGCATCTAGGTCATAACTTGATTATTTTAATTAACAGATAACAGGATCACCATTTAATATCAGTAAAGGAACTTTATGAAATCTAATAATGTAAGATTAGTTTTGATTAATTTAGCTGATAAAGAACTTAGTTTAAAAAGGGTATAGCAAGTTGAAACTCATTGGCAGAAGTTTATTAGTACATTCACTCCTAGTAACCAATCGGTTTTGTCCATAGCTACCAACAATGTGTAAGCATTCCCCCTAACATTAGAGCACTGTCCAATAATCTGCTATGAATAAAAGATAAAAGCTTTCACACGCTTTCTCAAGGAAAATGCAATTTACAAAGGTGCCCTGATGGGCTTGTAGGAGATCAATGGGGAGTAGTTCCCGGCTTCCAACTTCAGGTTTTTCTATTAGTGAACATCAAATTTGTAAAGTTATTAAGGATAATCACAATTACAGAAAAGACATTTTCTTATAATTTGTGAAAGAGTAAATCATATGTATATGTTTTCTATATTCATCCAAAGAAGAAATTAGAAAACTGTTATGAACAGGATTACTTTTTCGGATTGGGAAATGTCCTCAACTATCTTTAAAGAATAAAATGTCATACCAATGTTGTGTTGTCTTTTCTGTTTTGAGTAGTTTTCTCTGTTGCTGCCTAGTTTGTTGCAGGTTTAGCTTTGATGTTTGGTAGGTATTGTTAGTTTGCTCAGTTGATTCAGCTTGAGCTGCTTATTTTGAACCTCTTGTACTGCGATCTTGTTTCAAAAAAATTATCTCAATCATCTCAAAAAACAAACAAGAAATTTTTTACCATATATGCCATTCACAATGATAAAAACTTTAGTCCACTTAAAACTAATAAACTCAACATAAGTTCAATTAGTATAAATCACTATGGATTCAGTTAATGATGAGTGTCTCCATAAAAGAGCTTTAAAATCTGACAACCTGACTTTTTGGCAAGGAAATCCTAACTTCACATTGCAAATCCTAGAGGTTTATATACTATATCTTCCTTGTTTCTTTCTCAAAACTTGTCAATGTGTGAGTTCATAAATTAACTTGTCATTGCCACTAAAGGGTATTGAAGGAAATTTATCTGTTGTCCTTACCAAATATGTGAAACGTAAAGTCGTTCTGCTAAAAATTTTACTTAGGCCAGTGAACATCTTGTCGGCTGACAATTTCTATGCAAGTATTTACCAAATGATTTTTGGATGTTTTCCTTTGTTCTCTTAAGCCATGAAAGTGTAAATGCTACTGGATTGCTGGTTATCATAGAATATATATTGCATTATAATAGTATTAAGACACAATGTGATTTTCTTACAAAGTCAAATCAACATTAACAGTAATGAATGAAGTTCGCATGTGAGTACATTCTCATAGTAAAAATTAGGTGAATTATGAATATAAAATCACTGTGTCGTTGGTTTATCCTCATGTTAGATAAAGAGTTACTGAGCTTGGAGTGAGTCACTGATGGGTCCCGATTTAGCAGCCAATGCAGAGAGGTTGGAACCAATGGAACCTCCTTGGGGCAGGCTAGAATTCCGATGGTATTGACAACGGAAGAATCCCGGATGTGTTGTCGGCAAGCAAAGACAGTTCTTCCACCTTGCACCTTGTTTGCCTGAGCTCCCTTGTGAAGTTGGCGACACAAGTAAATGAGAGTGCTTCAAATCTTCCAAACTAAACTCTGCTATCTTTATCTTCCGGTCCATCTGCTTTATGTTGATCTTTGGAGGCTTTTGCTCCACAATTTCATCCATATTATGTATATTGTAACCTTGAGAGAAATATAAGACATTACAAATCAAATGAACAATCACAAAGGCTGTTGAATTTGAATTCCTATATTACATTTATATGCCACGTCACAAGCTGCAATTTTCAAATAGTGTCACAAATTATTTGTTGTGGCGAGACAATGTTTCTAATTTGACTTGTAGAAGAAACAGAAAAATATGTTTTGATTGATTGCCATAATTTTGAATCATCATTATTCAGAAACTCTGATCAAAATCCTGCTGGGAAAAGACCTATTCTTCAAAGGTCTACACTGGCAAAGTGGAATTGAAGAACATTTCTGTTGAATGAGAGTGAATAATTTACTCAAATGCGGTTTCAAAAAAAATTTACTCAAATGCACTCTCTAAATATTTTATTGAATGAGAGTGAATAAGTACATTTACGTTTTATAGTGCAAAATAAAAATTAAGAGAAAGGAAAATGTATATTTGTAACTAACTCAGTTTAGCCGTTGCACAGTGCTAACTAAAATATAACGAATCCACCATTACTAATTCCTGACCAATCACTTAGCAACGTTTGTCAAAGCCTAACTAACTGTTTTTAAACTCACGTGAAACACTTACGTCTTGCGACACCGTTTCATAAACGCATGTGCTCCTTCAAGTGGAGACGACACCGTTTCCAACGAAAAAACAACAACATTTCATGCTTCTATCAAAAATAAAAAATAAAAACTGTTGTATGGTCTTAGAAAAATTCGAAATCAAAGATTTTTCTATCCAGATATGAAAAGGATAATTTCAAGGGAAATGGAGGAAATCCATTTTTCTTTTTATGAATTTGATAATGTACAAAGTGTTATGTCATCTCAAATTTGTAATTTCATAGTCTTGACTCTTGAATACACTTCTAGATTTATTTTGAAAATCTTGCTGTTGGATTACATGTTCTATATATTCTTAATCTGCATACCAATTTTTATGTTAATTGTATGTTATTTACTGTTCAATCCATAAATTCATCTTTTATGCATTATTTTAAAATGTCAAAACTTGGTTTTAAATTGTAAAAACTTAATTTTAAACAATTGATAGATGACATGATATAGATCTTTAATCACTTTGAAATTTTACAAGCATAGAGAATATATAAAGAAAATATAATCCAATGCTGGATTTGTCAAAATTTGAATCCAATTAAAAAATATTAAGTAGTGTAATATTATTTAAAGTTACAACATGTGTAACTTTAACCTAGCCCTAGTTAGTTTGGAAAATTGTAAGGTTGAATTTAATCAACCATCTAATTGGCTTTATTCCGTGACCAATTTGCTTGTAATTTAGCACTTAGTAACCTTGTATTTAGGTGGGAAAATTGTAAGGGTAGTGTGTGAGAAGATGTGAAGAAAAGCTCAAGAGTGTGCAAGAAAAACAGAGTCTCGCGGCTAGGACTCGCGGGTGGATCGCGACTGGCAAGCCGCGAAAGGCAGGCACGTGAGAGGCACACTGGGAAGCTGAAGGGTCGCGCCAGCTGTCACGCTACAGGACAAAAGTTCTAGGCTGTCTAGGCCGTTACGTCGCGATTGGAACTCGCGACTTGGACAAGCCGCGAGTAAACCTTGTTTGGCAAAAACTGACGTTTTGCATTCCCTTCTCACCCTACTATATATACACCTTTATACCCACAAAATTGAGAGAGCTTCTAGAGAGAATTTTGTGAGAGAAACCCTAGAGAAATACAAGATTGCCTCATTCCCAATCTTTACCTTAGAGACTCTTCAAATTCCTCTACTCTCTTCCTCTCCATTGTCATACCCTTGAGAGGCTTTTTACCAAATCCTTATCTCACCACACCCACATTTGTGAGAAGGTTCATTTGGTGCTTAGGGAAGCAGTTTGGGAAGGAACCAATATACATTGGTTGATGCTATGGTCAAGTAGCGGAATCCGGGAAGCTAAAGAAGAAATAGGTTCGGCGTAACCTCGTTGGAGCAAGAAGCTTGGAGGGCTTAGGTACTTGGGTAGATTAGGCTTGGAGGGTCTTCTGCTGTTCATGTATCCCAACTACATTCTTTAGTGGATTTTATCACCGCTTGGAGGGCGGCGGAGAGGTTTTACGCCGAGAACTTCGGTTTCCTCTTCGATAACACATCGTGTGTTGTCCATGTGTTTGCATCTTTATTTCCTTTATCTTTGCCTTATATTTACTGCTGTGGATGTGTTTATATTTGGCTTAGATTGTTCTATCAATCTGTTATAAGCTTGTTATCATATTCTGCACATTAATTGTTTGATATAAAGTTTGAATTGATATTTTTGTAATTTGGGGTCTAAACGTTCAAAGGAGTTTCATACCCTTTTTGAACTTTCAAAAATGATACACAACTCCATGTTGTACTTTCTTCTCTTACATAAATAATAGATCTCTTCATGAATTTAATTAAAAAGACCTGCTATTATGTGAGAGGAGGGAGTGCACTACATATATAATAATAAAATATATATATATATATATATATATATATATAAGCTAAAACGTAACATTTATTGTATCTTGCTTTGCTCAGTTGAGCCACATCAGTTACCACATCACCCACCTATTTCCAACATTTTCTCTCTCATTTTTAACTATTTTACTCTTTATTAATTTATCACCTTACAATTATACTTCCTCCAACATTTTTCACTCACTTTTACCTTTTTATTTTCCCATTACTCTATACCATAATGTTGCAATTCCCCCATTCTTCTTTTTATTTTGACTCTTCTTCTCCCATTTTATTTACTATAAATTTTGCTATTCCCTCTTCCATTCAATTCATATTTTGTCCACACAAAAAGGTAAATACTCTCTCTCTCTCTCTCTCTCTCTCTCTCTCTCTCTCTCTCTTTATATATATATATATATATATATTCCTTTCCTTTGGTGGATTTTTAATTCTTGATTGCATCTCTATTTTAGGTTGTTGGATTTTTGTGTTGAACACTACTTTAGGTTGATGCGATTTGGTAGTATTTTAATTTGTTATCTTTTTTCTTTTCTTTTCTTTGATTGATAGATGTTATTAGATGTGATATGACATTATATGGTATATAATGATATAATGTTATTTTGTTACATAAGTAGCATGGTTTGGATAATTTGTTGTTTACAACTATACATTTTCTTTTACTCATCTTCTTTATATAAATTTACTATTTTTTCCACGCTCTCTCTCTCTCTCTCTCTCTTATTTATTCTTTCCTGCAACTCTATTTTAGTTTGATGAATTGTTGTATTTTTTATATCTCTACTTTGGGTTGATACATTTTGGTAGTGTATTTTTTGAGTTCCCCATCACATGTACTCTCTCTCCCTCTTATATTTTAGTTTGAGTTAATTCTTAGATATTTTGGAAGTGAGAATTTGAGTTTATATAATATACGATCTACATGGCTATGTATCTAAATGTGCCTATCAATTATTTGAGTAATATCCATGTAGATTGTATATATCAATTATTTGAGGAATATCAATCATAAATTCGTTATGAGGTTTGATTATTATGATCTCTTTAAGAGAATGGGAAATTTGAATCATTAATTTGAAACTTAAAAAAGTTCAGTTGTACCCAAAAAAAAAAAAAAAAAAAAACCTCATAACACGCTATAACAAGAAGATATTTTACAAATGAATGTTAATCTACAGTCCATAAATTGTGATGTAATAATCTGTTCCTAGTTCCTACAATGTTGTACTGTCGTCGTCAGTGTTAGAAAGGTACATAGATGCCTCATGCCTGTGCAACTTGCAATAAGGAAACTTGTAGACTAATTGGTCAAGATAATGACTACCCCACAAACTCAAAGACTGAAAAAATTTCCCTTCAGAATCCTCCCTTTAAATGCTTTGCTTACCTCAAAGGCTCCCTCACCCAATAGGAAAGATCTGACTTTTCTCTTGCTTTGCTTTCCTTCGTTCTATTATAAATTTCGCCAACATAAAATTTCTGCTAGCAACTTTATGTACCCACCTCAAAAATTTCATAGTTGTGTTGATAATATGGCTTCAACTTGATCACCAGTCTTTAGCAATACCAATTTTTAGGACAAAATGGGCTTTTGCCCTTTTCGGGCAAAAATAACAGCTTTTTGCCCCTTTTTGCCCCTTTTTTCAAACTAATTAGGGAAATGCCCCTCTTTTGAAACTCGATTTGTAATAAATCGAGTTAGGCCCTATAGTGGCGTTTTTAAGGAGCTTATAGTGACGTTTTTAGGACCTATAGTGACATTTTGTAACTCGACCTATATAAAATCGAGTTATAGGTAAAAAAAAAAAAATTAAAAAAAAAATTCCTATAACTCGATTTCATAGAGGTCGAGTTACAAAACGCCACTATAAGTCCTTAAAACGTCACTATAGGTGCTTAAAAACGCCGCTATAGGGCTCTAGATTTTTTTTTTTTTTTTAATAACTCGATTTATCATAAATCGAGTTTCAAAAAAGGGGCATTTCCCTAATTAGCTTGAGAAAGAAGGAAAAATACTGGATTGTTTTTTTAAAAAGGGCAAAAGCCAATTTTTTCCCCAATTTTCATATTTGTTGGGGATCACAATTTGACTTCCTACAACCACTCTAAAAACAGGCCTGCGTGGTGTGATGTCGAAAGCTATAAAAAATTTGAGCGTGTCTTCCTCATCACCAATTGGTTTTGAGGTGGAATGACATAGCTCACGGTTCGACAAATGGTATCAGAGCTAAGGTCATGAGTTCAAGTCACGGGAGTGTCATTGTGAAGGAGAGATTGTTGGGGGATCACAATTTGACTTCCTACAACCACTCTAAAAATAGGCTCGCGTGATGTGATGTCGGAAGCTATAAAAGATTTGAGTGTGTCATCCTCATTACCAATTGGTTTTGAGGTGGAATGGCATAGCTCACGGCCCAACAATATTTAATACCAAATTGTTATTTCTTTTCCCTAAAGCAATGGCACAATCTGGATTTTTTTCTTTTTTTTCTTTTTTTTCTTTTTCTCCCTTAAACATCTTTAGCCATAGAAGTGATTGTTGCAAAGCAAAATAAATCTATGGCACTCTGTTTCTAAGCCCTGAGCATACAAGACAACTCCATTAAGTAAATTTTGTAATGTAAGATGTCATGCTCTTTATTGGGACTATCCTGAAATGAGTTTATTGGGACTATCCTTAATCACTTTTCTGATGCTTTTTATTGGGACCATCCTGATCGAAATGAGTTTATTCTGTTTTATTTGTTCTTAGCATGGTAATTGAGTCGAGCCCACTTCATTACTAATTTTCTTGAATTGTTAGTAAAGAACTTGAGCCAGAATTAAAGAAATTCTTATAATAATCTGATTTAAAAATTATCAAAAACACCAATGGATTTTTCTTCTTTTACATCTTTTGCCTTATTGTATCATTAATTGTTTGACAGTCTTCCTTACTCAATTTAGCGGGCACCTCAGGATAGCATCAGTCGTAATGGGTAAGGTTATATACTGAGTTCAAATAATTCTAATTCTAACTTTCTCCCACTTTGCTATTATTTTAATGGATAGATATATAAAATGTATCTTCCCAGTATACAAACAAAGTACCAAACTCAGGTTCCTAATCAGTAACACACTTCTCTACACATTTTCACCACCAAAATGAACTCCTAGATTTTTTTTCTCATGGTCTACTGCTTTTCTTGTTTCTTTGCTTGTCACAAACTTGGTTTTCGTGGAACTTCCTGTGTTTTTATGCACTGATCTGATGATCGGTACTCAAGTTGTAGTACCAATACATTCAACAGCGGGGAGATCATAGATGTGGGTTATCCATTCTGGGGATCTGGCCAACCTAGTGCTTGTGGCAATCCTCAAAGCTCACCTATGAGAAAAATATACCACCATAGACATTATGAACATGAAGTACAGGGGATTCCAAAACCAAAAAACTCCATATTGCAAAGGAGGACAACATTAATGGAATTTGTTTGCCCAATTTTGTGAATAGCAAACTCTATTCCAAGCTTTTCCACAGCGTCACACTCTTACAAAATATTACCATAATCTATGGTTGTTAGGAAAATCGACTTCTTATAATGTATGATTAGGTTTTCTCTTATGAAAATCTGAAATTTCACTTGCCCTCTCCATGGCATGGGCTTTTAATAGTGAAATATGACGGCAGAGTTGTGTCTTGTTTAGTGAGAACCAAACAATTTCAAGCAATACTCTCTCATTTTTCATCAATAAAAGTCACCCATACCTTTAAGTGAATTACTCCTTTTAAATCTCTTTTTTTTTAAAATATATATATTTTCACTTATCCATCTTAATATTCACATCATATTATATTATATTATTATATATATAATAAAAATTAGGCTTAGACGCCATGGTTGCACCACATGGCTTCACCAAATTACAGAAATTTCATTAAATTTTTAGATTTTTAAAGAACTAAAAATGAATAGTATATTACCAGGACTCTAATTCATTCTTATCATTAAATAAAATTACATTAACATTATTTTTTTTTATTTGTTAGGGTATATTTCTTAAATTAAGGGATAATATATAACAAACAAAAATTTAATTTAGATAATATATATCATCTAATTAACATTATTTTTTTATTTGTTAGAATATATTTCTTAAATTAAGGGATAATATTTAACATAAAAAAAAATTTAGATAATATTTATCATCTAAATTTTCAAAATTTTAATTCTACTCTAATTAAAAGTCTATTAAAAAAAATTCTAAATTTAAATCTCATCCCACGTTTTTGTTGTTTCTATTTTCCTCAAGTTGCAACTTAAATTTTATTAATTATTATTATTATTAAATTAATATTATTTTATTAGAATATCAAGTTACAAAACTTGATTATTAAGCAATAAGCAAAATCCAAATTCTTCAAGAGGTGATTAATAAATCTATCCCAAGAAATAGTATATATCTCCATTAATTTGATAATCTTTATCTATGCCAAAAAATAAGAAGTATGAGAAACAGCCTCCAAAGGAACACAAGAGGTTCGACTTGAAGAAGTTTTCATACGAGGAAAGGAAGGCCAAATTGATTGAGAGATTGAATGCTTTTAACTCCGTAGATGATGATGATGAGGATGATGAGTGAAAGTAGTGTTGGATTCAATGCTTAATATTTGTTGATTATCTGTGATGCATTTTGTTTTTTTGTCAGCACAACTAAGAACCTAGCCGTGTTTTTCTTTTTGTTAAATTTATCATTTTTGCAGGTTGTCTTTCATCGTCTAGATGTTTAACTAGATATGAATTTTTGCATCATTTATACAAAATATATATATATATATATATATATATATATATATATATATATATATATATATATCAACCACATTCTCTTTCTCTCTTTTTATTTTTATTTTTATTTATTTTTATTTTTTATTTGCATTACATTGATTCTTCATCTCAAAGATGAGGCTTTCATTGCTACTATGGACAGGTACGTATCTCATGCAAGCATATATGAACTTAAATTGCATTTCAATATTTTGAATGCTTTATTATTTTGCTAGATGTGATTAGGCTCGAAAGAATATGCTTCATTATTTTTCTAGATCATTTAAATACACTAAAACTAAGTTAATAGGATTTATTTTATAAAATTTATCAAACAAAATGAAATAAATTTTGTCAAGTATGATTTATTCATGTTGTTCCCTTTTTACTTTTTATTTTTTTGAATATCAGCATTTATTTATATAAAGTGTGCATAGAATTATGTATTCGTTTGCAACATTAATTAATATTTTTTTGCTAATTATTAGTATAATTTTCTATTCCCAACAAATTCTTCATTAACCTTTTATATTTTTGGTTTTAAATTGCAAAATTTTGGACCATCATTATAAAATAGTTTTTTTTTTCCTTGCGATTATGGAACTTATTTGACTAAAGTAGTAAAAACAAAGTGGAAATGATAGCTCTTTATAGAAAAAAAATTTATTTTAAAGCTTGGTATTAAATGGTCATAGACTCATGCAATTTTACAATCTATATGGTTCAAAATTTTTTTTTTTTTTTTTAAAACTCGGTTTAATTTTTTTTCTTGATTTTGTTTTACAGGTTTGTCATAAAAGATTCCAAGCATCCTCAGAACGGTGTGTAATCTATATGTAGAGCTCTGCATTTTTTTTTTTTCATTTACATGCAGTGTCTCTCTTACAATTCAAACTATTCACTTTCTTTTTGTTTCTCAAATAAATTTTTTATTATATGAATTTATGTATAAAATCGTGCAATGTACAGGAAGCAAAAATTATGATAGGTTCTATAATTAGAACAAATTAAAGGTTATTATTCTTCGAATAGTTCTATCTCTTAAAAGTGACCAATTTTTATAATACTATATCTAAAGATTTTAATAAAGAACAATGACAAAGAAGAATAAGGATACTCTAAAAACATAGTGAACAAATAAGTATTCAAACATTTTCCAAAGGAAAAAAATACTTCTAACATTTTTTAATCATTGATATTATTTTTAACAATACTTTAAGTCACTAACAAATTAGTACTTATTTTGTTATAATAATTATTTATACATATATTTTATAAGTTTTTTCATAAAAATGTGCAACGCACAGGCCTATAACTAGTTGTAACTACTTTTATAAATACTTTGCTTCCTAACACAAGGGGTGGCTGTACATGCAACCTAAGGGATTCAAATGAACCCCTAACCTTTTTCTTCTTTTTTTTTTTTAATTTTTTAATTATATATATATATATATATATATATATTTGTTTTGAACCCCCTAAAATAAAATTTTGAACACCTTGAACCTAATTTTTTTAATCTCAATTTGTGCTCTCTCCTGGGTAGTTAATGGTATTAGAGCCATGGATGGTAGATGTATGAGTTTTATTTCTTTGCAACTAAGAATTTACTAGGAACTCATATTATTACAAAGCCACTACTTGCTCCTTGATAGCATTGGTCAGCCTCAGACTTGTTGGCAAACCATAGTTTCGCGTTGGTCAGCCCGTTTTGTTAGCCGACGAACAGGCGTTGTTTGGGTGGTCCCGCAATGGAGTTTCCCAAGGAGGTGGTCCCAATAGCAAGGATACCAGTGGTTAGTAATGGTTTTGCCAGTAATTATTAATTGCTTAGAAAGAGAATAAATACATTTATCAGATCATCATTTGTTTGCTTGTTCACACTTAGGCTAGGCACACACTAATTTTAAACATGGACTATGATGATATAGATTATGATGAAGGTTATAGCATGAGAGATATAGACAATAATTGGTTTATGAAACAAATTCTGATTTTGATAGTGATATTGATAATTATAACAATAATAATAACACAAATAATTTGAGTATATTAACAGGAGATAAAATCAACCGACATACTAATAGACACAGCAATAGCTTCTTAGATATGATTAATAAAAACTTAGAATCTTTAGAAAATACTGAAAGATCTACTACATGTACTAAAGTAGAAAGAAAAAATGATGGTTTTTTGGACCTCTATGAAAGATTGAAAGCTTTAAATTCACCTTTAAAAAAAGAAAGAGAATTTAACCCCATCGTAGATCGCCTTTAACCAATACTATGACAGATAATTGGTATAATAGGCAAAAGGATAATTTGACAAGTACCGACACACCAATAAATATGATAGATAGTTTTTTAGATAAAGATAACAATAGTTTAAAGAATTCAAAAGCAACTAACAGAGCTATATCTATAATATACAAAGACAAAGAAAAGGATGAACTAAAGAAAGAAACTAGTCTTATAGGATTTATGCATAAAGAAAATGAAAGACAAAAGATTAATAACATGAAAGATGGCCTGGTTCAGGAAAGAACAACACGTATAGAAGAAAAAGAAATGTTAAAAAAAGGAATGGTAAAAGAAATGATAGAAACAATAGAAAGACAAAATAACAAGAAAGATGTAGTAATAGACCAAGATAAAGCAAAAGAGATGATTGAAAGACAAGATAGTGAAAAGCTAGAGACAAAAGAAGAAGTAGGGAAAGTTGCAAGAAAAGACATGCTAAAAGAAAATAGTACTTTTAAAGAATCTCTATGTAGGAAGATAGAAGTAGAAGAAAAACAAGAAAGAAAAAAAGCTAAAGAAATGGTCAACAAAGGAAGGAAAACTAATAATAATAAGGAAAATAGTGATAGTGTAGTAAAAGCAAAAATAGTCAACAAGAGATGAAAAATTGGTAATAATGATAGTTTAAAAGAGAAAATTGATGAAAGACTAAAATCAATTGAAAGATTCATAATATATACCCAAAATGATAGTTTGGCAGAATTAAATAAAAAGATAGAAATTTTAAATTTACCTTTAGATATAGACAGAAAAAGAAATATAGCAGTTTTAAATACTACTGAGGTATCAGATAATGAGAACACTGATAGACATGCTAGACATATTATTTGTCATAAATGTAAAGAAGATGGACATACTAAAAAACAATGTGCTAGACATAATAAAATTGCTAAACAAATCAGTATGTTAGAATTTGAAAAAGACATACTAAATGAATTGATGGAAATATTTTATGTTAATCAAAAAGAGATAGATCAAGTTAAGAAAAAGAAAGAACTAAAATCAACCAACCCACTTAAAGTCAATAAAAGAAAAAGAAAACAAAAAGACATAGTAATGAAACTGATAAAAGATCTACCTAATCACTTAAAATACAAAAGAGACTATTTACTAAAGTTGAAAGATTCCATAGATATACCTATTACTTGTATTAAGTGTAAGAAAGATGGACACCATGTCACGAAATGTAGAAAGATAGAAAATTTGACAAATATAAAACAAGATGCAGTAGATAAAAAACCTGTAACTTTACAAGACTTAATGACAGAAGCAAAAATACTAAAACAAGAAATTAAAGATATTAAAGAAGATAATTCCATAGATGTAAATGAACAAAATATTGCAGAAATAATAAATTTGAAAGAATTTCCTAAACCCATGATAAAACCCCCTTTATTAGAAAAAGATATTTTGAACAATGACAGCAATAAATAGATTTTCTTGAGCTTAATTGACAGAGTAATCTTTCAAAAATGGCATACAAAAATCACTTTAGTAATTAATAAAGAGTTTTCTTTAACAGAAATCGCATTGATAGACTCAGGTGATGATAACATGAATTGTATACAAGAAGGATTAATACCTTTAAAGTATTATGAAAGATCATCTGAAAGATTAACTCAGATATTTAATTATAAATTCCCTAATAACCATATATGTTTTAAAACTATTTTTAAAGACCTTTCTTCCAAAGTTGTTTTAAGAAATTCTTTTATGGTCTTGATAGAGACAGACGAAGGAATTGTAACTAACGTACCTTTTAATTCCATCCTATCTTTTATCCTAAAAGAAATTGATTTTCCCCATAATGTCACTATCTTAAAGGATACTAATAAAGATAGAATCTATAGAACTGAAAGAAGTTTGTCAATTTTGGAGACAAAAATATCACTTGTTCACCAATTAACAGATAAAGACATAAAAAAGACAGAGATTCGTTCTTATTCCCCCATTGCTCTTGTGCATAGGCACCAACATATAATCCAAACACCTTATAAAAAAGAATCCAGTACTAAAGATAGGACTATGCTTACAAGTCAATATGATTGGACTGAACGAACTGACAATTTGACAGATGTACCAAACAAAATTATAATAGATGGCATTCTTGCACCCTCAAATACTCATGTAACAAATGAAGTCTTGACAGATTCTCCTTTACTAATCATTAAAGAAGATATTAATTGTGGTAATTTCTTAACAGACAGAATTAATTATAAGTCTCTGACAGATTTTCCCCAGACTATTTTAGCAATTTATAAAAGACTTTATGGAGAAGCTTTATTTCACATATTTTCACAAAATGAGTTATATAGTAATACATACAGAACGGATAGAATCATGGCAGATTTTATAAAGTTTTTGAATTCCAGTCCCTCTAACATTGAAAGACTTCATTATGAATACTCTAATACCACCACTCAGCAAGAGCACAAAGGTGTACAGAAAAAAGTTTGTTTTATTATATATGATTTAAATTTTAAAAATAACTTTTTTATAAAACATTTTAAAAGGACTTTACAAAAGGACATTGATAGAACAGTTTTTGAAATAAATTTTACAAAAGCTTTGCAAGAAAATATTTATTCCCAAATTCATATTTCAAAATATAATCTTTTTCCTAAAACCCATTTCCAGACTACTATGAATAAAAGAACCCCCCACGCAAACATGAAAGGAAAGGGCAAGGCACCAGCGGTGCAACCTAAATCCCAAAAGCCTTCAGTAAGGATTTCGGATAGGCATGAAGGCGTCTCAATAGAGACAATATCCCTTCAGGATACGTTGCTAGTAGAGGCAATGTATTCATGTGGTGAAAAAAGTGTAATTCTGTAAAAAGTGCTCCACTCTGATCTCATGTTTCAGGATGGAGAATTCACAGACCTTCCTCTTCATATTAAACTACTTCTTGATAATTTACAAGCAGCCTTCACCCTCAGACAGAAACCCTTATTCCAAAAGACCCTTCAGGCTTTGGAATTACATCTTGTTAGTACTGGTGCATTTATTGAAGCACTTAGTTGTCAACTCCCTCGCAAGGAGGATGGAGATTCAAGCTCCACAAAGACAGATTCACAGTCTCTAAAAAGCTATCTTTTGGGAACAAGCTTTTCAAAACTCCACCCTAAGATTCAACAAAAAACGAGGCTTGCCATTAGAAATTTACCTCCTGAAATCCAACAGAATATACTAACCCATAGAGCTTTAACCAGTTCTTATGACAGATGGACGTATCTTTTTAAAGTATTAGTCTCTACAGCATTCATCATAACAGAAGACATGACAGACGATACATGGCTATCTCATAAAGCTACATGATATGAGAATTTTGGAGATGCAGACAGAGTTTATGAAGGAACAGGAGATAGATACAATCCCTATCCAAGATTACTTATCAATACAGAGACAGATGATCCAGTAATCTGTGATCCTTTATGGTTATCTGAAATGCTAGAAGCAAGGTTTATTAGCAAATTAATTATAACTTCTGCAACTCAGATTAGTTTATTCCCCAAAGTCATCCAAGAAGTAGCCGCACAGATTGGAGGACTTAATTATATGAAGATGGTAATCTGGAGTACTCTTCCATCTTGGGACATTAACTATTATATGAAAGCTCAGCCAGCATATATTTTGGTCCTTATCCATGATTGGGGTTGTATCCCTGAATACAACTGGTATACAAAAGATACTTATTTATCACTTGATGATGCAGGTGCTCTGGCTCAAGAATGGTCTAATTTCATAAGTAACAAGATTTATGAAGTACAGAAAGAATTTGACAGAGGCTTCCACTTATATGGCTACACCAATAGGATAGTTGTGTATGGACCAAGACCTTCAGCAAGAAGGCTTATTGGAAAAAGAAGAATTGTTAAAGATCCCAGGCAAATGACAGCAAAGGATCATGTTCCTATTTACCTTCTTATTTCATACTACTCCCTATGTAATGATTATGGAGTGCTCCATGAGCATGAGCAGTATGAGGACAACTTCGATCTGCTAGATTATGATAATTATGCAGATACAAATTGATAGACAGATAAATATGCTAAGCAAGACAAAATGATCGGACAGACAACGGAGACAAATCACTATTCACTGGCGACAGATCACTATTTGCCAGCATAGGTGAATAGTTTCTAGACAGATCCAATACAGTCTACAGACACGTAATAGCTTCTAGACAGATCCAATACAGTCTACAAGCCACTACTGTTCACTAGCATGCGTTTCCTGACAGATACCCAGACAGGTTAATATTCATAAATAGTTAAAATTTTACTGTTCACAAGATTCTACAAGTTTCTACCGACAGATTAACTTGAATTAACTAACTCAGGTTACTTTGGAAGACTCACTATGGTTCACTTCATCTATAAATAGATAGACTCCGAAGACAAAAGACAGGTTCCAAGTTTCAGGTTCCAATTTTCAAGTTCAAAGCTTAGGTCCAAGATAGCTCTCTCTCTCCCTCAGAAAGACTTTTGTAATCCTTCCTCTCTTGTAATCCTGTAACCCTTCCCTTCAGAGACAGATATTATCTTGTAATCCTTTACAAATTTTACTTTGTAATCTTGTAACTCTTCAAACAGTGTTTTATTTCAAGCTTATATCACAGACAATAATTTTCGGTTTTAATCAAAGACAGAAGTTTTTATGCAAGTAAGATTTTACTAGTTTCTATTTTTATATTCCATACTCTGTTTTAACTTATTTTGAATATATCTATTTTGCTATTTTCTTCTTTATCATCTATTTTATCATTGTTTATGCTTCTATATTACTACTGTGCTCTCTCCTGGGTAGTTAATGTCTAAAGATTTTAATAAAGAACAATGACAAAGAAGAACAAGGATACTCTAAAAACATAGTGTACAAATAAGTATTCAAAGATTTTCCAAAGGAAAAAAAATACTTCTAACATTTTTTAATCATTGATATCATTTTTAACAATACTTCAAGTCACTAACAAATTAGTACTTATTTTGTTATAATAATTATTAAAATATATAATTATTTATACATATATTTTATAAGTTTTTTCATAAAACCATGCAACACACGGGCCTATAACTAGTTGTAACTACTTTTATAAATACTTTGCTTCCTAACACAGGGGGTGGCTGTACATGCAACCTAGGGGATTCAAATGAACCCCTAACCTTCTTTTTTTTTTTTTTTTTTTAAATTTTATATATATATATATATATATATATATATATATATATATATATATATTGTTTTGAACCCCCTAAAATAAAATTTTGAACACCTTGAACCTAGTTTTTTTAATCTCAATTGAAAAAAAGCTTGAATCTAATTATCTTAGTGCTACTTTCACAATAATTTCACAGTAAAAGTTAAGTGGCAAGTTGTAACTAGTTTTTATTAGGACCCACAACTGACATCACTTTTTCACCAACCTTTAACAACTTGTCATCTAAATTTTAATTGTTGTGAAATTTTTATGAAAGTATTGTGTAGCACTACTATTAAAATATTTAATTTTATAAGAAAGAAAAAAATGTTTCTAATTTTTGCCCCTTCGTTTATAAAAAAAATAAAAATAAAAATAAAAAATAAAACTATTCTTCTATGATTGAAGGATTAAAGATGTCACCCCAAATCATATGTAAAATATTATTCCATGATTTTTCAAATATATTATTGTGGGGCCAGCAAGTCTTATGACCCAGCCCACTTCGTTCCAAGCCCGAAGGCCCGAGCCGAGAAGGCACCCCAGGTCCGAGGATGAAAACGAGAAGCCCAGGAACCCAACAGGCCACGCCGAGGACGACCCTGTCCTCGGCGTCCGATGCCTTCAGGCAACCGGCGACACTTTCAAGGGAGCCTTCCTGACCACTCAAAGAGCAGAGAGGAAGCACCACGCGCCAATAATATAAAACCTGGAAGAGGAGCGGGTTCATGACAGACTGTCACCTCCGCATTTAATGCACCTGACTACTGCTCTGGCCGCATTAATGGGGAAAGGATCCCACAACAGTGCCACCTTGGTCGCTGCGACCCACAAAGGGAATGGGCAGGCGGCTGATGGGACAGGCACCTGAGTAATGGCCTGAATGCTTAACAAATGTAGGGCTAGGATCAGCTAGGGGATGTATATATAATGTAAGGGGGGGAGAAAGAAGAGAGGAGGGCCAAGCTCCTCGGACAAATGCCGAGGAGCAGCTCTAATAAGGAATCCTGTTGTACAGCCTTCAATGGCGATGGGTCCAAGATAAAGTTTCGTTTGCCTGTAAGGGCCAATTCCTTCAACCCACTCTCTACAAATTTATTGTTTGGGGCCTACAGGATTACATCCCTTCTAGATTCGGAGGGTCCTTCCAAACCGAGTCCCTACAATTATTTTAAGCAAATTTGGTCCTTGCTTATGAAGATTGAGATTATTGAGTGATTCTATTACTCAAAGAAACTATAATAGTGTATTTGATAAATCGAATTATATTGTTATACACTTTAAATTTAATCTAATATTAATAGTTTAAATTTAGTTTTAAGAACTATAGTTTTAAAAGAAGTCTTATGAATAAAGAAAATCCAATTGATATACTAATACACACACACACAAGATTCTAATTCAAAATCATTTATTGCTACAATTTATTTATTTTTGACCATATCAATAAAATTGGAAAATTTTCAAATTTAAAATTAATAAACCATACATGAAATCAATTATGTACAAAGAAATATAAAAAAGAAATTGTCATATTATCAATTCTAAAGAAGATGTTAGCAAACTTGAATACAAAAGTTTAATTAACAATTTCACTTCTAAAAATGCAAGAGGAATAGATTTTAAATTAAAAATATTGGTAATATAAAAAGTTAAATAAATATGATTTATTTAATATATAAATATACAAAAATAACTCACTTAGATTATCGCCCTAGCCCTCAACTCTTATTGAGTCAGTCTTACCTTTCCTCCATGTCCATACAAAAATTTACAACCCCCGCTGGTCTTTGGTTAACCCTCCAATTAAATTAGATGGTGCCATTTTTTTCTAGATTAATTGGTATAAGATTTCTTCTTGCAAGTTACACAAATATCTTCTCTATATCTAGATTCTAGACTAGTAAAATGAAAGGCCTATGACAAAAGGATGTACTTTCCATGAAAAACTTGTCTTCATTAATTGGCTCAAAATTTCTTCCACGACAAATTTGTTGCGATAATGCCATATTTGTCTTAATTAATTTTTGCAATATTTCTTCTCCCAAGTAGCGCAAATATCTTCATTCAAAATTTTTGACTAGCAAGAGTCAAGTTAGCGTGCACATGGAATCATGGTTTCAAGAGGAAATATACAATATTGCCTAGTCATAAAGCTCTTTATACCACGTGTAATAAATTAAGATAAGAATAGTTGATGGAGAATGAGATAGTTCGATGGGTCCACGATATTGTTTGGTTATTAAGCTCTCAACAATATCAGACAAGATGAGCTGCATGGATACTGAGTTATTGATCAGCAAACTAATGGACACCTTTTTCTAGCGCCAAGAAAAACTAATTTTCTAAGTTCAGAAAACTCCTTTTATTATTATTTTCAGTATGTATTCAAACAATACATATTTAAAAGAATAACTTCCCTCCTGTTAGCATTATATCAACTGTTATTCGGGGTTGGTATTTTTTTTTATTTTTTATCATTGGTTAATATAATACTCCTAATATCGAAATATTCAACAGTTCCTACTGCTATTTATATATAGGAGGAACATTCTTTTCTTAAGGGCATATGATTTTATTTTTATTTTTTTTCACTCAATCCTAGATGGCATAGATGACTAGTGCAGTTGGGGAGAACATTTTCAAAGACCATAATAGAAATCAGGCAGAAAGAATATTCATCAACTCTTCATTTATTTGTTTTCATTAATAGATTTAAAAAAAAAAAAAAAAAAAAAAAAACATCTAATACAGTAAAAAAGACATTGTGAAATTTTTCAGGATAAAAAAAAAAAAAAAAAGAACTTTATGAAATCTACCAATCTAAATAAGTAATATTGGTTATGATTAATTTCGAAGGTGGAGAACATAGTTTGAAAAGTCTATAGCCAGTTGAAAGTTGAAACTCATCAGCTACCAATTGGTTTTGTGAAAGCGGTCCCACTAACATAGGTACAATGTTGAATTTTCTACAATGATTGAAAGATGAAAGGTTTGACACACTTTCTCAAGAAAAAACAATTGAAAGGCAGAGGAGAAAACAAAATGAACGGTCCCTCTAGTGGATAATTTTAGAGAATAGAAAACAATTGGCACAATGTCGAAGATTATTCTTTATAGGTATTGACGAAAAAATTGAAGAAGAAAACACAGATTACCATTCCATTTTCCCAAAGCCATGGCACAATCTCCCTTCATCATCTTTAGCCATAGATGCGATTACTTGTAAAGCAAAATACATCCATGGGAATCTGTTCCTAAGCCCCAAGCATACAAGGAAACTCCATTAAAATTATTTCTGAAATGTAAGATTTCATGCTCTTTTGCAAGATTAGCTTAGACATATACTTTATGTGGAGAATAGTTATCATACGTGTGTGATCAGGTTGAAGTTGCTGCTCTGCCTACTCAAGAAGAAAAACAAGTGCAATTTAAAGAGCAGAAGTGGAATTTAGAGAGCAGGTACTCTTATGTTTCTGATGCCATTCATTGAGACTACCCTATAACGAGTTTTATTTGTTCTTAGCATGTGAAATGAGCCCATTTTGTTACAATTTTTTCTTGAATTGTTAGTAAAAAACTTAAGAGAGAATTGCTGAATTTCTTATAATAATCTGCTTTAAAAATTATCAACAACACCATGATTATGAATTTTTCTTCTCTTTCACCTTTTTGCTTATTGTATTATTGATTGTTATATTCAAAATTCTTACTCAATTTAGTGGGCACCTTAGGATAGCATAACTTGTAATGGGCAAGGTTAGGTACTGATTCTCCCAGCTTGCCTTAGCTCCCTTGTGAAGTTGGTGACACAAGTAAATGAGAGTGCTTCAAATCTTCCAAACTAAATTCTGCCATCTTTATCTTCCTGTCCATCTGCTTTATGTTGATCTTCGGAGGCTTTTGCTCCACAATTTCATCCATATTATGTATATTGTAACCTTGAGAAAAATATAAGACATTACAAATCGAATGAACAATCACAAAGGCTGTTGAATTTGAATTCCTATTTTACATTTATATGGCATGTCACAAATTATTTGTTGTGGCGAGACTATGTTTCTAAATTGACTTGTAGAAGAACCAGAAAAATATGTTTTGATTAATTGTCATAATTTTGAATCGTCATTATTCAGAAACTCTGATTAAAATCCTGCTGAGAAAAGACCTATTCTTCAAAGCTCTACACTGGCAAAGTGGAATTGAAGAACATTTCTGTTGAATGAGAGTGAATAATTTACTCAAATGCACTCTCTAAATATTTTATTGAATGAGAGTGAAGAGGTACATTTACATTTTACATAGAGGTTCAATACAGCTCTATTATTTATAGTGCAAAATAAAAATTAAGAGAAAGGAAAATGTATATTCGTAACTAACTCAGTCTAGCCGTTGCACAGTGCTAACTAAAATATAACTAATTCCTGACCAATCACTAAGCAACGTGTGTCAAAGCCTAACTGACTGTTTTTAAACTCACGTGAAACACTTATGTCTAGCGACACCGTTTCATAAATGCGTGTAATCCTTCAAGTGCAGACGACACCGTTTCCAACAACAAAAAACAACATTTCATGCTTCTATCAATAAGTAAATAAATAAAAACTGTTGTATGGTCTTAGAAAAATTCGAAATCAAAGATTTTTCTATCCAGATAAGAGAAAGAGAATTTCAAGGGAAATGGAGGAAATCCATTTTTCTTTTTATGAATTTGATAATGTACAAAGTGTTATGTCATTTCAAATTTGTAATTTCATAGTCTTGACTCTTGAATACACTTCTAGATTTATTTTGAAAATCTCACTGTTGGATTACATGTTCTATATGTTTTTAACCTGCATACCAATTTTCATATCAATTGAATGTTATTTATTATTCGATCAATAAACTCATCTTTTATGCATTATTTTAAAATGTAAAAATTTGGTTTTAAATTGTAAAAACTTGATTTTAAACAATTGATAGATGACATGATATTGACCTTTAATTACTTTGAAATTTTGCAAGTATGGAGAATATTCGAAAATAATTTAATCTAACGGTGGTTGTCAAAATTCGAATCCAATTAAAAAATATTGAGTATTATAACATTACTTAAAGTTACAAAATGAGTAACTTTAACCTAACCTTAGTTAGTTTGGAAAACGATACACAACTCCATGTTGTACTCTCTCCTCTTACATAAATAGTAGATCTCACCATGAATTTAATTAGAAATACCTACTAAGGGTGCACCACACACAGACACACACATATAGATAATGTAATCCAACGGTAGATTTGTCAAAATTCGAATCCAATTAAAAAATATTGAGTGGTGTAACATTACTTAAAGTTACAAAATGAGTAACTTTAACCTAACCTTAGTTAGTTTGGAAAACGATACACAACTCCATGTTGTACTCTCTCCTCTTACATAAATAGTAGATCTCACCATGAATTTAATTAGAAATACCTACTAAGGGTGCACCACACACAAACACACACACATAGATAATGTAATCCAACGGTAGATTTGTCAAAATTCGAATCCAATTAAAAAATATTGAGTGGTGTAACATTACTTAAAGTTACAACATGTATAACTTTAACCTAACCCTAGTTAGTTTGGAAAACGATGCACAACTCCATGTTGTACTTTCTTCTCTTACATAAATAGTAGATCTCATCATGAATTTAATTAGAAAGACCTACTATTATGTGAGAGCAGGGAGTGCACCATATATATATATATATATAAGCTAAAGTATAGCATTTATTGTACCTTGCTATGCTCAGTTGAGCCACATCAGTTGTCGCATCACCTACCTATTTCCAACATTTTCTCTCTCATTTTTAACTATTTTACTCTTTATTAATTTATCACCTTACAATTACACTTCCTCCAACATTTTTTACTCACTTTTACCTTTTTATTTCCCCATTACTCTACCTTAATGTTGGCAATTCCTCCATCCCTTCATCTTCCTTTTATTTTAACTCTTCTTCTCCCATTTTGTTTACTACAAATTTTGTCATTCTCTCTTCCATTCAATCCATATTTTGTCCTTACAAAAAGGTAAATACTCTCTCTCTCTCTCTCTCTCTCTCTCTCTCTATATATATTTATATTCCTTTCCTTTGGTGGATTTTTAATTCTTGATTGCATATCTATTTTAGGTTGATGGACTTTTGTGTTGAACACTACTTTAGGTTGATGCGATATGGTAGTAGTTTAATTTGTTATCTTTTTTTCTTTTCTTTTCTTTGATAAATAGATGTTATCATATGTGATATGACATTATATGGTATATAATGATATAATGTTATTCTATTACATAAGCAGCATGGTTTGGATAATTTGTTGTTTACAACTATACATTTTCTTTTGAGTATATTCTTTTACTCATCTTCTTTATATAAATTTAATATTTTTCCCGCGTTCTCTCCCAAAAATGTGATCTCTCTCTCTCTCTCTCTATTATTTATTCTTTCTTGCAACTCTATTTTAGTTTGATGAATTGTAGTATTTTTTGTATCTCTACTTTGGGTTGATACATTTTGGTAGTGTATTTTTTGTGTTCCCTGTCACATGTACTCTCTTTCCCTCTTCTATTTTTGTTTGAGTTAATTCTTAGATATTTTGGAAGTAAGGATTTGAGTTTATATAATATACGATCTCCATGGCCATATATCTAAATTTGTCTATCAATTATTTGAGTAATATCCATGTAGATTGTATTTATCAATTATTTGAGCAAGATCAATTGTAAATTCGTTATGAGGTTTGATTATTATGATCTCTTTAGGAGAATGAGAAATTTGAATCATTAATTTGAATCTTAAAAAGGTTTAGTTGTACCCAAAAAAAAAAAAAACTCATAACACACTATAACAAGAAGATATTTTACAAATGAATGTTAATCTGCAGTCCATAAATTGTGATGTAGTAATCTGTTCCTAGTTCCTACAATGTTATACTGTCATCGTCAGTGTTAGAAAGGTACAAAGATGCCTCATGCCGGTGCAAGTTGCAATAAGGAAACTTGTAGACTAATTGATCAAGATAATGACTACCCCCACAAAGTCAAAGACTGAAAAAATTTCCCTTCAGAATCCTCCCTTTAAATGCTTTGCTTACCTCAAAGGCTCCCTCACCCAATAGGAAATATCTGACTTTTCTCTTGATTTGCTTTCCTTCATTCTATTATTAATGTTTGAAGTACTCCAATCACAATATATTTATAATTTTTTAATTTGTAACTTGCAGAAAATGAATATAGATCTGTTTTTACGGGAAATTTTTAGATAGTTCTAGAGTAGTGTTCTAGGTTCTCACAAAGAACACTACTCCAAAACTACCAAAAATTTTTCTTTTGTCCAGTATAATATTGTACTGCCTGTTTTATTATTTTTATTTTTCTTTCATCGTGGTCAGTGTTAGAAAGGTACATAGATGCCTCATGCCTCAGGTGGGTTGGCAAGGATCGATGGGGAAGTGACTCCAACTTCCAGGTTTTTCTTTGAGTACACAACTAATTTGTGAAGTTATAAAGGAGAGAAAGTACCTTGTCCTTCAGTTGTATTTTTGCTACATCTGACATTGAGTTGATTCATTTATAATTTAGTGTGGCAACTTATTTAAGAAGGGAGGAGAAATGGCAGAGACAGCAGTTAGCCTAGTTATTGAAAATTTGGTCCCATTGTTATTCCAAGAAGTGAGATTACTCAAGGGTGTCCATGACAAAGTTGCAAGCATCAAAGGTGAATTAGAGATTATTCAATCTTTCCTTAAGGATGCAGATGCGAGGGTCGAGCAAGAGAATATGAGCAATGTTGAGAAAACATGGGTGAAACAAATTAGGGAAGAAGCTTACCACATTGAAGACGTCATTGATGAATACATACTTCATATAGCAAAAAGGTCCTCTTGGGCCAAGGCAACACTTCCATTTCCTTCAAAAGTTTTTTCAGTTTACCAAAATGTTGAAAGATAAACATGTCATAGCCTCCAAGATTCAAGACATCAGCATCAATCTCAAGGAAAAGAGAGAGTTGGCTGTAAAATATAGTTTCAACTCTATTGAGCAAGGGGGATTGAGCAACAATGCTAGAAGTGTTACATGGTATGACCCTCAAGTGGAATCTCTTTTCATTGAGGAAGCTGAGGTTGTGGGTATTGAGCCGCATAGAGACAAATTGATAAACTAGTTGGTAGAAGGACCATCTAATCGCACTATGATTTCAGTGGTTGGGATTGGTGGTGTTGGCAAGACCACTCTTGTGAAGAAAGTGTATGACAACAAGAAAGTGGTAGCACACTTTAATTGTCGTGCTTGGATCATTGTGTCTCAATCATACAAGAAGGAAGACCTATTCAGGGACATGATAAAGCAGTTCTACGAGGCAAGAAAGGAGTTTGCTCCTAAAGAAATTAACAAAATGGAAGAGATAAATCTTATTACAATATTAAGGCAATATTTGCATGAGCAAAGATATGTAATTGCTGCTGATGATTTATGGGATACAAATTTTCTAGAATGTATAAAATTTGCCTTACCTAATAATGACAACGGTAGTGGAATTGTAATCACAACTCGAAATGAGGATGTTGCTCTCTCACAATGAATCTTCATCTTGTTATGTGCACAAGCAACTACCTCTACCGTCCAATAAAGCTTTGGAATAGTTCTACAAGAAAGTGTTCCAACAAGAAGAGGACAATTGTCCACATGAACTAGTTGAGCTATCATGCAAAATAGTTGAGAGATGTGAAGGTTTGTCACTTGCAATTGTGGTTATCGGGGGCCTTTTGTCAAGTAAGGACAAGGTTGTTTCTAAGTGGTGTAAATTGCATGATAGTCTTAGTTTGGAATTAGACACTAATTCACGTCTAAGAAGTATCCCTAAAATTCTATCTCCTAGTTATCATGATTTACCTTACTACCTCAAAGCTTGTTTCCTATACTTAGGTATGTTTCCAGAGGATTACTCCATAAATTGTGCAAGACTAATTCGGCTTTGGATAGCTGAGGGTTTTGTAAGAGAAAAGCAAGGAATAACATTGGAAGAACTTGCACAAGGCTACTTGAATCAACTCATTCGTAGAAGCTTGGTTCAAGTGGTAGAGTTTGATGAAGTTGGCAAAAAAAGATTTTGTCAAGTTCATGATATGTTACATGAGGTCATTCTTTCAAGATCAGAGGAGTTGAATTTTTGTTTAGTCTCTATTTAAAACTACTCAAGTTCTGACAAAATTGCTCGACATCTCTCAATTACGAACAATGTAAATACTCCATTGCAGAGTATTTCTAATTCCCAAACTCGTTCTATTCTCATTTTTGGGTTAGACGAAGTACCCAATTCTTTTTTTACTGCTTGTCTTGCAAATTTCAAGCTCATGAGAACAATGGATTTTGAAGGTGCTCCAATTGATTACATACCTAAAGAAGTTGGAAACCTATTTCATCTAAGGTATTTAAGCCTTAGAGATACAAAAGTGAAATTACTTCCTAAATCGATAGGTAAACTGCACTACCTAGAGACTTTGGATTTGAAACGTTCCCTTGTGCCTGAACTACCAGCAGAGATTAGTAGGCTCCATAAGCTACGGTATCTTGCGGCATACATTGAAGACAATGATGTAGAATTCGATATTGACTTTCCACAAGCAGTAAAGATACCCAGTGGCATTGGGCATTTACAATCCTTACAAAAGCTTTATAAGATTGAAGCCAACAACAGTGCCCTTATAACAGAATTGGGGAGTTTGGGACAATTGAGGAAGTTGGAGATCGCTAAATTGAAGAGAGAAAATGGGATAGTTTTGTGCACTGTGCTAGAGACGATGAGCCACCTTCAGTCACTGAGAATCATGGCAACAAGTGAGGAAGAAGTTCTTGAATTACAATCAATGTCTTCTCCTCCACCCCTACTACAAACTCTTAAGCTAGCTGGGCGGCTAGAAAAGTTTCCAGAATGGATTCTGAAAGTCAACAGTGTAGTTAGAATTGCTTTAAACTGGTCAAAATTAATGGAAAATCCATTAAAGGTCCTTCAAGCTCTGCCTAATTTGATGCGTATTCAGCTTCTCAATGGATATGGAGGTGAGCAATTACATATTGAGAGAGGAGGCTTCCAGAAACTCAAGTTTCTAGGGCTTTGTTATTTGGGAGGATTGAATAGGTTGATAATAGATGAAGGTGCCCTGCCTCTTCTTGAATGGCTTATATTAAGAGAATGCCCACAACTGAAGGAGGTGCCCTCTGGCATCCACCATCCAAAAATCTGCAATTTTGGGAAATGCCAACCAAATTTGTTCTTAGTCTGCAACCAGATGAAGGCCCTGATTTTGGGAAAGTCAAGCATATTCCCTCTGTCACTTTCTGGTATAGGACTCATGGAAACTACTACAAAAGCTACAAGCTTGGCGATTCAAAATTGTTGGAGCGTCTACAAAGTTGATTCTTGGAGGACCAAAGTGCCCACACCACTTTCAGAAAATTACAGGTATGGCCCACCCAATTTTCCGTTAGACTATTACATATATGGTAAATTATCAAAGTCTCTCACACATACAATTACAGCCACCATTTTGTGTTACTAAACAGCTTCAACCTAGTATCTTTTAGCTTTGATTGAGATAAGATAACCATAAAATATTACGTTACAAAGAAAGACCAAAAACATCGTTTCTGTTTGGTATCACAATGAAAATTTTAGATAAAAGAAAGCAGCCCAAATAGTTACTGTAATCTTTCAATCTTCCCTGTTTTTTCCTCTTTCTTATACTACTACTATTTCTAACTTAACTGTTTCTATTGTAACAATTAGCTTGAAACTAATAAATAATTTTACAAATATCATTGTGAGTAGAATGAAGTAATAATTGGACAACAAACATTACTCAAATTTCTAAATTTGTAGAAAATTCTTTTACTAATGTTATAATTCACATTACCGAGTTTTTATTATGATAGGTGATCGGTGCAAAACTGCAAGTGCACAATATCGTAGTTTTATAGTAAAGTGATAAAAAGAGTATCGTCCTCAGGAATTGGTAACTTACTTTTGACAAATACCAAAATTTTGCTAATCTCGATTTTATCTAGAGAAGTCATTAAGGTTTTTGTAATTGGAATTTAAAATAAAATCAATTTAAAGAAAAAATGCAGGGAACAAAAAAAAATGTTGTTCGAAGATCAAATTAATGGGAAGAAAACTTCTAGGAAATCGATTTCACCTAATTCCTTATTATGCTTTACTCATCTAGCTAATTGAATTTAATTCTCTCTGTTTGTTAGTAATCTCCAAACTGATCCTAAAGCCTCTTTCGACAGTCAATTGGAAACATTCTTGTTCATCATTTTTACATAAGAATATGCAATTTAATAAAGCAAGACAGCATTAAGACCAACGATTTTAATACTACATAGGTTCATACAAGTCTTTCGATCTCTATATTTACCTATGCCGAAACATTCAAGATCTATCCTATAATTCCCTCTTTCGACAGCAAATCACAAGATCAAAATCATCTAATTAATGGCCAGTTAATTAGAAGCAATTAGCTCAAAATAAATCAGACAAACATGAAGAGAATTAATTCAAATTAACATAGAAAAGTAAGCATAGTTCGGAACTAGATTACATCGTTTTTCTAGAATAAAGAAATTTTAGTTCATTTTAAAAATTAAACTCAATAGAAACGAATACACCATAATATTTTAGAGAAGATTTGAAGGAAAAAATGAACGCAATAAAATCTCCTTCAGCCTCCGCAGCTTCTTCTTCTTTTCTTTTCTATTTCAGTTCTATTTCAGTGCCCCCTTTCTTTTCTGTTTTTCTTCTGTTTCAGTGCCCCCTTTTCTTTCTTTTAGCGCCCTCTCTTTCTTTCTAAACGTGTTGCCCTTTTTCAGCCCAAAACGTTCCTCTTTTCAGCCCAAAACGTTGCTCTGTTTCAGCGTTTTTCTGCTTCAGCCTTTTCTCTTTTATTTGAATAAATCTTCATTTTCTTCAAATCTGCAATAAAATTTAAATAACAATAATAAAGTCTAACATCAACCAAAAAAAAAAAAATTAGACTAAAGTTTAAAGTTGAGAAGTGATAAATTATGCCAAATTATGCAAGTCATCAATAGGAAAGACATTTGAGCTATCAAGTTTTACTTGCCTGCAAATTACAGTTGGAAAGCCTGCATTTTCCCCTTTCACATATTATATACCATTTTCCTTTTAACATTTTTATATTAAATTTTATTTATTATTTATATTGCTATTGTTCTTACTGTCAGGCTTCAAATGCAATATTTCAAGGATTTTCAAGTGCTCAACCAACCAGAAGTTCAGTAGTTGTTTTTCCCCTGCATTGCCACCTTTGTTATTGTGTTGTTGTAATTGTGTTATCTTTTCGTTACAAAGCATATGAACTGCTTGAACTCATGCTATGCAAAGAGTGATGTTCTAGTTGAATTGTATTTGTTGTCATTAGAGTGGTTTAAGTACGCCAAGTGTTTACTTGGTATGCTCCCATGTAATGGCTTTGATGTGGCTTAAAAATCTATATAATGACATTTGCTATGCTTTGTGGAAGTGTAAACTATATGTAAAAGTGTATGACATCTGAACTATCAAAAAACATATGGATGCATTTTCTTTATTCATGCAAAGAAAAAACAAAATAGAAAAACTGCTATGAACAAAAAAGGTTATATGTGCAGATTGGGGAGTGTCCTCTACTACCTCTAAGGACTAATATGTTGTATCTGGTGTGATGCTGTCATTTCTGTTTTGTGTTGTTTTCACTGTTGTTGTGGTGCTGCCTAGTTCATTGCAGGTTCTGTTTTTGATATTTGGTAAATGTTTGCTGTGTTGATTTTGTTTTTGCTTCTTATTTTGAACCTCTTGAATTGTGATTCTTGTTTCAAAAAATTTAAATCACTCATCTAAATAAAAAACAAACTATAAAATTTTGTCATATGCATTGTTCATAATGATAAAAACTTTAGTCCACATCTAATCAATAAATTCAACACAAGTTCAATTAGTATCAAACAATATGGATTCAGATATAATGTGTCTCCCAAAAGGCCTTAATATCTTACAACCTGATTTTTGGCTACAAAATCCAAATCTTACATTCCAAATCCTGGAGTCTGATAAACTATATCTTCCTTGTTTCTTTCTCAAAACTTATCAATGGGTGAGTTCATAAATTAGCTTGTCACTGCCACTGCAGGGTCCTACTTGGAATTTATTTTTTATCCTTACCAAAAAAGTGAAATTTAATGTTGTGCTGAAATTTACTTAATGCAGTCAACATCTTGACAGCTAACAATATCTTTGCAAATTTCTAATCCATGTTGTATCCTTTCATGAGGTATTTACCAAATGATCAAATTTTGAATGTTTTCCTTTGTTCTTCTTGGCCATGAAAGTGTAAATGCTAATGAATGGCAGTGTGACAAAGAATACACACACACACACATAAATATATGTTAGTATGTATGTATGTATAGATAACATTATAATAGTATTAAGGCACAATTTGATTTTCTTACAGGAGACACATCAAAATTAATTGAAAGAAATTTGTAGGTGAGCACATACTCATAGTAAAAAATAGGAGAACATGAATATAAAACTGCCATGCCACTGTTTTAATCCCCATGCTAAATAGAGGGCTACTGAGCTTGGAGTGAGTCACTGATTTAAATAGGGACCTCCACAGTGCAGGTCGGAACTATGTTGATGTAGACAGTTAATTATGTGTATTTAATTATGTGTATGACACAATCAGTACTTGATTGTCCCCTGCATACCTGCCTTCATTACTGTATTGCTATAATAATGTTTTTGCTTTACTGTATGAAGCTTGTGAACCTCTTGAGAATGATATGCAAACGGGTGATGTTTTAGTTAAATTGTTATTAGTTTGAGGTGTTGATTGCATTGCTAGTGTTGCCTTCAAAAATAACATTTCTTGGTTTTTGTAAAGAGTTTCCTGAGCTTCAATATATAAAGTTATTACAAGAAACTTGGAACTCTGCTTAAATAAAATCTCCATTATAATCTCAACAACAAACTACCGCAGAAACTAGATCATGATGGGTTGCGGCATCAAAATTCACTTTGGCCCAAACTGGTTAAGGTGGAATACAGCAGTTGATTTTATCTGATGTGAGCATCTTAATTTTTCATATGCTAACTGAAGCTTTTGTTTATAAGCTGGGCAGCTTCTCTAGGGTCCGGGGTTTCATTTTCAAACAAGATTTTGGTTTCTGATTCACCACATTCTATCAAAAGAGATTGCTACAAAGCATAAATTTCTCTTCTTCTGGATTGATTTGAAAATGCCTAATAGGAAAAGTATTTTTTATCTACTTATAAATAGGCTGAGAACTAACGGATGCAAAATTCAAAGACCTTATGGTATGAGATCATGTTATAATAGTGAAGGAGCACTGACAGAAAAAAAAAAGACAGAAAAGACATTTGAGTGTCTTTTAAACCCCATTTGATGCTGAAAAAAAAAATTGGTAGGTTGGATGTCCCATGCTTTTCCCCAGAACAATAATTTGAGACTTTCATGAGTTTTTCTTGCTTCCACTAGTGTTTCCATTCAAGCTTCTTTAGGGCCTGTGTCTGCTAGCCGAGGCTTAGATTTAATTGATTAACTTCCACAGCAGTGAGAGGTTCATAACAATTTATCCTGAGTAATGAAGGGGGGGGGAGGTGAATTCTCCTAAGCTTACCAGATTGGTGTGAATTCTCCTAAGAGATTGGTCCCTTACATATACCTTTTCACAACCAAGAGCATGATTTTGGTTTAAAGGCTTTTGAAAAACAAACCTCCTTTAGATATTTAACTTTAACCAAAGACACCCCTAAGCATCTCTTTCAACTGTAGCTATCTATCGCAGTGTGTATAAAGTGCTCTGTCGAAGTCTAAAGCCCTCCTTAAGCCTAGTCCACCAAACTTGCTTGCGCTTGCATATTGAAGATCAGGATTATAACATGCAATCCCTTTCCACTATTTTTAGCTCCCCACATGAAATTTCTAAGACAAGCATCAATGGCTTTGCAAATAGATTTAGGAAGAGCTATAGTTGTCATCTGGAAGTAAAAAAGGGTGTCATAGGGTACATTGGCATGTATGAAAGGATTAATCCCAGTAGATTAATTCTTCTGGCCTGTGTTATTACCTTAGCATTCCCGACCCAAGTTCTTGCTTAAATCCTTTTTACCACATTAATAATAAAAATAATTTTAAAAAAAAAAACTGCATTTTATTTATACTAAATAATATAGGGAATCCTAGGTACTTAGCTTCAGGTTCAGCCATTTTGAAACCACTGCTGGCAAATAAGCTTCTTTAAATTCTGAAATGGATTGATGATGACTGGATTAACTGTTAGCACATACCAAGCTTGATAGATTGCCAGACAGTTCATTATAGCTGACTAAATAATGTAATTTGACATTGGTTAAATTAGTATTAGCCAAACAGTTAGAAAGCTTTTACTCTTCTCCTTTCATTTATTGTGATAGGTGAGACATCTAACCAATCAAAATTTACTTTTATATAATACACAATTCTTTTTTCTTTTTTTTTTAATAATAATTGTGGTAATGCACATCAGTGCTTGTTTGAATTCTCCCCAGATGTTTTATTCAAATACTATTTGTAAGCACAGAGAAATTCCAACCACGTCAAGTGTTTCAATTCATGGACACGTGTAAATGTAATGGCAATGGTACACAATGAAAATAATAATAATAAAAAATAAAATAAAATTCACAGAACAATATCCTCTTTATCTCTTTTTTTTTTTTTTTTTGATGGGAAATATCCTCTTTATCTCTATCTACAGAGTTGCAGGAAATTTAAAATTTATAATGACATGATACTCATATATTTTTATATTTATAATATTTAATTTGAACAATAAAGTAGATCTATTTTAAATTAATGGACTTACTTGGGTGGGATAAAGTTAACAGACCAAAGAAAATAAGCCAGGCATTGGTCTTTATTTAGCTAAACCCAGAAACGTTGCTTCCATGGCCAAGTTGTGTTAGAGACTACAAAAATGCAAATATGTTCTTTGGGCCTTAGTTATTAAAGACAAAAATACCTTCAAGGAGTCCAAGGCAGGGAGTGTTTAAAGTTAATGGGTCGAACTTCTAGATGGGCCTTAAACAATAATGGGCCCTTTTTTAATAAGGGATATTAAATGGGCAATGAGGAATGGCTCTTTAGTGAACTTTTGGGTTGACTCTTTGGGCTTTGGATCAGCCTATTAGGATTTATATTGAACCTTGTCGCTGATAATACCTCTATATAGAAACTTTTTATTTATTTTTATTTTTGAGAAAGAGCAATATAGAAAATTAGTTATACTTCAAGAGTTGTATTTTCCTTATGACAACTTGTCTCCCACAATAATATTCTTGTGAGACATATTCCACCCAGAAAGGGCATGCAAGTCCCCAATGTTTGTCCTCTATGCAATTCCAATAAAAAAAATAATGGAAAAAGTTAATGAATACTTTAAGAGTATTGGTTTATGAAATATTTTTAAAAACGTTTTATGGAAAAAGAAAAAAGTAATTGATTTTTTTTACAGTTTTATTTTTTTTAATCATAAAAGTGGTATCAAAACTTTTTTAAAATAGTAATTAACAAATGTTTTAAGAGCACCCATTAACAAGAATTGAAAACAATTAACTATAGTATTAGGATTTAGGAGATTTGTATCACTATTCATTTGTTGGCATGAGAATTTAATAAAGTTCACATTAATTGTTTCTATTTGGCCCAAAGATCAAATTATTCTAATTGGATCCTATCTTCTTTCTATTATTAATGTTTAAACTACTCTAATCATGAATCATGATAACATTATTAATTTTTAATCCTTTTAATAGTATATCAATTTCTACAATATTGTAGCGACCCTTTTGTGTTTTTCTTATTCGTCCCTTTTCCTCTGATTGTAGTCAGCACCGGGGCAGGTAGAGAAGCTTGAGCAACTTGCATGAAGGAATATTGTAACCAATTTATCAAGATAATGACCTCCCAACAAACCCAAACACTTAAAAATTTCCCTTTCAGACTCGTCCCGCTCAACGCTCTGTCAAGCAGATCATGATCAGAATCTCATAGCTCACCTCCAATCGTAGCCTACCGATCCCAATTGGAAATAGGTGACTTTGTCTGTCGTATTTGTTTTCTTAATCTCACACAAGGTTCCTAAACTGGACAAGTGCATTGGTGAAGACTTGTTCCTTGTTCATGTTTAGCAAAATACAGAATAATAGAACTGGTTCAATTCTAACATAAGCTAAACCAATTGAACTGATTTCATTTTATCTATTTTGTCAAGAATCAAGTAAGAACCGGTTCTAATTAACATGCATTTCAGGAAAACGCCAAATCTAAAACAAGGATTGTATTTGAAAAAAAAAAAATTAAAAATTACAACTATCAATGCCTAACCACTAAAATTTGAAATTTTGATTTTGGAAGGATTGTATTTGAAAAAAAAAATTAATTATAACTATTTTGAATTGTGAATATATCTATTCCTATTTTGAACCTTTTTTTTTTTTTTTTTGGAACTACATAGTTTCCAAACTAGAAACAATTAAGACCAATTATTTTGTTCTTAGCTGATCAGCTTCGTGGTTTGCCAAGCACCCTTTTCGCTTTTGGCCCGAGATGGAGGAACTTCTCCCCAAAACAGTATCTTCAAAACTTGGTAGCTAGATTGAAAATATTTTCCCCCTTAACAAGATGAAGTACGTGGAGCACTTCGAAAAAAAAAAAAAAAAACAAAAAGGTCATATTTGCTTGTATACATGAATTGATAAAATTATCACCATGTTGGTATGTTTTTTTCATTTACACATATAGTTGAAAATTTGAAATATAACATTTCTATTGACCAAAAAAAGTAAATAAATAAAATAAAATTCCCACACCTCTCTTCTCTTCACAGTAAATTCATTATTTAACAGAACAAATAAGATTAATGATCCTAAATCCTTTGTTTGACAACAAATTGCTTTATCATTATTATTATTATTATTATTTTGAGAAAAGAGAGTGTGTGTCATATAGGAGAGAAGCGAGAGAATAAAAAAGATTTAAAAACTTGCGCCATGCTTACTTTAATGTAGCAAGTTGTAAAAAATTATGCAAAATGCCGAACCATATTTGAGGTGTTTTATTGCATTTTTTTATGAATAATATTATAAATTTTGCATTTTGATGAATTTTACATTAACCAATAAGAATGCTTAGAGTGAGTTCCAATTAGCTCAATCAATAAAGTCTCTGACGACGCAATAAGTTAAAACTCTATAATAAAAAAATGACAGCCTCTTTTTAATAAGGGATATTAAATGGGCGAATGAATCTTTACTGAACTTTTGGGCTGACTCTCGAGTAATTCTTGTGCCACATAAGGTGGCATAACATTGGCCACAACTCGCCCATGTGGCAAGTTGTGGTTGGTGGAGGGGTGTCCTCATATAAACCCACCATTACCTCTCCACCAACCACAACTCACCACATGGGCGAGTTGTGGCCAATGTTGTGCCACTTTATGTGGCACAAGAATTTTTCCTGACTCTTTGGCCTTTAGATCAACCATTGTATTTAGAGTTCCTACTAAACATTGGCACATTGTTGAATATTCCTTTTTTTTTATTTTTTATTTTTTTTATACGTCCATTGTTGAATATTCTACAATTATTGAAAGATGAAATATTCCACACACTTTCTCAAGAATAAACAATTGAAAGGCAGAGGAGAAAAAAAAATGAGTGGTGCCGTTAATTAGTGAGTAAATTTAAAAAGTAGAAAAGATTAGTAGGTCTAGGCCATTTTGTTTCACCCACTAACCTGGAGGGAATACTTTAGATCATTGTTTACAGACTGCTATTGACGGAACAGTTGATGTGAAGAAAAGGAATAGTCAATTGAAGTGATTTGACCGTATTTAGAAGAAAACAATTAATCCACAGAAAAGAGTGAGTTGTGAGTTGATTTAAGTTCAGGGAATGAAAAATAATAGAAAAAGACCAAAAATAACATCAATAGAAGTAATTAAAAAAGACATATCAATTAAGGAGGTAACAAAAGCTATAACTTTGGATTTGGATAGAATGGAAGAGCAAAATTGAAAATTCATATTTCTTTGACTAATTTGTTGAGAATTCATAACTGGCTTCAAAAATATTTAGAAGTAAGATTTTATTGTTATTTGATTGGGAAGGTGTTTAACTATACAAAATGAAGGATTAGGGGCCTTCTAGTTAGAGAAGAAAAAAATGGAAAGAGCATCAAGATCATAATTTGATCATGAAATCTACAAATTTAAGGTTGGTTTTGATTAAATTTAATTTGGGAGGCGGGGAATATAGGGCCAAAATGGCCAAATACCACATTTTTTTGAAATTTTTAGCAAAAAAAAACTGTTCCAGAAATAAATGGCGATCTACCACTTTTTCTAGTACTCGAGTCCATGACACTCGAGTACCCTATTTTCTATTCCACCGTGGCACAGCTGATGTGGAAATTGGGCAATAAAAAAAAAATAATGTGGTACTCAAGCTTGGTATACTTGAGTACCATGCAACACAATACTCGAGTATACCAGGCTCGAGTACCTTTTATTTGTCGATAATTGCAAAAAAAAAAAAAAAAATTTACAAGGTACTCGAGCTTGGTAAACTCGAGTACATTGTAACTTTTTTTTTTTTTTTGGGGGGGATTATCGACAAATAAACATAAACTTAAAAATAAGTAGCTTTTTTTATGTTTTTATTTATTTAAATAGAAGCACAGTAAAATATAGAGATTTTAATTTGAGCTCGAGTACCTTGTAACTTTTTTTTTTTTCTCTTTTTGTGTGGGATTATCGACAAATAAACATAAACACAAAAATAAGTAGCTTTTTTATGTTCTTATTTATTTAAATAGAAGCATTGTAAAATATAGAGATTTTAATTTGAGCTCGAGTACCTTGTAACTTTTTTTTTTTTTTTTTTTGGGATTATCGACAAATAAACATAAACACAAAAATAAGTATCTTTTTTATGTTCTTATTTATTTAAATAGAAGCATTGTAAGATATAGAGATTTTAATTTCAAAATATGAATTTAATTTCTACATTAAGTAAAACTGTTCACTGTTTTCTCATAAAAATTGTTCACTGTTTTCTGCATAAACTATTTCTAGCATTCTGCATACAATTATTTTCTGTTCAGCATTATTTAAAAATTTGTTAACTCTCTTTTCTGCGTAAATTATTTTCTGTTCGCTATTTAAAAAATTGTTCACTGTTTTCTCATAAAACACCTAGTGAAATCGTGTTTTCTAAATTTAAACGCCAAAGATGAATGCCTTTTCATGTTTGAATTTCATAATAATCGAATTTATTTTTTTGCATTGATAAAATCTGTTCTACATTAATAAAATTCGCTCTTTGCATATCATGCTTACTGTATATTCGAACCTGCTTACTGCATTCATAAAATCTGTTTTCTGCATTAAGTAAAACTGTTCACTATTTTCTCATAAAAATTGTTCGTTGTTTTCTGCATAAACTGTTTTTAGCATTGGCATAAAATTATTTTCTATTCAGCATTATTTAAAAAATTGTTCACTCCTGTTTCTGCATAAATTATTTTCTGTTCACTATTTAAAAAATGGTTCCCTGTTTTCTCATAAAACACCTAGTGAAATCCTGTTTTCTAAATTTAAACGCCAAGGCTGAATGCTTTTTCATGTTTGAATTTCACAATAATCGAATCTTTTTTTTTTTTTTTTTTTTTGCATTGATAAAATCTGTTTCTATATTAATAAAATTTTCTCTTTGCACATCATGCTTACTGCATATTCGAATCTGCTTACTGCATTTATAAAATATGTTTTCTGCATTAAGTAAAACTGTTCACTATTTTCTCATAAAAATTGTTCGCTATTTTCTGCATAAACTGTTTTTAGCATTGGCATAAAATTATTTTCTGTTCAGCATTATTTAAAAAAATGTTCTCTCTTTTCTGCGTAAATTATTTTCTGTTCACTATTTAAAAAATTGTTCCCTATTCTCTCATAAAACACCTAGTGAAATCGTGTTTTCTAAATTTAAACGTCAAATCTAAATGCTTTTTCATGTTTGAATTTCACAATAATCGAATCTATTTTTCTACATTGATAAAATCTGTTTCTACATTAATAAAATTTGCTCTCTGCACATCATGCTTACTGTATATTTGAATCTGCTTACTGCATTCATAAAATCTATTTTCTGCATTAAGTAAAACTATTCTCTGTTCTCTCATAAAAATTGATCGTTGTTTTCTGCATAAACTGTTTTTAGCATTCGCATAAAATTATTTTCTGTTCAGCATTATTTAAAAAATTGTTCACTCTCTTTTCTGGGTAATCTGGATCTTATCTTCTTCTTTTTTTTCTTTTTTCTCCCTTCATCATTTTTATCCATAGACGTGATCTCTTCTAAAGCAAATTACATTCTATTTATAGTCTGATCATTCAAGAAAACTCCATTAAGTGAATTTAATTTTGAAATTGAGTAATTATCATTCATATATATATATATATATATATTCATCACCAAAACCGTGCAACACACCGCCTTCAACTAGTTATTAAGAAAGTTGTAAAGTGATTTTTTTTTTTTAATTTGATATTTTTACATGTGATGGCCCCTTTGCTTGTGGTAGCTTCACAAGAATTTTTTTGTTGGAGGATGATGTACTTTATGATTTTGAAAAATAAAATTGTTAGGATGTTTCAACTATGAGTCTCTTCCGAGTTTTTTATTTTATTATAAAGAATTAGGGGCACTCTAGAAAGGGAAGAAACAGAGCATCAAGGTTATAATTTGATTTTTTTTCAATAATATATATATATATATATAGAGGTAAAGTTTAGAGAAAATTCAAATAGATTCTACAATTGAAATTAAATTTTGCACCACGTGTCCTAAATTATTTATTTTTAGAGAGAGGTTTATTTTTTAATTTTGGAGTCAAATATGGAACCATATAGAAAACTCCATTAAGTGAATTTAATTTTGAAATTGAGTAATTATCATTCATATATATATATATATATATATATATTCATCACCAAAACCGTGCAACACACCGCCTTCAACTAGTTATTAAGAAAGTTGTAAAGTGATTTTTTTTTTTTTTAATTTGATATTTTTACATGTGATGGCCCCTTTGCTTGTGGTAGCTTCACAAGAATTTTTTTGTTGGAGGATGATGTACTTTATGATTTTGAAAAATAAAATTGTTAGGATGTTTCAACTATGAGTCTCTTCCGAGTTTTTTATTTTATTATAAAGAATTAGGGGCACTCTAGAAAGGGAAGAAACAGAGCATCAAGGTTATAATTTGATTTTTTTCAATAATATATATATATATATATATAGAGGCAAAGTTTAGAGAAAATTCAAATAGATTCTACAATTGAAATTAAATTTTGCGCCACGTGTCTTAAATTATTTATTTTTAGAGAGAGGTTTATTTTTTAATTTTGGAGTCAAATATGGAACCATATCATAAATATCTATCCAAATAAGTTATTGCATACAGAAACCAAAGAGTCTAGAATTAATTAACATAAAAAAAATTTAAAAATGGACAATTTACATTTTCTACCTAATAATATTTCTAAAAGACTTTTTAAAAAGTTAAAAATATATATAAGAATGACTATCAATAATATTCAAATTATATATGTAAGTGGGGTCCAGATAATGTATATTCTAAGGGCACACATTAATCATTTATTTTAGAAAACTTTTTATGAAAAACTGAAAAAGCTGTCAAATCAGTTAGTTACTTTTTCATTTTTTTTTTTATAAAAATTTGCCTAAAATAGTATACTAATATATGCCCTTAGGGCATACGGTAGTAAAACCCATGTAAGAATTATACTATGCATCTTAATGACTTAATGTATTTCTTTTGAGTATATCCATGAATATGCTTAGGGTTACAAGTAAGTAAATATAAAAGGATCACTAATTGATAAGGTAAAGGAAGTTTGTGAAATCTACTAATGTAAGATTGGTTTTAATTAAATTTAATTGGACAAGTGGAGAACCTAGTTTTAAGCAAAGTTGACACTTATTGGCGAAAAATGCAATATCCACTACAATTTTATAACAATTCTTAATTAGCATGTGCCAATGGCCTTGTGGCCAAGTGGCACCCAGGTTCCTTTGTAACCTTTTACTCGGGAGTTCTATCCCTCTCACTTACCTAGCAAAGAAAAAAAAATCTTAATTAGCATGATATAATTGGTAGAATTCATACTAGTATTAATATTCGTATTAGTATCTACCGTATTAGTACGTTCACTCACAGCTGCTTATTGGTTTTGTCCATATATGCCAACAATGTGAAAGTGTTATATTACTTGTATTTCATATTAAAAGTAATATTACTAGTTTGTAGTATTCTAGTAATATCACAGCTGCTTAGGTTCATGTAATTTTTTGTTTTCTTATTAAAAGCTATGATTTTTGGTTGATTAATTATTTGTCTGAATTAATTCCAATTAATCATTTGTTTGGATTTGATGATGCCGAAAAATCACCAGTGAGTCACACGATACTCGCACACTTGAAATGACACCTGCACAACAAAGAAAAGAAAGACCTTAACAGAGAGCACCTATGTGGTGCCGGCCAAATACCCTCCAAAAGTCAAGTTAGAATCTCTTACAACTCCAGAGTGCTAGAGAGGGTCAATTATGCGTACCTTGATTTGTGAGTGTATTGGAGCTTTTATAGTAGTCGAAGGTTGACCTCTTTTCCTTGGAGTTGAAGTCTTTTCCTTATAGGAATCCTCCTAAGTAGTCCTAAACATGATGGACAAGTCTTTTCCTTATAGAGAATACCTTCATTAATGCGCGCAGCTTCTAGAATCCTCTTTGCACTAGAATTCTATTTACCTAAGGATTCTATGGTGTGCACCGCAAGTATTTCCCATCTAGGGTTTTTGTCTGCCATGTGGACAATTGATCTGTCTATGTTATGTCCGTTCATGATGGCTCTGTCCACAACAGGTCTTGCAGGCAATGGACTCGTCCTTCATCGGCCCATGGATGAGGAATAGGCCCACTTCATAGGGATCCGTCAACCTATATTTTCCCTCTTCAGTTGCCCCCTCACCCCATGGGTTCGTCATCTTTGAGCAAAAGGATCCGTGGGGTGACGGTTCAAGGCCGGGATGATGGTTCAAAGTCCTGTGGGTCAACGGCTTCAATACAAACTCCGTGAACTGTGCTTATATCCTGACAGGTTGTCCAGAAGACATTTATGACTCATGACACACGTCGCTCTTCTATTGGCTGTTGTCTCAGATCGAAATGTCGCTACTTCCTCTATAAATATCACTCCCTTCTCCTCTCATTCTCTACTTTCCGTAGAAACATATTGTCAGAGCACATCTGTCATCCTTGTCAAAGATCACTCTGTCCAATTTCTACACCCATCATCAACACCTTTCATCTGTTCGCTCTTTTACTTGGTGAGTATTCTTTCCCCCTTCTTCTTTGCAAGTCTCCTTTACCTTCTGATACTCTTTATTTTTATTAGACTTTTTGCCCCCGTCACCCTTTCTAGACCCGTCAAAGTCTTAGGTTTTGTCGTTACGTGTAGGCAATGTATAGTGTGTCAAGTAACCAGTCAGTCGTCCGTGACAGGGCAGATTACGAGGAAGTATACCCGTTTGGTCATAAAGACCAAGAGAGTCAAAGCGAGGAGAGGAGTCCGTCCGTATCTTCCTCGTCCTCAACAAATGAGGATATGGAGATGGTTGACCCAGAAGAGGGTCCTGAAGATGGCGAGGATCAAGCAAATAGGCCCGTCGTAGGTGCTGATGGACTTAGGGAGTTCATCATGCTACCAGAATGGACGGTGAACGATTTTACGTCCAAAATTAAGAAGAAACACTTTGGTACCCTTAGCGCCAATTACCAAATTCCTGATTACATTCCAATCCGTCTACCCTACCAGTTAGAAAAGTGCTATTATAAAAGGGTAGAAGGTGTCGGAGTGTATGAACAAATGTTCAAGGTAGGCCTTAGGTTTCCATTAAGCTCCCTCCACCATGAACTTCTCAAATATCTGGGATTGTCTGTCAACCAGGTATCCCCAAATGCCTGGAGGGTCTTCATAGCAATGGAGGTCTTGTACAGCGCCATGTCAGATGGCGCTAGAAGGCTGACGGTGCGGGAATTCCTTCACTGCTACCGTCCAGATGAAATAGACAAATCAAGGGGGATGTACAGTTTTGTACCCAGGAGTCCATTGTTGAAGGTTATATATGAAACCCCAGACTCCAACAGGGACTAGAAGAGCCGTTATTTCTTCCTTGAGGGAGATGAGTGGATGTGTCGTCCAGGGGACACGGAGCACATGCATGTTGACACGACATGGGGCATATTACATCCATCTAGTACACACCCGTCGTAGAATATATAAAATTAGTTTATTCAAGCTTCTTCAATACTTTTAACCATCCTTTTTTCTTTTTCTTTTTCTTTTTTTTTTTATTACAGTACGACAGCGTCCTGAGATTGACCTCGAGGAGTTTAACTTTCTTGAGAAAATTTTTGCCAAGTCCAAGCCAAAGGAACGGACTTGGGCCAAGCTAGTCAGCCTTAACATCGTCCACTGGTATTGTGACGGTCCTGAACCAACACCAGCAGCCCGTCGTTCTCACCTCGTTTAGATGGTTTAGTATTTCCTCTTAACCTTACCTGACTTTCTTTTCAGAAATGGACAACGCCAAGAGGAGAGTAGCAATTAGATTATAGGACACCAAGAATAAGGAAGCCGGTGCGGATCCTAAGGGGACAGGTTCAAGCAACCCGTCTATCAAAAGAAAACAACCGTCCAAAGGGGACCATCCATCGAAAAAACCCAAGGTTCCATTGGAGCCTCGTCTTAGGGTTAATGGCTGGAGGCGCCCAGACGGTCACCCCAGCGAAACATGGTGTTGGCAAAGGCCTAATAAAGGGTCCTTCTGGTAGTTAGAAGAAGCCACCCATCCTAATCCGTGAAGACTCCAAGCATGCCTTGGAGAGGCTCTCGTCCATCATGACTTCTGAAGATTATGAGGACTTGAGTAATCATTCTATAGAGGCTATGGGGGAGACGGGTCTTTTTAGCATTGCCCAGGTAACTTATCCGTCACCTTCTCGTCCGTCTTTGATTATTTGTTTGAAATTACTTCATTCCTCTTTTTTCAGTCCACGGTCATGATGAAGGGTTTAATGGGACGGAGTCTCAACCATGAGACGACGTTAGACCGCGTCCGTGACAAGGCAATGTTGACAGAGGATGAGCTGATTGAACTTAAAGCCTGGAAGGTGAACTAGGAAAAGAAGCTCAAATTGGCAGAAGAAGCCAGGGACGAGTATTACAAGCTGGCGGAAGGCATGAAGCAAGTTCTGAAGGACAAGGAAAAAGAAGTCAGTCAGGCTAAGGAGGTGGCGGTACGAGAATACCACGACTCTGAAGCCCTTCTGTCAGAGCTAGGAGTTTCATACAATGACGGTTTTGATGATGCACTCCGTCAAGTGAAGAACTTCTATCCAGAGCTTGATGTGTCAACCGTCACCATCAATGTCCCAGAGCATACGTCCGTCCAACCTGTTCAATTAGAAGATACGGACGATCTTTTTGGTGAGGATGCCCCCGTCAATGATAACCCTGAAGACCGGACTGTAGCTAAAAGCGATCCCAAAGATGGTTAGGTCCGTCATGATGAGGAGAAGGAAGCCCCCACTGTAGACTAAATTTACTTTATCATTTTTATTATTATTTTTCTTTTTCATGTAAGAATATTTGGAGAACAATTTGTGATTCCTCCGTCATATTTTTTGGATTATGTATACATTTCCTTTTGAGGGCTTTTATTATTTCTGTTTAACTTCGCTTAGTCCGTCCACCATAACGACCTATTTGATATTTTGTATGTGGAATGCATTTGTCCACTTTACTGAACATGATTTTGCATCCATCTGCTATTGTATTTTTATGTTTCCCTTTTTAGGACCTGATTAGGTTTTTCATGGTCTACGGAAGGTCCGTCCACTTGACTTGATAGGGTTTTTCCTTTATTCAATGATAGAGTCCGTCTATTTACAATTTTGTCTTTTTAATGAATAAGGTCGTCTACCTCGTGGACTTTGAATTTTGTCAATTTTATGATAGACTCCGTCTACTTTGAGGACCATAAATTTGTCTATTCAATGATAAACTCCGTCCACTTTGTGATCTTTTCGTAAAAGTTTTCATCCTATTTGGGTGATCTGTCCAATTCTTGGGCTTCTAGTTGATACCCATCCATTTTTTGGACTTAGAATTTCTTCTTCTGAGAGTGATCTGTCCAGATTGTGGACTCAATTTGCACCCGTCCACTTGGATTATACCCGCCCATTTTGGACTTTGAATTTTCATCCCCTTGGGATGATCCGTCCATTTCGTGGACTTAGATTGCACCCGTCCATTTTTGGACTTAGAATTTTCATCCTTTTGGGATGACCGTCCATTTTGTGAACTTAGATTATACCCGTCCATTTTTGGACTTTAGAATTTTTAATTTTCATCCTCTTGGGATGATCGTCCATTTTGTGGACTTAGATTGTACCCGTCCATTTTTGGACTTTAGAATTTTCATCCTCTTGGGATTACCCGTCCACTTTTGGACTTAGAATTTTCATTCTCTTGGGATGACCGTCCATTTTGTGGACTTAGATTATACCCGTCCACTTTTGGATTTAGAATTTAAGTAGAAAAAACATAGTCGTGTCTGAATATTCCTCTTATTAATTAAAAAAGAAAACCATGCGTTTGTAGAAAAAAGTACCTGCCCCCCGTTGGTCTTAAAAAGGCACTTGTAGAAAGAATTGTTCGAAGTAAAAAACTAGTAATTGAAGTAAAACTAAATAAACTGGAAATTGGGGAGAGTTGGTGCTCTTCCTATAGTCTCTACTGATAGTATTTCCGTAGGTGCTCTGTGTTCCATGGGTGCTGTAACTTTCGTCCGTCCAGAGTCTCAAGGTGGTAGGTGCCCTTCCTCTACCATGATGCGATCCTGTAGGTTCCTTCCCAGTTGGGGCTAAGCTTTTCTTGTGAAGGATCTCTAGCAGCTCCCATTACCTTCCGCAGTACAAGATCTCCAATCTGAAAGTCTCTATGCTTGACATTGGAGCTAGAGTGTTTCGCCATGAGGTTTTGATACCGCGCCATCCTCTGCTTTGCTGTCCCCCGGACTTCATCCACCAGGTCGAGTTGAAGGCGCATGGCCTCTTCGTTCTTATCCTCATCGTAGTTCTCCACTCGATAGCTTGTGAACCTTACCTCCGCTGGGATGACAACATCACTTCCGTACGCTAGTCGAAACAGCGTTTCTCCACTGGGTGTTCTTGTTGTGGTACGGTATGCCCGTAAGACGCTTGGTAGTTTGTCAGGCCAGATGCCCTTTGCCCCCTTGAGCCAGGTCTTGATGATTTTGAGCAAGAATCGGTTCATGACTTCGACTTGCCCATTGGCCTGTGGGTGTGCGGGCGACGAGTAGTGATTCTTAATACCTAGCTCTGAATAGAAGTCCCTAAATGTGCTGTTGTCAAATTGCTTTCCGTTATCGGAGACGAGCACTCTGGGTATCCCGTACCTGCAGATGATATTTCTCCATACAAAACTTCGGATGTTCTTCTCCATGATAGTGGCTAGGGCTTTTGCTTCCACCCACTTAGTGAAGTAGTCGATACCAACTACCAGAAATTTTAGCTACCTTACTACCGTCGAGAAGGGGCCCATGATGTCTAGTCCCCATTGGGTGAGTGGCCAAGGGGCCGTCATGGGGGTCAACTCTTCAGACAGTTGCCTGATCAGATTACTTAATCTTTGACACTTGTCGCAGGCCTTGACGTAGGCTTGTGCGTCCTTCAACATAGTAGGCCAATAGTATCCTACTCGGATCAACTTGTGCACCAATGACCGTGCCCCTGAGTGGTTTCCACAGATACCTTCGTGGACTTCTCTCATTACGTAATCTGCTTCCTCAGGGCTTAAACATCTTAGATATGGCCTAGAGAATCCTCTTTTGTACAAGACATTATTTATAAGCACAAATCGTGATGATTAGACTTTCAACTTCCTAGCGGCATCCTTCCCGTCTGGTACCTCACTAGTTCTCAAGTAGGATATCAATGACGTAGTCCAATTCCTTTCGAAATCCACTGTCTGCACATTTGATCTGTCATTAATAAGTGAGGAGGCTTGAACAAATGACAATACATGTTCGGGGACGATCATAAATTTTGCTAAGGCAACTTTTGCTAGCCTGTTGGCCTATTCGTTTTCCTCTCTTGGGATTTGATCGAATCTGACTTCGAGGCTACTGATTCGATTCTTCACCTCCTCCAGGTACCTCTTCATCCTTTCATTCTTGCACTCATAGCCGCCATTTATCTGACTTGTTACCACCTGGGAGTCGCAATGTACGATTATGTTTTCAGCGCCCGCTGCTTTGGCGAGGTCTAGCCCTGCCATCAATGCTTCATACTCGGCCTCGTTGTTGGTTGTGGGGAAATCTAGTTGGATCATGCACTCGATCTTATCTCCCTCTGGGGTATGGATGACCACACCGGCCCCTCCGACTCGTGTTTGAAGATCTGCCCGTATGGATGCTCCATTGTTTGGTGATTTCGGCCCCCTTGCCTTCCGTTTGAGCAAACTCGGCGATGAAGTCGGTACTGTATGTTAAATTCACTCAACTCTACTGCCCATAAAGCCATTCGCCCAACAGCATCAGGGCTACTCATGGCTTTCCTCAGGGGCCTATCCATCAAGACTACGATGGTATGTGCCTGGAAGTACGGCTTAAGCTTTCATGCCGCCGTTACTAGTGCGAAAGCCAATTTCTCCATTTGTGTGTATCTTTCTTCCGCTCTACGGAATGACCTGCTCACAAAGTAGACGGGTCTTTGAGATCTGTCTTCCTCTCTTACCAAGGCCGCACTGATCGCTGCTTGTGAAATTGCTAAGTAGAGGTAGAGTTCTTCACCTGGTTTAGACGGGCTGAGCAATGGAGGAGACGAAAGGTATTTCTTCAATTCTTCAAAGGCCTTCTAGCATTTGTTCGTCTACTTAAAGGATTTTCTCAGGTGCGGAAGAATGGTAGACATTTGTCCATTGCTTTCAAGACGAATCTGTTCAGTGCTGCAATTTTGCCATTCAAGCTCTGCACCTCTTTAACCGTCCTTGGCGGTTCTAACTCCATTATTGCCCGTATTTTCTTGGGGTTAACCTCTATACCTCTTTGGGATACCATGAAGCCCAAGAATTTCCCCACTTTTACTCCGAATGCGCACTTGTTTGGATTCAGCTTCATGTTATATGAGCGGAGGGTGTCGAATGTTAACTCCATTATTGCCCGTATTTTCTTAGGGTTAACCTCTATACCTCTTTAGGATACCATGAAGCCCAAGAATTTCCCCACCTTTACTCCAAATGCGCACTTGTTTGGATTCAGCTTCATGTTATATGAGCGGAGGGTGTCGAATGTCTCTCGGAGGTCGTCTAGGTGATCATCTTCGTGCAGGCTCTTCACTAACATGTCATCAACATAGACTTGTACGTTCCTCCCAATTTGGTGTGCGAACATTTTGTTCATTAGCCTCTGGTATGTTGCCCACGTGTTTTTGAGCCCAAACGACATCACCTTGTAGCAAAAGAGTCCTTGGCTGGTGATAAAGGAAGTTTTCTCTTGATCAGCCTCCTCCATCTTGATTTGATTGTAACCCGAAAAGGCGTCCATGAAGCTTAAGAGCTGGTGTCTTGCCGTTAAGTCTACCAAAGTATCTATCTGAGGGAGTGGGTAGCTGTCCTTCGAGCACGCCTTGTTGAGGTCCGTGAAATCGACACACCTTGCCCTTCTTGACCATGACTACCTTCGCCAACCAGCCAAGGCAGTACACTTCTCGAATAAAGTCTGCTTCCAGTAGCTTCCTGACCTCTTCTGCTATCGCTCTGTCTCGCTCTTAAGCGAACACTTGCTTTTTCTGTTGGACGGGTGAGGACGCGGGGTTCCATTCAGCCTATGAACTATGACCGAGGGATCAATCCCGAGCATGTCTTCGTGGCTCTATGCGAACACATCCTGATTCATCCTAAAGAAAGCTGCGAGGGCTTGACGTATTGGCTGGCTGGCCAATGTTCCCATTCTAGTTGTCCATTCGGGTCTTGATTCATCAATCGTTATCTCTTCTAGTTCTTCAACTGGCTCTGCTATGGTTTGTTGCTCTATGCACATGGTCTATTGGTGATCTTCCATCTCTAGCATGGCAATGTAGCATTCGCGTGCGGCCACCTGATCTCCTCGTAACTCGCCTACCCCATAATCCGTAGGGAATTTGATCATTAGGTGGTACGTCGATGTTGCTACCTTCCATGAGTTAAGGGTGGGTCGTCCGAGGATAGCATTATAAGCGGACGAACAGTCGACCACGAGGAATGTTACATCCTTAGTGATCTGCTGAGGATAGTCGCCTACTGTTACCGAAAGTGTGACCGCACCCAATGGGAATACCCTTGTTCCTCCAAAGCCTACCACCGGGGAGTTTGTCTATATCAATCTTTCTCTATCGATCCTCATTTGTTGGAACGCCGGGTAGATAGGATGTCTGCCAAGCTGCTATTGTCGACCAATACCTGATGCAAGTTGTAGTCTCCTGCTCGTATGTTGACAACAAGCGCGTCGTCATGTGGGTGATGAAGACGTCACGCATCTTCTGAGAACCTAATGATAGGGCTTTCTCTCCGTGTTATCTTTGGTACGGAACCTGTCATCTGGACGTTCTAGACCATCCTAAGGTAAGTCTTTCAAGCATTTTTGGATGAGCCAGTAGTCGCGGTTCCCCCTACAATCATCCTTATGTCTCCAATGAGGGGTCTTGGACGCTCATTATCCCATTGAGGGGCCTGCTCTTAAGGATTTGGATCCGCTCTCTCCTTGGTGACAAACTTCTGCAACTTTCCCGGTCTAATAAGGGCCTCAATTTGTTGCTTTAAGTCGTAGCAATCGGCTGTGTCATGACCGTGGTCACGGTGGAAGCGGCAATATTTGTCTCTAGATCGCTTGTTTGGATCACTCTTCAGCTTTCCTAGAAATGTTAGAGCCCCCTCGTCTTTAATCTGCATTAGGACTTGGTCTATTGGGGCATTCAATGGAGTGAAGCTTGTAAACCTTCCTCCCGGGGGCTTAGGGCGCCTTTCATCCCTTCTTTCTCCTGTTCTTGGTTTCTTCCACCTTTGGTCTTACCGTGTATCTTCCTGTCGCTCTCTTTTCCTAGGCTTTTCCTCCCGAGCCAGCAACGCGTCTTCAGCATTCATGTACTTGGTGGCCCTGTAGAGTACTTCTGACATGGTCTTTGAGTCGTTTTTGTATAGAGAGAACAAAAACTTACCCTTTTGTAACCCATTCGTGAAGGCTGCTACAAGTATCTTATTGTCGGCTTCATTGATCTAGAGTGCTTCCTTATTGAATCGAGTTATGTAGGATCTCAGTGTCTCCTCCTCTCGCTACCTGATGCTCATCAAACACGCCGTGGACTTCTTATACCTATGTCCCCAAATGAAGTGCGTAGTAAACTAAGCGCTGAGCTCCTTGAAGGTACTGATAGAGTTCGACGTCAGCCGACTAAATCTTACCCTTGCAGGGCCCTTCAGTGTTGTTAGGAAGACTCTACACATGATCTCATCCGCTACCCCTTATAGGTGCATCAAGGTCTTGAAGGTCTCTAGGTGATCTAGAAGGTCCTTGACTCCGTCGTAACTTTCTATTTGCGACGTGCGAAACTTGTGTGGTAGGGGGAATAAATTGACAGAGGCAGTGAACGGTGAGTCAGTTTTGTTGACTAGGTCATCAAGATCTCTGGACACTCATCCCTTGAGGGTGGTCATCATGATTCCCATTTGTTCCTTCATCGCTTGTATCTCTGCGGAGATAGGAGGTGGAGCCGTGTCTATGAGGGACGGAGGCTCATATTTTGTCGTTCTAGTCTGCTTGGGGCGTTACTTCCTTCGGGCCCCTCTCGGTCTCTTCGTACGGCACTGGTACCTTATTGGTCCTCCCTTTGATTATTTGGTGCTGCGTTTTTCTAGCGCAGTTGTTCTTCTAGGTCGTGATTTCATTTAGTGAGGCGTTCCACAGCAGCGGCAAGAGTTTGGACCTGCCTCTCGAGGGCAGTCGTAGGTGGTTCCTCTTCTTGGACTTCGTTGGTGGTTACCATCGAGCAAGTGAGCACCATGCAACTCTTTTTGTGCGGGAAGCGAGAATATGGCTTTATAAATCACAAGTCTTTCCCACAGACGGCGCCAACTGATGATGCCGAAAAATCACTAATGAGTCACACGATACTCGCACACTTGAAATGACACCTGCACAACAAAGAAAAGAAAGATCTTAACAGAGAGCACCGGTGTGATGCCGACCAAATACCCTCCGAATGTCAAGTTAGAATCTCTTACAACTCCAGAGTTCTAGAGAGGGTCAATTATGCGTACCTTGATTTGTAAAGGTATTGGGGCTTTTATAGTAGTCGAAGGTTGACCTCTTTTCCTTGGAGTCGAAGTCCTTTCCTTATAGGAATCCTCCTAAGTAGTCCTAAACGTGATGGACAAGTCTTTTCCTTATAGAGAAGACCTTCATTAATGCACGCAACTTCTAAAATCCTCTTTGCGCTGGGATTCTATTTACCTAAGGATTCTATGGTGTGCGCCGCAAGTATTTTCCATTTAGGGTTTCTGTCTGCCATGTGGACAATTGATCCGTCTATGTTGTGTCCGTTCATGATGGCTCCATCCACAACAGGTCTTACACATAATGGACCCGTCCTTCATCAGCCCATGGATGAGGAATCGTCAAGCCCACTTCATAGGGATCCATCAACCTATATTTTTCCTCTTCAGGATTCAACATAAAAGATAATGGAATTAGGTATTATAATTTTGATATTGTTCCATGTTTTGAATTGTCTAAATTGTTATTACTACGAGAAAGTTATTGCTACTCAGATTTGCAACTTGGTGTGTCTTCCTCATATCATGGTCTTTGTTTATATATTTGCAGTTTATATTAGTTTTTAGTGTGTGTGTGTATATAACTATTGGGAGTTTTGCATTATTAATTTAAGAATTGTAAATTACTTTGTAGGTTTCGGTAACTATGCACTTGCAACTTTATAACGTTCAATGTTAGACAACACTTCTAAACTATGGAAAAGTATAGAAGTTAAATATTTCTTCATGTTTTTTTAAAAATACTAAGTAGCAAAATTTCTATTTACTCATTGTTGTATTTTTTTTTTTTTAGAGTCAATAGCTTTTCCGTACATCGCACAGGTTAGCGACTAGTTTGTAATATACTCATATTACTTGTATTTCACACATACTATGTTTATATAAAATCCTCTATTGCATAGTGTTAGGCATATAAAATATACAGGTAACTCTCTCTCTCTCTCTCTCTCTCTCTCTCTCTCTCTCTCTTAACAATCATTAGTTGGAAAAAGAATTAGATAAGATTCACATTAAATATAGCCATTTGATTTAAAAGTTCTTAGGAAAAAAATCTGATTTGAAGATCAATTGATGTAATAGGATCTAATCATGTCCAATTTTAATGTTTGAAGTACTCCAATCATGTTAGAATTATAAAATTTTAAATTAAAACCTTTGTTTATACGCAAAGACTTTGAAAATTTCCATTAGAATGCTCCCTTTTAATGCTTTGTTTAGCAGATCAGAATCACGATCTGACTGCTTACCTAAATCCTAGTTTCCCTCACCCAATAGGAAAGATCTGACTTTTCCTTCATCCAAAAGCTCTACTGGCATTGATGGTTGTTCACAATGAAGATTCAATAAAATAATTAAGATACCTTAAACAAGATGTTAGTTGAAGAGATAAGATTGTTAAATTATTTCGTTACTTCAAAATTAATTTAGGCCAATTATGAACCCAGCACGTGATTATGAGTTAATTGGAATTTTTTTTTTTTAAAAAGTTCTAAATTATTTTGGCTACCCATACTTGATTTAGACCAGTTATATTAATCTTGAGAAGCATTGATTGATTAATTTATATTAAAGAAAATAGATTGAATAAGTTATATATTATGCAATTGAGTTTGAACTATAAAACTACAAGAGTAATAAACTTGCAAAAAAGGGAGTTCCTGCTCTCATTTTTTTAAAGAATAATGTATTCAACAGCCTTTTTTTTTATTTATTAGTACTGTGGTTTATAAATTTATATCATTTTGCTAATGTTAATATATTCAAAAAGTTCCTGCTGCTATTGATGAAGACTAGTGGTAGTTGGAATTTATTTTTGGAAAGACTACAGTGAAAAACGGATCTTTGGAGGGGTTTGGTAAGGAATTTAAACAATAGTTTTCGTTGTTTAAACAACACAACACAACACAATACGTATTTTCACAATACTTTTTTATCCACACTTATTTCTAAAAAAGTTAAACAACGTTACTAAACGGACCCTTATTGTTTGATTTTCGTCACTATCGTGACAACTCAAACTATTCTTATTGGAAAGTTTATCTTTGTATTTTATCTTGGTTTTCTTTTGTATATATAGTTTAAGTCTGTTAGCTTTCTTTTTCTTCTTCTTCTTCTTTTTAAAAAAGAAAAAAAGAAAAAAGATAAGAGCAGATTTCTTTTCTTCTTGTCAAATTTTGAAACGATAGTAACTAAATCCCCCCCCCCCCCCCTCTTCCCAAAAATAATAATAATAATAATAATAATAATAATAAAAATAAAAAACCGTGGAAGAATATGCAACAGAAGCTGGGAAAACCCAGTAAAAATATATATATTTAACTCTCATGTACAGCATTCAACATTGTTAGAACCGCTTTGCCTTTGGTTTTCAAATTCAATCTAAACTTCAATTTTATTTGGTCAAGAATTTTATTTTTTTTATTTTTTTTACAATTTGTTTAGTAGAGGATTACTCTACTAATAGCCCACTAACCAGAAGCAACTTCTAGTTGTCAATCAGTTTTTTTTTTTTTTAATTAATTTAATTATATATATATATATATATATATATTTATAAGAAGGATAAAGAAGTTAAAATGAAAATATGAGCTTATCTTTGAAAAAAAAAAATTTAATTACAACAATTTTGATATGTGAATATATCTAGTCTTATTTTGAACTAGTTTTTTTTTTTTTTTTTTTTAACTAAATAATTATAGTTTCCAAACTAAACAGAATTAAAACCAATTATTTTGTTCTTAGCTGATCAGCTTTGTGGTTTGCCAAGCACCCTCTTAGCTTTTGGCACGGATGGGGGAACTTCTCCCCAAAACAGTATCTTCAAAACTTGGTAGCTAGACGGGGGGAAAAAAATAGAATAAGAACAGAAAAAGAAAAGGTCATATTTGCTTGTTTACAAAAAATTGCTTTATTAGTTTTTTAATTTAGAAGAGAGAGTGTGTGTCATATACTCATATTCATATAGGAGAGAAGAAAGAAAAATAAAAAAATAAAAAAATATTAAAACACTTACATAATGCTCACTTTAAATTAGCAAGTTGTAAATATGCAAAATGCCTCACCAAATTTGGGGTGTTTTATTGCATTTTTTTATGAATAATATCATAAAGTTTGCATTTTGATGAATTTTACATTAACCAATGAGAATGCTTAAGCATTCTCATCAAAGGTGTCAAATCCTATAAATGCTATTTTTTAACATCTAATTTTAAAAAAAAAAAAAAAGCACACTACATCAAAGGTGCTAGATGATTGCAGCCCACTATAGCAAGATATTAAAAAAAAATTATTTGTTTATTTGATTTCCATCCACACAAGACTACCTTCCACAGTCATCACAATGGGACCAACACTTTTCTGTTTCCATGCTTGTGTTTTTGCAGCTGGATATATGCAAAATTCCGTGATTTTTCCAGCCAAAAGAACTAGATAGTTTATGGTGTTTCACTACTACATTATCATATTAGGTTAGAAAAAGAAGAGAAGAAATTTTATCATGTCATTTTCATAATTTATTACCTGATATGTAGCCAGGCCATGGTTAATAACTTGATATTGCATAACAACTTTTTCCTTTCGAGTCATTGGGCTCCTCAATTGTGGATTAGGTGTTTGGTCCTGGAATTTCTTTCCTACCTTTTCTTACTTTCTATAGTTTGTTGACTTGTTCATATCACAATGGATGTAATTATTGATTTAAATGAATAAAGAATAAATAAAGAATATTTAAATGAAGTGGCAAAATAATAGAACCTTTAATGTTGAGTGTATTGAAAAGTGAATTGTTAAAATGAATAATGTAACTTTTTGAGATGTTAAATGCTATATTTTATACCATTCTTGATGAGAATGCTCTTAGAAAATATAAAAATGTATAGGTCCATTTTATTTTATTTTTTGTCTCCCACTACAGTGAATAAGACAAAGGACCCCGAGGGAATAGTTTAGATCATTGTTTATATATTGCTATTGATGGAGCAATTGACAATGAAATTACAGATTGCTATTCCTTTTCCCCAAAACAACTGCATAATCTCCCTTCTTCATCTTTAGCCATTGATGCGATTACTTGTAAGGCAAAATACATCTACGGGACTCTGTTACTAAGCTCCAGGCATACAAAAAAACTCCATTAAAAGTGTAAGTTCCCATGCTCTTTTTTGCAAGCTTAGCTTATACGTGTACTTTTTTATGTGGAGAATAATTATCAAACATTTATGGTCAGAAGTTGCTGCTTTGTCTACTTCAGAAATAAAACAAGTGCAATTTAAAGTGCAGAAGGGCGATTTAAATTTTAAAGACCAGGTACTCTTATGTTTTTATTAGGATTACCCTTAAATGATTATTCTTCTATTTGATAATTCGATGGTTATAACAAGGGAGGGAGGATTTGAACCCCGGATGTCATGGATATACCAAAAAGTGTCAATTAGTTGAGTTATAAGACTTGTGGCTAAATGATTTATTCTGTTTGATTTGTTCTTAGCATGTGAAACAAACCCATTTTTTGTTGCTAATTCTTTTAGAATTGCTTGTCAAAAAAACATGAGATGGAATTGCATAATTTCTTATAATAATTTGATTTAAAAAAGATTTAAAAAAAAAAAAAAACAACTATGACGATGAATTTTTTTTCTCTTGCATCTTTTGGTTAATTGTATCATTAATTGTTACATTCAAAATTCTTCCTTAATGTAGTAGGCACCGTAGGATAGCATCAATGTAATAGGCAAGGTTAGATACTGAATTCAGATAATTCCAAGTCTAACCTTCTCCCAGTTTGCTGTTATTTTAATGGATAATGAAGCCTATAGTGCTTGCACTGGGTTTAAGGGAGTTTGTGGTCATTACCTCACTTCCAATCAAACCACTTGCTAGTTTCTATTGACCAAATCAAACTTAACATGTTTATGTTACATTAAATGATTTAATTCACTTTTCTCACCATTGCATACTTTTGGTGCGATGGTCACTTCACAAGTATAAGTACTTGTGAGGTGTGGAGGGTAAGGGCCGGGGTTCAAGTCTCTAGGAAGAAGTTTCACACACATATACACTTAGATTAGGTTAGAGTAGAATTTATATCTTGTAAAAAAAAAAAAAAAAAAAAATCACTCTTCTCATAAAAAATTGTTAAATTCACTGTTTTTTAACCTTCTAAGTTGTGAAATAGTTGTGACAATTCACCATCTTTTCATCAACCGAAGAGTCACCCATATTTTGAAGCAAATTCCCTCATTTTGAATTGTATTTTTAAACAAATTTCCTCAAATAATTCTAATTCTAACTTTCTCCCAATTTGCTGTTATTTTAAAATTTTAATGGATAAAAATTATATTAAAAAAAAAAAGAAGAAGTATATTCCCTATAAACAACCAAAGTACCAAACTCAGGTTCCTAATCAATAACGCACTTCTCTACCCATTTTCTTTCACCACCAAAATGAACTCTCAGATTTTCTTTTTTATCTATAATAAATGAACTGCCAGATTTTTTCTCATGGTCTATTGCTTTCTTGTTTCTCTGTTTGTCGCAACCTTGGTTTTACTGGAGCTTCCTGTGTCTCTATGCACTGAACTGATGATCGATTCTCTAGTTACAGTGCCCTTAGGTTCAAGTGGTGCTTGCGGCAATCCTGAGATAAATTAAAATAGGGTAAAATATCATTTTCGTTCCTAAACTATCACAAAAGTTCGTTTTTCATCCCCAAACTTTCAAAAGTTCTATTTTCGTCCCTAAGCTATCACAAAAGTTCGTTTTTTATCCCTAAACTTTCAAAAGTTCTATTTTCGTCCCTAAACTTTTCCAAATGTATTGATTTTCGTCCCTCCCACATCAGCACTCTGTCAAGAACTATTAGAAGTTTAGGGACGAAAATCAATACATTTGGAAAAGTTTAGAGACGAAAAACGAACTTTTGTGATAGTTTAGGGACGAAAATGATATTTTACCCATTAAAATATTACCACCATAGACATTATGAAAAATTAAAATTAAAATGGTTATCGGGCTGGCCAGTTTCCTTTCACTTGTTTGGATGTTTTGGATATTTAAGTGAGAGGAAATAAAATGGGTAAGAGAAAACCCTCGTTAATCTCTGCTCTCTCAAAAGCTCTAATTTTCATTCCCTCAGTGTGTGTTTGGATACCAATGAAAAATTAAAATTATTTTACTATTCAGTTTATTTTTACTACTATTCATGGTCCCTACTGCACTTTTTGGTACTAGTCATGGGCCCCGCTGTACTATTTTAACTAATTTTTACCTTTATCTACAGTACTTTCAGTAATAAGTTTCCAGTTTCAACAAAATAAGCGGTATAAAATTGGAAAAAATTGGAGGGAATAGAATTAAGTTTAATAAAATTTTCTTTAAAACTATCAAAATACTCCTATATATTTAGCAATTTATTTTAAAATAAATGTCTAATAGTAATATTGTCATAAAAATATTTTATTATTTTCCCTTTATATTACTCCGAAGTAAAATTACTCACTTTTCATTCCTCTCAATCCCTTTATTTTAAAACATTCAAACAAGATCAATTGATTCTATCACATTCATTTCTTTTTCATTTCATTCCATTCATTCAATTCTTTTATGATTTTATAGTTCCATTCAATTTTTTATAAACTCCTAAGAAGTGATAATCAAGTAAAGCATCTCTTATAGCTGGGATTCAACTTAATTTGGTCCAAATGAGAACTTGGATGCTTAACTATGGGTTGGACCTGCAACCAAAGAATACATTTGTACTCTACAACTAGATTATTGTTACAATTGAAGTATGCCACATTGCTTAAATGCAAGTATAATCGTGTGTGTATAAGCTCTTGGATACCCTCCATTTGCAAACTGGTTTTCTAAAGTGAATTCTATCAATAAATTTGCATCAATTATACTTAAGGTAGTCATCAATATACCTCTAGTGGTGTGGCAGCGCTATTTGCAGTCAACAAACATAACCATCTCGTTGGTTGTGGATGTATGCATTAGAGCATAAATTTATCAGAGTAGATCATTTTTTTTTTTTTAAATTATTATAAGTAGAATTAAGAGTTAAAATACTAATAAAATTAGTGGTGGGAAAAATAAACAATAAAGACATTATGATAATTCTTAAATTGGGTATCCTAAGACATTTTTTTTTTTTTTTGTTTCTATTTAATGTAATTTTTCGTTTTAAAAAATTCATTTCAAGTCTTTTAAAGATTTTAAAACTTTATTGAAATATATGTAATATTTAAATCCACATGTCACAATTTGATTGGATCAACAAAACACATGTGACAAGGTGATGCGGCACTTAATGGACACATCGACAAAAATGGATGTGTGTGTGTGGGGGGAGGAGGGGGGGGGGGGGGGGGGGGGTAACAGTCCACGCAACATAGAAATTTAGGGAGTAAAATTCAAATTCTGAAATTTTAGGATGTAAAATTCAAATACCTCCAAATCTTAGGAGTGTAGTTTGCAATTTGGCCAAAATTTTAATTATATGACACTAAAATACTTGCACTTTTAAATTTATAAAATTTCATCTAAATAATGAAATGTATCCATTTCAAACTAATAAACTTATTTGGATGAGATAAAGTTATTGGGCCAAAGAAAAGAAGTTGGACATTGGTCTTTATTTAGCAAACCCGAAACCTTGCCTCCATTGCCAAGTAATGGTTGTTGGAAACTACTTAAATGCAAAAATGAGTTTTTCTTACCTCCACTATTTTTTTTTTTTTTTTAAACTGGATATCTATTTAGTTTCTTCTTGAGATAAAATGATGTGGTAGTGGGTTTTAATCTCCACTTTTTATTTAGTTAATGGTGACGTGATAGTTTTTTATTAAATTAAAATAAGATTCCAGTTAAAAAAAGTACCGAAGATAAGTCAGACTTTGTAAAAATAACATTTCAGTCTTAGAATTTTATTTTTATTTTTGATAGGATGGGCCTTGTTTATTAGAGACGCCTTCTGAAGTCCAAGGCAAGGAAATTGGTCAAGGTTAAATTGGCTTTTCTCATGAATGAGCCTTACTATTTTATTTTATTTTATTTTTTGGAGAAAAATGGATGAGCCTTACTTAAATGGGCAGTGAGGAATGGCTCTTTACTAAAGTTTTGGGCTGACTCTTTGGGCCTTGGATCAGCCTTAGAGGGTGTGATTTGCGTTCCCTCTAACATTGTCACATTGCTTAATAGGATTCAGATCCTCTGAATTTTTTAAGATATTTTACCAAATAGATTTCCTTAAATCTTAACCATTATTTGATGATTTAATGATCTAGATTTTACCATATTACAATAATCTTAATTGTTTTGTTTGCAACATTATTATATTATTTTAAGAATATTGTTTGTGGAATACTGATATGACAGAATTTAAACTCTTAAATCATAAAAGAATTGTTAGGATTTAAGGAAGTCTATTGGTAGAGTACCTTAGGAAATCTAGAAGATTTGAATCCTGTTTAATATTCTTTTTATTTTTATTTTTAAGTCCATTGTTGAATATTCTAGTATTATTGAAAGATGAAAGATTACACACAATTTCTCAAGAATAACAATTGAAAGGCAGAGGAGAAAAGAAAATGAATAGTGCCTTTAATTAGTGGGTAAATTTAAAAAGTAGAAAAGAGAAGTAGGTCTAGGCCATTTCTGTTTAACCCACTAAAGTTTGAGGGAATAGTTTAAATCATTGTTAACAGATTGCGATTGTCAGAGCAATAGACTTCGAAATTACAGATTACTAATCCTTTTCCCCAAAGCAATGGCGCAATCTGGATCTTATCTTTTTTTCTTTTTCTCCCTTCATAGACGTTATCTCCTGTAAAGCAAAATACATCTATGGCTCTCTGTTTTTAAGTCCTGATCATTCAAGAAAACTCCATAAAGTGAATATAATTTTGAAATTGAGTAATTATTATTTATCAATAAATATATATTATATAAATTCATCACCAAAACCATGCAACGCACGGCCTTCAACTAGTTATTAATAAATTTGTAAACTGATTCCTCTAGTTTGATATTGTTTGTCTCCCACTAAGCCAGAGAATTCAATAGAGCAATCTACGGAGAAATTACAGATTGCTATTCTTGTTCCCCAAAGCAACGGCACAATATGTGTCTTATCTTCTTCTTCTTCTTCTTCCTTCTTTTTTTTTCATCATCTTTAACCAAAAGAAATGATTTCTTGTAAACCAATTACATCCATGATCTATGGCACTCTCTGTCTAAGCTTTGAGCATACAAAAAACTTCATTAAGTGAATATTGTAATGTAAGATGTCATCCTCTTTTGCAAGATTAGCTTAGACATGTACTTCTATTTTATGTGGGGAATAACTATCTTATGTTTATGTTTAGGTTGAAGTTGCTACTTTGTCTATTTAAGAAGAAAAAGAGGTGCAATTTAAAGAAGTAGAAGTGCAATTTAAAGATCAGGTACTCATATCATATGTTTCTAATGCCTTTTATTAGAACTACCTGAAATGAGTTTATTCTGTTTTATCTGTTCTTTAGCATGGGAATCGAGCCCATTTTGTTACTAATTTTCTTGAATTGTTGGTAAAGAACTTAAGCTGGAATTGCAGAATTTCTTATAATAATCTGATTTAAAAATGATCAAAAACACCATGACAATGGATTTTTCTTCTTTTATATCTTTTGGCTTATTTAATCATCTTATGATAGCATCATGTGTAATGGGAAAGACAAGACACTGAATTCACATAATTCTAAGATCCAAAAATAAAACCAATCACACAATTAACCCAATACATATGCTCACCATCAATAACCCATTCAAAAAAATAAATAAATAAATAAACAACAAATTCAGAGTCATACATCTTTACTTTTTTATTACAAAACATCCCGATACATTACCAAACAAACAACAAACATAAACAATAAAAAAAAGATGAAAATATTCTAGTACAAAGAACAAAACATCAAATTTATAATGTCCTTGTCATATTGCATTTGTTTGCTGAGAAAATACTTGGAAAAAAGATAGAAATATATGTAGAACTTCAACTAGTCCAAGGGCTGTAATCAAATCAAGCCGAGTAGTGAATTTCCAAGCTCAGCTTGACAATAACAATAACATGTTCAAACCCCACTCCAGCTCAATCAAAGCCTACAAGATTAAAATAATTACAAGTTTCGAACAACAAAATTTTGACATTGCATAGAGCTTAGTCGAGGCTTAATTGAGGATTGCTGTAGTATTTATTCCCCACTAGTCGTAGACCCACGCAACGCGTGGGAATACATTATTATTTTGAGATGTGGTATAATATATAATTTACTCTTTAACTTAATTGTATATAATTTGTTCTTCCGAAATATTAAACAATTTCTAAAAATAATTTTTATCTCTCTTTTTTTTACAAATATATAAATTTATCATTTTTGGTTTTTTTGTTTGATATTATCATTTTGGTTGAAGTGATCCATATATGATTATTATGAATTATATTTTTCTTAATTTCTTTTAGTACAACTAAAATTTTATAGTTTCAAATGTATTATTTAAAATTTTCGTTCTCTCAAAGAGATTATCACAATAATAAAAAATATCACATAATTACAATTGATATTATTCAAATAAATGATAGGCACATTAAAATTCATGATAGTTATGAAGATTGTGTTTGATATAAACTCAAATTCTCACTTCCAAACTAACTAAGGATTAACTCAAATAAATATCAAACCAAAACTATAAGAGGGAGTGAAAGACTTGATGCGAACTCAAAAAATACAACACTAACACGTATCAAGATTTGCAAGAAAGAATTATATATATATATAGAGAGAGAGAGAGAGAGAGAGAGAGAGTATATCACATTTTTTGGGGAGAGAATAACAAATATAGAATAAAAAATAATAAGAAGAATATTCAAAATAAAAGATATAGTTGTAAACACCAAATTATCAAAACCATACTATGTAATAGAATAACATAATATTAATATATAATATATTTATAATAAAATAGGACCACATCCAATAGCCAAAGAAAAAAGAAATAACAGCTTAAAAACACAACCAAATTAGATCAACTTAAGTAGAGATGCAAGATTGAATTAAAAATCCACCAAAAGAATATATATATCATTCATACATACATAATATATATACCATTCATACATACATACATAACACAGAGAGAGAGAGAGAGAGAGAAAGAGAGAGAGAGTAATCACATTTTTTTATAGGAGAAGAGTTCAAAACAAAAATTCATAATATGGATTGAATGAGAGATAATAGTTTATTTATAGTAAAGAAGATGGGATAAGAAGAGTCAAAATAAGAGTAAGATGAATGGATAGAAAAAGAGTAACGGTAGGGTAGAGAGGAGTAGGAAGATCTAAAGGTAAAAGATAGAAGGAAATGTTGGAGAAAGTGAGAAATTAATAAAGAGAAGAAGAGTTAAAAATGAGAGAGTAAGAGCTGAAAATAGGTGGATGATGTGGCACAATAAGAGAGTAGCAACATTAAATCCTACACTTCAGCTTTTAGATATATATAGATTTGTAACAGAAAAGCTTAGTGAAGTTATTGTCAATAAAATAACGGCCTAGAAGATTTAATGTCAGTTGCTTAACCGACTTACAGCAACTATAAATAGGAACCAAGGGGTTCCACTTGAGTGTGTGTCATAAGCACCAAGAGTGAGTAGAGTGGTGTGAAGAAAAGTTTGAAGGAAAAGCCTTTCTAGTGTCAATAGGTGTCTATAGAAGTGAGGTGTGTGCGAGGATATTATGTGAGTTGATGTGTGTCTTGTAAAAAGTCAAGTGGGTCTTATTGCACTATTAAGTAGGTTTCATTTCTCCAAAAGTCAGTTTTTAGCTTTTTTATTTTATTTTTTATTCTACATATTTTCAGCAAAAAATTTTCAGTTTCATTAAAATCAGCTGTTCCCAAAATAGACTAGTGTCTTGCAAAGTGTATTGTCAACTTGTCAACATTTTGAATTAAAAGTTTTCTTTTAATATCCTTAGCACGTGTTGTTCTTTGTTTTGTTCAACAATCTGGTATCAGAGCTTCCGCTAGTTCAACAGGATATCCAGATTCTTCTAGCAAAAGGGCAGACAAAGAATTAGTGGTCTTTGCTCTTAATACAGTCCCTACAGAATACACACAAAGTATCACCAGTATATCCCCATTTAGCTAGCCTGTCTCTAGTTGTTAATTGCCAACCATCCTATGAAACTATGTCTAGGAATAGCTAGTAGAAACCAAAGATTCTTCCACCAATCCACCTCCGACTCTTTCTACTCTAATTTCATTATAGGTGGCAGCACAAGAGTAGCAGCCAGAGCTTGTTGTCAAAAGGGTAACAAGTCATTTGACCTGGCAGGCTTCCAAATCCAAACTTTGTCCCTCAAAACAAACTTTACTTTTACTTCAGGCTTGCTGGCTGATCATAAATCACCCTATATCCAAATTCTAATGGGATGCCAATTGTCATGCCATAAGAATATGGTCTTCTCATCCCCTACTTCAAATTTAATGAAGCTCATAGCCAAATCCCTTAATTTTCGGATGGCTCTCAACCCAAGTGCACACTTATGGGACTTTTAACAGTCCATAGACACCTAATTATTAGTGAAATATTTATTACTTTCGACTCTTGAGCCTTAAGGGTGTGTTTGTTTGGAGGTGAAATAGGGTGGATAGAAAATTTTGGAGAGAAAATGAGAAGGAAAACTTTTTTGGAGTGTATTTGGTTAGGTGGGGAGGAAGGAAAATAAATGGTGGGGCCCGGGTGTTTTCTCTCCGAGCCCACCAAAAAGTTTTCTCCCCAAAATGGGGAGAAAACTGAAGGGAGAAAATGGGTTGCTTAATGGACGAAAATGCCCATGTGCACTTGCACATGGGCAATTTGTTCATTTTCTTTTTCTTTTTAATTTCCTGGGCTATGGGTGTTTTAGTTGTTTTGTTTTTCTTCTTCTTTTTTTTTCCTTTTTTTTTATTATTATTTTACTAGACATGAGTTATTTTTTGGGACGTGATTTTTATTTTTTTAATAAATTTGTCAAGACATAACTCGATCAATCAAAGGTGAGTTAAGCTATGTATCAACAAGATAGTGACTTCCCTTTTCTTGAGCTAATTCTGAGACTTTGTAGTGATCTTGAAAATACACCTATTTGATACGCTACTACATAGATGCTTGTGCAACGTGCGCCAATTTATCAAAATGATGAATTTAAAATTTTCCTTTGAGAATCCTCAATCCTAACCCTAGGCTCCCTTTGAGTGGGAGGCAGTATACACCCGTAACAGGGTATACTTTCTCTCTTTCAAGGTCCCAATAATGTGAATGTGTCCCGCTGTAAATTTTTTTTTTTTTTTTTTTGGTTTGTTTAGCGCACATTGTTCAAAAAATATGATTTCAATTCAAGCCATAATAAACGAAGGGAAAAAAAAATTTATAAATGACTTAATAAGGGCATTGGTTTAGAACATTTTTTTTTAAAAAAAATTTATAAGAAAAAAAAGGTAATTATTTTTTTAATAACTTTTATATATTTTCTTTTATAAAAGTAATATCAAAACTTTTCTAAAATAACATATTAACTAAAAACTTAAAGGCACCCATAAACCAAACCTATAAACAAATGAAAAAAGTTAATAGATATAGTTTGTTTACCAAGTAATTAAAAAACCAATGGCCTGGCCAAAGGAAGAAAGCTCATAGGATTTACCTCCGACCAATAATTTAATTACATGACCACGTGCAATTCATATCTGATTGGACTCTTCTATTATAAATTTCGCTAACACAAACTTTCTGCTAGCAACTGTAAGAACCACTTCTAAAATTTCATAGTTGTGTTGAGATTATGGCTTTAACTTGATTACCAATCTTAGCAATACCAGTTTCATATTCAGCACCAAATTAGCAATAACAGTTTCTTATTCAGCACCAATTGCTATTCCTTTACCCTAAAGCAATGGCACAATCTGGCCTTTATATTTTTTTCCTTTTCTCCCTCAAATATCCTTAGCCACAGATGTGATCTCTTGCAAAGCAAAATAAATCTTTGGGACTCTATTTCTAAGCCCTGAGCATACAAGAAAACTCCATTTTAAGTGAATTTTGTAATGTAAGATGTCATGCTCTTTTGCAAGATTAGCTTTAGACATGCATGTACTTTATGTGGGTAATAACATCATTCATTTATGGTCAGGTTGAAATTGTTGTTTTGTCGACTTAAGGAGAAATAGAAGTGCCATTTAAAGAGCAGAACTGTAATTTAAAGAGCAGGTACTTACATATTTCTGATGCTTTATATTGGGACTACCTCGAAATGTTTATTCTGTTTTATTTGTTCTTACTGATGAGTGTGAACTCGTCAATGAGTGTGAACTCGTCAGTACTGTTCGTCAGATGGAGATGATTCTTCAGCCTTTGAAGAATGGTCACCGGTGTGGTGCCTGCCACAACGCCTCCGATGCCAAAGTCAAAATATCAAACCTTCTTTAAAAGAAAAGCAATATAAAGTGAACATAAAAGCAAATAAACAATCTCCTTTCTTACTTGTCTTTCCTCTTCTTCGTGGGAGTGTATGGGATTTATATATGCCCTCATGGTCTCTAGCCGTTGGAGGAGTTATGGAGGTCTTAATGCTCCATTGGGTAACGTTTTGGGGCTGTGTAATGAGGCATCAATGTCTTCAAACGGTTCGTACAGTTGGAAGTGTAACCGTTTAGTTGATTGCATTTAAGGGAATGGGTGTCCTCGTCAGTAGTGTTGCCTTCCACCTTGTCTATCCTGAGGGTATTCTCGTCCGTATCGAAGGTCTCGTCCTCATGGGAGGGCTTGATAGTTTCGTCAGTACTTATCTACCTCGTCACTTATCATGGTAATCAAGCCCATTTCATTACTAATTTTCTTGAATTGTTAGTAAAGAACTTGAGCCAAAATTGCAAAATTTCTTAGAATAATCTGATTTAAAAATGATCAAAAACGCCATGACAATGGATATTTCTTCTTTTGCATCTTTTGGCTTATTGCATCATTAATTGTTACATTTGAAATTCTTCCTTACTCAACTTAGTGGGCAACTTAGGATACTTTAATGGGCAAGGTTAGATAGTTCAAATAATTATAATTCCATCTTTCTTCCACTGCTGCTATTTTAAAAAATTTGTCAAATTATTGATTCTCCTAAAAGCTTAAGCTAATAGGAGACGGTGAATTTATTCATTTAATCTAACAATATTAATTGATAAATATATATAATGTATATTCCTAGTAAACAACTAATGTATCAAATTCAGGTTACTAATCAATAACACACTTCTCTACATATTTTCACCACCAAAATGAATTCCCAGATTTTTTCTCATGGTCTATAGTTTTTCTTGTTTCTTTGTTTGTCACAACCTTGGTTTTCGTGGAGCTTCCTATGTCTTTATGTACTGATCTGATGATGGTACTCAAGTTGTAGTACCAATACGTTCAACTGCGGGGAGATCACAGATGTGGGTTATCAATTTTGGGGAGCTGGCCAAACTGGTGCTTGTGGCAGTCCTCAGATCTCACCTGTGCGAAAAATATTACCACCATAGACATTATGAACATGAAGTACAGGGATCTTTAGAAACGGAAGACAACATTAATGGAATTTGTTCGCCCAACTTTGCGAATAGCAAACTCTATTCCAAGCTTTTCCACAGCATCACACACTCACACTCTTACAAATTCTTACCATAAAAATTGACGTGGCAAGCTTCCAAATCCAAACATTGTCCCTCAAAACAGACTACTTTTGCTTCAGGCTTGCTGGCTACAAAATCACTCCATATCCAAATTCTAATGAAAGGGTACCAATAGGATGCCAATTGTCATGTCATAAGAATATGGTCTTCCCATCCCATACTTCAAATTTAATGAAGCTCATAGCCAGATCCCTTAATTTTAGGTGCACACCATTGGGACTTTTAACAGTCCATAGACACCTGCCTTTCAGCAGGTTGGAATCCTTCTCTCTTGGAAGGTAAACTTTTTCCCAGGATACTTTTATGCCCCCTTTACTAGTGCTTTGGCATGACCAAAAAGAAATGCTTGAAATAGTTCTGTAATTAAATTGTAATTATAATAATTTTGGCAAGCTTTCTCTAAAGTCTTAATAATCTTTTTTGGCAAGATTCCATAGATGTGTACATGACAATTGACATGACACATTACATTAATAATTAAATTGTTATGTTCTCAATATTATCATTAAAATAGTTATTACTTTTTATCCTTGACCCTTAACTGAGGAACCCCAAAAACCCAGGAACCTAGTACACAGTAATAGAGAGAGATTGAAGAAAATATTTGTAAAAAAACCTTCATGGAATTAACATAATAACCCCATAAAGCATTTAACAAAACAGAGAAATTTACCTTCTTTAAAAGCATCGCTTTTGTTGGCCTCAGCCATGGCTCTGTGCACAGAGAGCCCTAAGAATCAGGAATTGGTTGGAACTTAAAACTCACCTTAACAAAAATACAAACTCCAATACTTGAAAGGATGAGAAAAACGTAAGAAATGAATTTTTGGGTTTGTTTTTCTTGTTAACCAAACTTGGAATGAGAGGATGATATTTTATTTTTTAATACTTTTATCTTATTGGGATATTGACCTTGTAAAGGCTGAGTTTCAAGTTGGATTGAGTCCTTTTTTTTCCCCCACCTTTTTGTTTGAGAAAGCTTGAGCTCAATTGTGTCTAGACTTTTTTTCCAAGATTTTTTTAATTATTTTTAATTTTAGATGAGAAAAACTTATATCTTTATACCTATTGAATTTGTAATTCATATTAGTGTTACATTTTTTAATTAATTAACTTGATTATAATAGTTATACACCTATTTATTATAATTTATATTTAAGTAAGTTTCTTGAAAGTTGAACAATTAACTTACTCCAAGTTGGTATCTTATTTGTACTCTTTTATATGCCTATTATTTTTCATATACAAACAGTTTGTTCAAGGGCTTAATTTCAATCTCTTACATAAACTACTTATCAATATATATATATATATATATATATATAAACATATCATGTATAACGTAACCTGATTGCAAAAAGAAGATGCAGTAGCATAATCCTAAAGTCACAGATAAGCTCTACCGTTGAAAGTATCAAAGAGATTGTGTTAGAAAATTTCCAAACCAACGGGCTAGTACTGATTCTAAGACAACTCTTTAAGTGAGACTAAAATTGAAAAATTCAAGCAAATAATAATCCCTAGAAGCTTCGAAACTTTGGTTCACCTCAAAAGGGCTGTAAGGGGCATTATCTTCATGCAAAAGCTCAAAGTATCACTGATGCATGTTAGAAAATGGCCAATCATGATATAAAGGTAACTTTTTTCACATTCTAAGAGCATTAATACTGGTGGTGCTAAAAAGTCATATTTCTATTTTTAGCACCACCAATACCAAAAAACATGCTGCAATAGTGGAGGAAAAGCCAAAAAATTTGGCTGTTGAGCTACAGTACACAACCAAATATGGCTGTGCACTGTAGCTAAGAAGGTAAAAAGAAAAAACAATATTTTATTAAAAGTTATATTATTTTATTGTGTTGGTGGTGATAGTTGTTGTTTATTGTAATAGATATATTTTTTTTTTATTGTTTATATTATTTTATTGCGTTGAAGGCTTAAATAAAACTACCGATATTGGGTGTTTTGTAAAATGAAATGGTAAAATAGATAAAATAGTTTTTTGTGGTGTCAAATTGCTAAATTTATGGCCCCAATTGGTAGATTTTACATTGAACACATACGCGATACTAATCTACCACAATATGAGACACAAAAGACATGGATGACGCGTAATTGGAGATATGAAAGAAAACTTAGACATATGTCAGAAGCAGACTGCGTTTTGCTAGAATGGAAGATACATCTTCTTTTATTAATAGTAAAAAATTGGCCACGAAGCTCTAGTGGTCCGGCTTCCGCAATCTTAAGTGACCTTCTATCTAAGAAAAATCTAATTAGTATTTCCTAGCCATTTGTTAATTATATCATCCTAGGTTTTTGTCCTGTGCGCTTATACAGTACTAATCCCATCAAGTTTTGGATTAAACCGTGAAGGTATATTTCAAAGATAATGTTACAATAAAAACTCAAATTAAGAAGGATACCCATTTCCTAGTTGAGAACCAATCATCTTAGAACAGAGTGAATAATACAGAACTACAGCGTTTCACTGCTCTTGTAGCAAAAGAGTTATTCATGGAAGTTCTCAAGTCCCTAAAGTTAAAAGCACCTAGCTAAGGGTCTTCATTCCTAATCAAAAGAAGAAAAGCACTGCCAATGAGTTCTAACCCAATGGTGCGCGTGTAAATTTACCAATCAAAGAGAGGGAAGCAATGAAAAACATCATTACTCAATTGTCATAAAACCATTGCCTTCCAATAGTTAAACATTAAAAATTCTCAACTTTTGCATAGGGTTGTCAATGCTCGACCCAACCTGTGAACACAACACAAGCCCGACATGGGTTTTTTCGAGTTAGAGTTGGGCCTTAATGGGTTTGGGTCATAAACAAGTCGAACCGAAAGCGACACGATAAGAAACGTGTCATAAGTAGGTTAACCTGCGTAACCCGTAATAGACATGTTTGACACGCCAATTTATTTGTGTCAACTCAAAATGACCCACTTAATACAACCCGTTTAATTTTTATAACAAATAAATATTTATTTTATTTTAGATTTGTCAAATACCTTTTATATCCAACATATATTTTAAATTTAAAAAGAAAAATGAGTAATTACAAAACCTTACAAGGGATATAATTGGAAATTAAAACTTTACAAACCCTAAAAACCCTAAATCTCTAAACCTTCTTATAAATATCTTTCTTTCTTTCTTTTTTCTTTTTCTTTTTCTTTTTCTTTTTCAATTTTAGCCGTACTACTCACTCTACTATCTTATAGTTTCATGCCCAATTCTCAAACTCAAAGTCTAAAACCAATTAGTGCTCTCTCTCTCTCTCTCTCTCTCTCTCTCTCTCTCTCTCTCTCTCTCTCTCTCTCTCTCTCATGTGTTTATTTTTTCTGCGTAATGCTTCTATTCTATAAACTTTGAACTCATGTGCCGTTATTAATATATGAGATATATTAATTGTTGATTAAGGCCATGGTTGTAGCTTTTGTCTTGTGCCGTGTGTGTGTGTGTGTGTGTGTGTGTGTGTTTTTTTTTTTTTTTGGTGTTTGTATTAGTGTTGGACACCATCTACATATCTTGCAAGTGGGTTTATTGAGATTGTTTATAAACTAGAACTAATGGGTTTAGCTTTTAAAAATCACAAGAATATGAATTGAAGACTTAAAGTGTATGCATTGCTTTTGGGATGTTAAAAAAAACTATTTCTAGATAGATATTATATTTAATATTATACAGGTTGAAATGGGTTGTTTTATATTCATATCAACCCAACACGACTCGTTTATTAAGTGTGTCAAATGGGTTGGGTCAGGTCAACCCGCCTTATTAATAGGTCGGGCTAGGGTTGAAGGATCATAACACGATTATTAAATGGATTGGGTTAAAGTTGAGCCATTTAGTCGAATACCTCTATCTCGACATGACATGAACCCGACACGCTAACCTGAATTGACACCCCTACTTTTGCACATTCCATATTCAACTAAAAAAAAATCCATGTAGTTGTGTGAAAAGTATAGCAAGCAATAAAAATCAATTCTTGACAAAAAAGCAAAATAAAATTTAAGCAATGACAAAAAAACAAATAAAATTTATTGAGTAAATTAAGAGTTACAATATTGATGAAATTAGCAATGGGAAAAAGAAACATGAAAGACATTATGATAAATCTTAAATTAGGTATCATGTAGATTTGCATCTGGAATCAGATTATCCAAAAAGGTAGACTTATATTTCAAAATGTTATACAATAAATAGACAAAAGAAAATTACATTCCCTACCATTGCTTGTGATATGAAAAAAATACAACTATTATAAAATTCATATATAATAGAATTAAAAGAATTCCCAAGAAAAAAAAAAAAAGAGGGAAGCAAAGGTCATACATTAGCTAGAGTCATAAATAAATAGGAACAGTTTTTGTCTTGCACCCTTACACATGACTAATCCCATCAAGCTTTGGACTAAATTGTAAAGGTGTGTACTTTAAAGATAATGTTACAGTAAAAACTCAAATTAAGAAGAATATACCCATTTTCTTGTTGAGAACTAATCATCTTAAAACAGAGTGAACTGCTCTTGTGGCAAAAGAGTTGTTCATAAAGGTTCTCAAGTCCCTAAAGTGAAAATCACCTAGCCAAGGGTCTTCAACACTGCCAATGAGTTCTGACCCAAGAAGAACCATTGATTTCCAATAGTCAAACACTTTGAAAGCTCTCAACTCTTGCATATTCCATATTCAGCAACAACAACAACAACAACAACCAAAAAAAAAAAAAACCATGCAGTTATGTGAAAAGCACAACAAGCAATAAAATTGAATTCCTGAAGGTGTCGCGAGAGCTGTAAATTAGTCCAATTTTTTGCCTTCAAGTTTGTATGAATTTTCCCATGTTCGAACTGCCTAGTGCCAATGTACCAAACATAACACTCATATCTCTGTGTTTCCAAAAGATGACTCAGAACATATCAATTGAAAAGGTTGTCTTTTTATTTCAACGCTATAATATGAGAAACCTCTTGCAGTTTTCTAAGATAATTATTGAATGAAAAAAAAAAAAAAAAAAATCTCTAAGACCCAAAAATAAAACCAATCACACAATTAACAACAAATTCAGAGTCATACATACAGCTTTACTTTTTTATTACAAAACACCCTGATACATTAATTACCAGAAAAATAACAAAACATAAACAATGAATAAAGATGAAAATCCTCAAGTACAAAGAACAAAATTTTCAAATTCAAGACGTTTTGATAATGCTGCTTTTGAGACTATACATAGAACTACGTAATGAATGGAACTTCAAACTTGGAGGTCTCGAATTGGAACTTGGAAGGTCGGTTGTGTTTTATTTAATTAGGCCCTGGACCTAGTAAGTGTGCTGAATTTAAATTTTGGTTGGGCTAGGAGTGAGAGTAAGATAACCCCCATCTAAAAAAAAAAAGAGTAAAATAATCCATCTTGAGCCCAATTATGTCCAGATCTTAAATGAATTTATTGTTGGCATTCTCTAGGTTTTTTATTTATTTATTTATTTATTTATTTTTATGAATATAAAAAAAAAAATAGAAAGGGTGACTAGAGTAACTTTTACTTTTTTTGGTGTTACCATAGTAGCATCTTACCCGCTAGAAATCAGGGAAATCATAGCTGTTATCTCATCCCCACTCGGATGAATCTAGGATTTCAAGTTAGGGAGGTCGAAGTATAAAGAAAAAAAAAACCAAATAGGTATCCATATAGTATTGTGAGTCCCTTTTTTAGACAGTTCTCAGGCCCAATGCTGATATGGGATCTTGGGTCACTAAGAAGGGCTTGGAGTAGAAGTTGGGTGAACTGAGTCCAGTTCTCCACGGCCTATTGGGATCGTTATATGAACCGGTCTATGCGCAAGTCACGTAGAACTCCATAAGGCAAAAAATGCGATTTCTCCTAAGTAATAAAATATCATTGTATGTATTTGAAAGTCATAAAATGACCTTTTACTATTACGAAATAAGTAAAACAATTATTAATAATATTCACAATGAGAAGGTGATTAAAAAATAGAATATTTAGGGCTTATCTTTTATTGTATGAACTACTTTCTACTACTTTCTATAGCAAAGTTCCTTCACTCGGTTCCTCCATGATGGTTCCTTCGGAAAGATGTTGCAGTGGTTCCCAGATTGTGATCTCGTGGTCCCTCAAGCGTGATGTCATGGTTCTCAGGGCTATTAGATATTTAATCCATGGAACCCAAAATGGTAGTTCCTTAAACGATGGGGCCTTTATTCTGGGGACCCGAAATGCTAGTTCCTTAGGCCACAGGATCTCTCCATGCTTACTATGCAATGAATTTTGTCCTTTCCCTTTACCTCTGTAGGTTCTACATAAGAACAATTATACAATACAAATATTCTCATATAATTGTTAGTTCCTCGCGTAAGGATATACATTCTAAAACATATACATATATATAAATGAAGTTCATAAAAATGAGTCAGCCACGAGATCCTTAGCCCCAGTTCTCACAGACTTAGTGCTTTTGCACAAGACTTGTAGGATTTGGAACTCAAGTCCAAGTAGCTTTGCTTGGACATTTCCTTCCAAGATAGTCAAGTGAGGAGGATTTTGTAAGAGAGAGTGAGATCTGCTATATGAATGTTTTTGTATAAGTTTCTTTAGAGGTTAAGTGATATTTTGAATAATCTCAAGGATATGGGATGAAATCCTCCTCCTTGGCTCTCTTGTTTTGTTCTTTTTTTCTCCCTCCCAGAACTCCTAGAACCCTCAGAACCCCCCTTCTTTCTGTTATGCTTTGGCGTTCCTTTTGTAGTAGATATGGTTTGGTTCCTCCAGACGAGGATATCCTTGGTCTATTAGGTAAAAACATGTCCTTTGACAAGAATCTGAAGGAGTTCATTGGGCAGAGGGTTAGCTTAGTTTGGCAATTATAACTCAAAAAGAGTATTTGGCTTTAGCTACAAATGGAAGGCGCCTTCCTAGAAAGTCAAAGGAGTAGGTGGGTTATTCAATGCAATGGATGACAGCTTTGATTGAAAAGGGCAGTTGAGAGGAAGTTGTGGGGAGATGCCATGCACATGGAGGAACTGAGTTAGGCCATTGGTTCATGCATTCCAAGCAAATACATTAACCAAGGGAATAACTACAAGTTCCTCATTTCATCAGAAATCACTCCTTTACCGACCAAACAACTTCTCCCTTACTACGAATTTGAGATCCCATGGGCTTGGACAATGGGTTAGAAAGATGATGCCTAGTCTGCCTTGCTCCTCTTCTGGTAACAGGGTTGAGTTTCTTTGTTTGGAACCTTGATGTTGACTCCTCTTGGTTTGGTTATTTCCCAAAAATGGAATAGATTCCTTCTTGTAATGGGTAAGCTTGAAAAGTCTCTGACCATTCTTTCCCTTACTACATGTCCTCTGCCCTGACTAAGGTCCCTCGGTTCCTTCACTAGGTTCTAACCCCGAGGCTACCACTTGTCCCTTCCACTTCCCTCTGCGTCCTAGAAACTTGATTTTGACATGACATCTAATGGCTCTTTCCTTCTTTTCCTTCTTTCAGGGATACATGTGAGTGACTTGTCCCCAAACTACCTTCTGGGTCATCTATGTCCTTCTTAGCATCTTCTAGGTCGTCTACGTCCTTCTTAAGATTTTCAAGCTTTCTTTCAGAGGACCCTCTTCCTGGAGGGTGGAGGACCCATTCGTGGCCCAAGATTGGGTCCTTTTCTTTTTACTTTTTTCTTTCACTTTCCTTCTTTTTGGGCCTTTCATATAGAGGTGGATCCCACACGTGTGGGGTCCACCTCCATGTGAGAAGGAGGAAACATGCATCTAATGCATGGTGTGTGAGGTTCACCTCTCTGCGAGAGGGAGGAAACATGCATCCAATGCATAGTATATTTTCTCGTGGCAAAGAAGTATATAATTGGTGTGGCCCTCATGGCAGCATAGGTAGCAATAATTGCTAAGAAAAAAGAGCACATATGGCCCTGACAGCAGGTGGAATCATTATACCAAAAGGATGACTCATATTATTGACTCTTTTGGAAGTTGACATTTAGGCACTTCTGTGATAGTGAAGAGAGTAAAATACTTTTCTATTTCTTAAAAAAACTCTCCTATTTTTTTTCCTTTTCTCCTTTCATCATCTTTAGCCATAGAAGTGATTCTTGTAAAGCAAAAATACATCTATGGGACTTTGTTTCTAAGCTTTGATCATACAAAAAAACTTCATTTAGAGAATATTGTAATGTAAGATGTCATGCGCATTTGCAAGATTAGCTTAGACATGTACTTCTATTTTATGTGGGGAATAACTATCATACATTTATGCTCAGGTTGAAGTTGCTACTTTGTCTATTTAAGAAGAAAAAACGGTGCAATTTAAAGAAGTAGAAGTGCAATTTAAAGAGCAGGTACTCATGTTTCTGATGCCTTTTATTGGAACTACCTGAAATGAGTTTATTCTGTTCTATTTGTTCTTAGCATGGGAATCGAGCCCATTTTGTTACTAATTTTCTTGAATTATTAATAAAGAACTTGAGCTGGAATTGTAGAATTTCTTATAATAATCTTATTTAAAAAATATAAAAAAAACATCATGACAAGGATTTTTCTTCTTTCACATCTTTTGGCTTATTGTATCATTAATTGTTTCTTCGAAATTCTTCGTTACTCAATTTAGTGGGCACCTTAGGACAAAATCACTTGTGATGGGCAAGGTTAGATACTGAGTTCAAATAATTCTAATTCAAACTTTCTCCCACTTTGCTGATATTTTAATGGATGTGTGTGTGTGTGTTCCTTGTAAACAAGTAAACAACCAAAGTACCAAACTCAGACCCCTAATAACACACTTCTCTACGTATATTCACCACCAGAATGAACTCCCAGATTTTTTCTCATGGTCTACTGCTTTTCTTATTTCTTTGTTTGTCACAACCTTGTTTTTGGAGCTTCCTGTGTCTTTATGCACAGATGATCGGTACTCATGTTGTAGTACCAATCATTGTTATGGATTTCGTTCCGTTCCGGCCGGAACGGCCGGAATATCTCATTCCAGTGTGTAAACCGGAATGGTAATACCCTCCATTCCACCTCGGATTAAATTTCGCCCCATTTCGGCCCGTTCCGGGCGTTCCGGTCAATTCCGGCCAATTTCGGCCGAAATTCATTTTCCGGCCGGTATGATTTCGGCTTCTTATTTTCCCTTCCTGAACTTGATCGGCGTCCTATAGCTCCTAGTCTCTCTATCATCTCTCACTGTCTGACCCTCTCAACTGTGACAGAGAAGTTGAAAATAAAATTGAAGAGCAAGATGAACTGAAGAAGCAAAAATGGCGTGACTTGTGAGGAAAAAAAAAAAAAAGGAGATGAAGAAGATAAGAATGAGTGGAGAAAGGAGCTCAGATGTGAAATGATGAAGAGAGCTGAAAGACTAGCAATCTGCTTTAGTAGGTTATACTGTCATAGTGTACTAGTCACGTGGGTGGGTTGGGAAATGGGAAAAAGTAGATAGTAGGCTTGTGTACAATTACCGAAAATTTGAGTTTTATTTTAAAAAAATCATAAAATAAATGTTTTTTAAAAATAATAATCCCACTTTATTTTAATAGAAAGCTATATTAAATTCATTATTTTACATAAGAGCAATAATAATATATAAATATATATTTTAGCAGTAATTCTGAAATGGTTTCCGAAACGGTACCCGAAATTGGCCGGTACCGAAATATTCCATTCCAATAAACAAACCGAAACGGGGTCCGAAACGGTATTCATAACATTGGTACCAATACGTATACGTTCAACTGCGGAGAGATCACAGGTGTGGGTTATCCATTCTAGGGAGCTGGCCAAGCCTGTGCTTGTGGCAATCCTCAAGAGCTCACTTTTGAGAAAAACATTACCACCATAGATATTATGAACATGAAGTACAGGGTTTTGGAAATGGATTCCAAAACCAAGAGAGTACGTATTGCAAAGGAAGACGACATGGATGGAATTTGTTCGCCCAACTTTGTGAATAGAAAACTCGATCCCAAGCTTTTCCATTCTCACACTCTTACAAAATCTCACCATGTCACACTCTTACAAAATCTTACCATAATCTATGGTTGTAAGAATTGACCTCCTATAATGTATGAATACATGTTCTACTATGAAAATTTCATTTGCTCTGTTACTCTGTACATGGGCGTGGGCTTTTAGTAGTAGAATATGATGGCCCTGAGTTGTGTTTTGTTTACAAAAAACCAAACTATCTCAAGTGATCTTTTTTTCTTTCTTTTTTTATCAATAGGAGTCACCCATATCTTTAAGCAAATTGCTCATTTTAAATCTCATGCTTTTATATATTTTGACTTATCCATCTTAGTATTCACATTTCAATTACACTCATTTTATGAATACTTGGCCTCTTAATAGCCCAACATTCAGTATCATGGAACATAATTGGTTCAATAGCAATCTTATAAAATTTTCCTTTAACTTTATAGGCATTCTACAATCACACACTACACATGATTCACTTTTCTACTTAGACCACCATTCTCTTATCCTATGATTCACATCCTTTTCAATCTCACCATTTTTAGGAATTATTAATCCAAAATATTGAAAGCTCTTACTCTTTAATATCTCTTGACCATCATGTCTTACAACACATATTCATCTTTGTTCAACTTTTATTAAACGTGCATTCTACTTAATTGACATCCTTTAGATTTATAGAGCGTCTCACAAAATTTTAACTTGGCATCCACTTTGTGTCTATTTTATTAACTAAAACTGTGTCATCTGCAAAAAGCAACATCAAGAGACTTCCTCTTGAATTGACTTAATCTGCAAAGAGCATACATCAAGGGTCATCCATCATTGGTGCAAAGAGATATAGACTTAATCGGTGTTCCTTGATGGAAACCTATAGTGATAGGAAATTCAAACTAGTTACAAAACGGTCATACATATCCTTAAACAAGTTTAAATACTTTAAAGAAACATCTTTCTTTTTCAAGACCCACCACATGGCCTCCCCAAAGACCTTAACATATGCTTTCTCTGTGTCAATACATTACCTCTCTAAGGACCCTAACATATGCTTTCTCTACATCAATAAAAATCATATGAAGACCTCCCTATTTTTTTCTTTTTAGATGTCTAAGAAAGAAAATAGCTTCCATGGTAAATCACTTGTACATATAGTACAAACTGGAATTCCTTCTTTAAAAAAATTGAATGAAAAAGATGACATTAATGAAACATAAATATTCTCTCTCTCTCTCTCTCTCTCACTCTAATCTTCACTTCATAATTATAATAAATAATGCAGGGGTCAAAAGCAAGAAATTCCTAAAAAGTGATAATCAAGTAAAGCACCTCCTATAGTTGGGATTAGACTAATCAAAAGAAAAAAATAATAATAATAAAAAAGAAAAAGGGATTCAACTTGATTTGGTCCAAATGAGAACTTGGATACTTAACTATGGGTTGTACCTGCTGCTATTTATGGGAAAAATCTAACTCATATCCTAGCCATTTATTTTATCATCTATTTATGGGAAAATCTTCAAGCACAAAGAGCGCAACTTTAAATTCAAAACGTCTTGATCATGCTGCTTTAGGTCCTTGAGAAAACATAGGAAAAAAAGAGAAACATACATAGGACTTCAACGAGGAGGGTTGTAATCAACTCAAGCCAAGTATAGAATGGTCGAGCTTGGTTTGATAATAAATATAGCATGTTCAAACTCCGCTTGAACCTGATCCAAGCCTACAAACAAGTTCTGAACTTGAGCTTGTCAAAGATTCTAAAAGCTTGAAGTCGAGGTCAATTTGCTTCATTAGTCAAGTCAAGTTCATGCTCAATATCAAGCACTTGAGCTTGAACACAAGCACATAATCAAATGTTTTAAATCTCAAGAAAAAAAAAATCAATGGATATTAAAATAAAACAATGTATTTCCTCTTTTGAGCCACAACAAAATATCACAATTTCTCAACAGTAACAGGAATCTAATGGATAATAAACATATCACAAATAAGTAATGCCTAGGGACACAATTTTTCATTACTATTGACATGATTTATTGTAATTGGAGCAACATCACATTCACTTGTGTCTACCATTGATACGACTTTTATTATGCACTAGTCACAACAAATCATATCATCCGTTGTGAAAAGTGTTGCGTCACTAGACTTGCTGTATCACAAATTGGGAAGCAATGAATAAGCATGACAAGAACAGAAAAATAAAGTAATGATGCATTATTAACTAGTTTCTTTGTCCTTCTCATTAGAATTAACAGTGGGTTTTCTTGTTCACTGTAAGGACAGAATTAACATGACAACAAATGCCATAGATGTGAACTTGGAAAGACACATTACAATAATAATTAACAAAGGAAGAACAGAGATGTCAACCACATGAATCCCCTTCCCCTTCTTTGCCAAAAAAAAGCTGAGTATTAACTGACAGAGGTTTTCACTCTAAAAGAGAAAAGAGAAAATGAGTGTATATATTAAATTGCTCTGTTCTCAACATTATCCACAAAGGGTACTGCCTACTATTCTTAACCCGAGACACCGGAAAAATCCAGAAACATAGTACACAGACAGAACACAAACATAGAGAGAGAGAGAGAGAGAGATAAGAAATATTAATTTAAAATATTTAAGAGACAACAAATAACAAGTACATAAATCATTAATAGAACAGAGGATTACCTTCTGAAAAAGGGTGGCTTTTGTTGGCCTCAGCCTTGGCTGTGTGTACAGAGAGCCGTAAGAAAGCCGAATTCTCGAACAAGACCGAAATTTGGGAGGTGGGTTTCATTTTAGGATGAGAGAAATCTAAGACACGATATTCTGGGTTTTTTTTTTCCCTCTCTCTCTGAGATTTCTTGCAGATTCTCGCTAACCAAACAGGGAATGCGAGAGAACGTAATAATATAATTGGATTTACAGGGGCGGTGAGTGATAAATGATGACTATTATTTTATTTTTATTTATTTGGGTACTATTATTTTTAGTTTTTTTTTTAGGTCAAAATGTAATACTCAATCTCTCAATTTTACAATTTTTTATTTCAGTTCTCTAAATTTACATTTTGTCATTTCAATCTTCTAAGTTTCAGTCATCCTCAATTCAGTTATCTGTTAACAAGCCGTCCAATTTTGCCATTAACTCACCTTTTTTTTTTGAGGGTGTGCCATTAACTCACCTAAACGACGTTTTTTTTGCCCATAGGTGGTTTGCCCGAAAAATACTTTGCATACTTGTGGTTTAATAATTGACACTTTATCAACCTGATGTTAGTTTAATTTATCTCCTATTACTCACCTCTGTTAAGAATAGGGGTAAATTTTTTATTTTTGTTACCCTTTTATGTCACATAAAAAACTAAAATATCAAGGGAAAAGAAGATCTAAAAGTTTAGTTTTATAAAAATTAAAACGTAACTTTTACATTTTATTTTCATGTATCTTTTTTCCATTCTCTTGTTCAAGTGAGAAAACGCATAATTTCAATTTTTAATGTGTTAATAAAGAAGATCTAAAAGTTTGTACATGAAAAGGAGATGTAAATGATAGGTTTTAATTTTTACAAAACAAGCATAACCCATGGTTACATGCCCTTGTTCACTACTTGCTTTCACTGAACCTACCTTTTAGATCTTCTTTTCCCTTATTTTTTAGTTTTTTATGTTTTCAGAAAAGAGACATAAAAGAGTAACAAAAATACAAATTTATTCTTGTTTTTAACAAAAGTGGGTAACGTGAGACAAACGGAACTAATTTTAGGTGGTTAAAGTGCCAAATTTTAAATCACAGGTAGATAAAGTGTTTTTCAGGCAAACCACAGGTGAACAAAGTGTAATTCCCCCTATTTATTTTTTATTTATTTCTTAATTTTAAAAAAATAAGTTAATAAAAATTTAAAAAAAAAATGAAAAATTTAATTAAGGGAACAACGTCGCTCACTCCCCACATTTGAAGAACCAAAATTCTAACCCCACCCACCTGATAACTGAAAGACTGAGTGTCCGTTTGGGATCCGCTTATTCTACTAAAACTAAAAACTTTTTGTTGAAAATACTGTAGATAATTAACTAAAATAGTACATTGGCATTCATTAATAATGTCAAAAAGTACAGTAAAATCCATGAATAGTAGCAAAAATAAGCTGAATAGTAAAATTAGTTGGCAAAAATAATTTTTGCCAAACGCACACAGAGAGGGAGAAAGAGGGGGAAAGAGAGAGAAAGAGAGATCAAGGTGGAGAAAGAGAGAGAGATCGAGACAATGTAAGTATGGTTTTTTGGAGTTGAAATATTATTTGGGTTTGTTTTGAATGTCCAAAACATTTACTGGTTTTGGGTTTTTTGGCCTAATTTGTGATTGTGTTTGTGTAATTTTTGTTCTAATGCTTGATTTGACCAGTTTTGCCATCTACGTATTTCGTTTTATTGTCCTTTGTTTATAAAGATTAAAACTTTCTTTAATGGGGCTTTGAATTTTGTTGGTGGTGCTGTGTGACAGAGATGGCTTTTGGTGTTTTGCATTTACCAGTGCTTTTTTTCCAGATCATGTGATTCATTGGTAAAAGTTGTGGATTTAGGTGGGTGAGGTTAGAATTTGGGTTCTTCAGATGTGAGGAGCCTAACTAAATTTCTAGGTTTTTTTTAATTAACGTTTTTTAATTTTTAATTTTTGAGTTAAGAAATAAATACAAAATAAATATTAAATAAAGTGCAAAATGCCATGGTGAATTAACAGCAATATTGGATAGATTGTTAATAGATGACAAATTGAGGATTATTGAAACTTAGATGACTGAAATGATAAAATGCAAACTTAAAGGACTGAAATAAAAGTGATGAAACTTAGAGACTGAGTTTTGTATTCTGGCCTTAATTTTATCTTATTGAGCTCAGGACCTAGTAATTGGGCTGAATTTCAAGTTGAGTTAGGCTCTGGAGTGAGATTATATTGTCATAGTTACACCCAATTAAGTCTAGACCTCTATTAAAAAATATTTATAATTACAATAGAGAGAGGAGATTACAATCTCGATATTTTCAACAAGACTCTTGACAACCTATACTCTATTTTACTTGTAAAGTTGTGTTATTAACTTATTATTTGGAGGTTGCTAAGGCCAAATTTTATGTTTTCTTTCGACCAACTTAAGTTTTCTTCTTAACCTTATTTTTCAATGCTATTGCTACCAAGTATCAAATACAGGAAAACTCGAAAAGCACTCTTAAAATTAAAAATAAATAAATAAATAAAAAATCACCCAAACAAACATAGTAGTAAATTAAGAACCCCAAATTTCTATGGAATGTATTTGTCCAAACAAACATCTTTGGCTTCTATAAGTTCAGAGCAAATGAGAAAGAAATTTCATGTCTCCTTTTGCCTTGAATAGCATCATGTGGCTCTTCTTTATCCCTAAATAAATAAAGAACCATTAATTGAATCACCTGCAGCCATATCTATGATCATGTGTAAAGTAAAAGTATAACTAAACACTTTGAAAAGAAAAGGAAAAAGGAAAATAACACTCTCTCTCCCTCTATATATATATATATATATATATATATATATATACATGTATGTATGTGTGTGTACACTAAATGCCATTGGCCAATTTCCCATAGTAGGTAATAAAGTTATAAGTAATAAAATATAAATTGTATATCACAAATAGAATACTAGCGGCTATATTTTACTCACACCAAGTGAAAATCTTTAATTAAATTTTTTTTATAAGTACCTTTAATTAATTTTTTTTTTTAGAATACTAAGTATTTTAACATACACACACGGGAAAATGAGAAAAGGTTTTAAAGAAACATACAATGATGTATATCCAAAGGGCCTAACTCTTAAATACTCGGGTGAACTAAATAACTCTGCTAAAATTTTGGGAGGTTTCAAATTAAACCAAATTATAAAAAGGTTAATCTAAAATCATATTTGAATCATTTTGGCGGCAATGATAAGTCATTGTTAATGAAAGTAATTGAATTTGTATAAGCTATGACTAAAATGTGTATACCACAAAGAGTCATTCCATGTAAAATTAATGACATTTAGTATATTATACAAAATTTGTGAAATTATATACTAATCAAACATTTAATTATTATCACCTAAACATTCATGATAATTTTCGCAGTCTTGACGGTGTATGTTCCTCCAATGTTGAAGATATTTATCATGTTGATTTAGTACATTCTTAATAAAACTTTCGAAGTTTCCCCTTAAAAAAATATCATGTACTATATAATTAGAATTCCATTATACAAGTTTGTGTTTGCACTAACCGGACACTTTTTTTTTGCATTTTTTGCATTTTTTTCTCCTTATATAATGCGGCACACTATAAGTCTGTGAAATAACTAACAACTCTAAGTAAAAAACTATTTTAGAAATTTCAAAAAGTTTAAGAAATATTGCTCCTATAAACATTATACTACCAAAAATTCTAGAAATTTAAAAGAAGTTTTATTATTTATTTTATATTATTTTTATAACTTATCACGATTTTTTTAATAATAAAGGTTTTTTTTTTTTTTCTTACACACACATATATATATGGTTTTTTGTTATATGCTAAGTAAAACTAATTAGAAATTATAGTTTTAACCAAAAATAGAAAAATATACCAACACCACCCAAATTCTGATTAAATTTTACTCTTCTTTAAACAAATTAATGTTTTTTTTTTTAATTTTATAAATTCTTTGATTTGAATTTTTTTATTGATTTAAAATTATCTTATATATATTCTCTCATACATCATACGAATTAATGACTAATTTAACCAATATTGTAAAAAAAAATAAGGTAAGTCATAGTCTATGCTCACAAGGTAGTATTGTGAATATGATTTTACCTTTTACATCTGAATATGGTTTTATTTTTGTTACATCTGGCACTGAGTTGGTTCATTTGTAATTTTAGGTGGCCAATGATTTAATAAGGGAAGAGAAATGGCAGAAAGTGCAATCAACCTAGCCAAAGACTATTTGGCCCCGTTGTTAGTCCAAGAAGCAAGATTGCTGGTGGGAATCCACAACAATGTTGAGAGCATCCAAAGTGAATTGGAGTTCATCCAGTCTTTCCTCAAGGATGCAGATTTAAAAGCGGAGAAGGGAGACACTAGCAGTGTTACACAAACATGGGTCAAAAATGTAAGGGAAACAGCTTATCACATAGAAGATGTAATTGATGAATACCTACTTCATTTTGCAAAATATCCTCAAACGCAAAGACGAATTTATCGTATACCCTTGAAGATTTTTCAATGTATTGCCAACTTGAAACCAAGACATGTGATTACCTCTAAGATTCAAGATATCAACGACGAGCTCAAGGCACTCAGAGAGAGAGGTGAAAGATTTGGCTTCAATAATTTGGAACAAGGAGGATTGAGCAATGATGCTAGACAGCCAAGATGTGAGTTATGGAATGACCCTCGAGAGGCATCCCTTTTCATTGAGGACAATGAGCTGGTGGGCATTGAGGCTCCCAGAGACGAATTGATAAATTTGTTGGTAAATGGACCATCTAATCTTATGATGATTTCAGTGGTTGGCATTGGTGGGCTTGGTAAGACCACTCTTGTCAAGAAAGTGTATGAAAACGAGCAAGTGACGCTGCCCTTTCATTGTAGTGCTTGGATCACTGTGTCTCAATCATACAAGATGGAGGATATATTGAGGAAAATGATAAAGGATTTCTACAAGGCAAGGAAGGGGATTCCCCCTAGGGAGATTGACACAATGGAAAGAACAATGTTAATTCAAGAATTGAGGCAATTTTTACTTGAATTGAGGTATGTAGTAGTTTTTGACGATGTATGGGATATGAGCTTTTGGCGTATTGTAAAACTTGCTTTACCGGATGAGAACAAAGGCAGCAGAGTAGTAATAACAACTCGAGATGAGAGTGTTGTTCCCTCTGACAAACAATCTCCATTTTATCATGTGTACAAATTGTCACATCTATCATTCAAAAAAGCTCGAGAGCTTTTTTGCAAGAAGGTCTTCCAATGTGAAGGGGGGATTTGTCCCTGTGAATTAAATGAATCGTCAAATAGCATAATTAAGAGATGCGATGGGCTGCCACTTGCAATTGTGACTATAGGCGGTCTTTTGTCAACAAAACAAAAGGTTGAGTCTGAGTGGATCAAATTCCTTGATAGCCTAACTTCAGAGTTAGAAAGTAATCCCCATCTCCAAGATATCACCAAAATCCTATCTCTTAGCTATATTGATCTACCTTACAACCTCAAAGCTTGTTTCTTATATTTCGGCATGTTTCCAGAGGATTGCTTCATTAATAGTGCAAGGCTAATTCGACTTTGGATAGCTGAGGGATTTGTAAAAGAAATTTCAGGGAAAACATTGGAAGACACTGCACAAGACTACTTGAACCAGCTTATTCATAGAAGCTTGGTTCAAGTGGAATGGATTGATTTTGATGGCAGAACTAGAACTTGTCGAGTCCATGATATGTTGCATGCGTTCATTCTTTCTAAGTCAAAGGAGTTGAGTTTTCATTGGGTCTCAATACAGAACTTCTCAAGTGAAGAGAGAATTGCTCGGCGCCTCTCAATTCAAACCAATGTAAATACCCCTTCGCCAAGTATTACTAGTTCCCAAACTCGTTCTATTCTCATTTTGGGATTAGATGAATTGCCCAATTCTTTTCTAATGACTTGTTTTTCAAATTTCAAGCTCATAAAAGTAATGGATTTTGAAGGTGCTCCTATCAATTGTATTCCTAAAGAAGTGGGAAGCCTATTCCATCTAAGATATTTAAGCCTAAGAGATACAAAAGTGCAAATGCTTCCAAAGTCCATAGGAAAATTGCTCAACCTAGAGACGTTGGATTTGAAACGTTCCCTTGTGTCTGAGCTTCCAGCGGAGATTAGTGGGCTTCTTAAGCTAAGATATCTTGTGGCCTACAATTATAACAGAGATACTAAATACAATATAGATACTCGACGTGCAATAAAGATACCAAATGGCATTAGGCATTTAGGGTCCTTACAGAAGCTTTTTTATATTGAAGCCACGAGCACTACACTTATAACAGAATTGGGAAGTTTGGCACAGTTGAGGAAGTTGTCGATATCTAAATTGAAGAAAGAGAATGGGATGGATTTGTGCACTGTGATACAGAAAATGAGCCGCCTTCGGTCATTGGAAATTAAAGCAACAAGTGAGGAAGAAGTTCTTAATTTGCAATCGTTGTCTTCTCCTCCATCCCTCCTACAAACTCTTTGCCTAGGTGGGCGACTAGAAAAGTTGCCAGAATGGATTCCCAAACTCAAGAGCATAACTAGAATTTGTTTAAACTGGTCAAAATTAATGGAAGATCCATTAAAGGTCCTTCAAGCTCTGCCTAATTTGTGGCATCTTAATCTTCTCGATGGATACGGAGGCGAGCAATTACATATTAAGGGAGAAGGCTTCCAGAAACTCAAGCATCTACGGCTTCAAAATTTGGGAGGATTGAATAGGTTGATAATAGATGAAGGTGCTCAGCCTCTTCTTGAAAAGCTTGACATTGGATACTCCCCACAGCTGAAGGAGGTGCCCTCTGGCATCCACCATCTGAAAAGCCTCAAAATTCTGGAATTTACTGAAATGCCAACTGAATTCGTTCTTAGTCTGCAACGAGATGAAGACCCTGATTCTTGGAAAGTGAAGCATATTCCCTCTGTTGAATTCTGGTATAGGACTCATGGAGAAAACTACATTTGGTACACGCGTGGTGATTCAGCATTGTTAAAGCGTCTGCGAAGTTGATTCGTGGAGGACCGAAGTGCCCACACCACTTTCAGGAAATTACCAAAGTCTTTCACACATGCAATTACAGACACCATATTTCATAAGCCACTACTCCATTTTGTTAACCAACTTCAACCCAGAAAATGATCATAAACATTGTTTCCGATTGGAAACATATTGAAAATTTAATGGTTCCCCTTCCCTGTTTTTTCCTCTTTCTTATACTACTGCTTCTAACAAATAAATTGCTTCTATTATGACAATTAGCTTGAAACTAATCAAGAATTTTATAGATATCACTGTGAGTAGCATGAAGCAATAATTGGACAACAAGCATTGTTCAAATTCTAATTTATAGACAACTCTTTTACGAATGTTAGTATACATTATCAAGTTTGTTTATTGTGGACAGGAAAGATGATTGAGTGCTTAAGTTTTACTTGCCTATGAATTATAGTTGGTAAGCCTGAATTTCCTCCTTTCACACATTATAGACCTTTTTCTTTTTTGCATTTTTATTACATTTAACTTTTTATTTATACTGCTCTTGTTAATACTGTAGGCTTAGCTTCAAATGCCAATGTTTCCAGGATTTTCATGAGCCAGATCAAACAAGATACTGCTCTTTTCTCAACCAGCCAAAACATAAGCAGTTGTTTCTCCCGTTCATTGTTGCCTTTGTCATTATATTGTTGTAATGTGTTATTGTTTCTGTATCGAGATTGTTATAATTTGTAATCTTTTCTGTATCAAACTTATGCTACGCAAAAGAGTGATGTTTTAGTTGAATTGTATTTGTTGTCTTTAGAATGGTTTAAGTGTTTCATTGGTATGATTGCATGTAATGGCTTTGATATAATAGCTAAAAATTCTATATAATGACTTTTGTGTATAATTTGTGAAAGAGTAACTAGATGTATATGTTTTCTTTCTTTATTCATCGAAAAATAAATAAATAGAAACTGTATCGAATAGGCTTCTTGTTCTGATTATGGAGTGTCCTCAACTATTTCTAAAGACTAAGATGTTGTGTATGGTGTGGTGCTGCCATTTTGGCTTTGAGTAAGTTTCTGTGCTGCTGTAGTGTTGTTGCCTAGTTTGTTGCATATTTTATTTTGATGTATGTTAGGTGTTATTAATTTGATGTATAAATTCAGCTTTTGTTGCTTCTTTTTGAGCTTCTTGTATGGTTTTTCTTGTTTCAAGAAATTTTACTCATTCATCTGAGGAAAAAAAAAACTAGATATTTTTTTACCATATGCAACATTCATTCATATTGATAAAAATGAAGTCCACTTCTAAACAACAAAATTGAAAAAGGTTCAATTAGTACTAAACATTATGAATTTAGTTACTGATGAGCGTCTCCCACAAAAGATTTTGACATCTTAAATCCAGATTTTTGGTAGGAATCCTAACTTGGAGGTTAGACTATATTTCCCCTAAAAGACTTTTTTGTTCCAGAATTTTCTGAATGAAACCTCATGTACTGACACTGTGATCTTGTTTCAGTAAATTTAACTCATTCATAAATAATAATAATAATTGAACTAGAATTTTGTTTGCCTTATTCACAGTGTGATCTTGCTATGATTTTAGAATTATGAGCTTCTTCTTTTTTTCCTTTTTCTTTTTTTGGAGGGCGGGGAGGGGGGGTTCAACCATAAAAAATGAAGCGTTGAGGGCACTTAAGAAAGGAAGAAAAAAGAAGAGAGCATCTAGGTCATAACTTGATTATTTTAATTAACAGATAACAAGATCACCATTTGATATCAGCAAAGGAATTTTTTGAAATCTAATAATGTAAGATTAGTTTTGATTAATTTAGCTGATAAAGAACGTAGTTTAAAAAGTCTATAGCAAGTGGAAACCCATTGGCAGAAGTTTATTAGTTCATTCACTCCTAGTAACCAATCGGTTTTGTCCATAGCTAACAACAATGTGTAAGCATTCCCCCTAACATTGGAGCACTGTCCAATAATCTGCTATGAATAAAAGATAAAAGCTTTCACACGCTTTCTCAAGGAAAATGCAATTTACAAAGGTGCCCTGATGGGCTTGTAGGAGATCAATGGGGAGTAGTTCCAGGCTTCCAACTTCAGGTTTTTCTATTAGTGAACATCGAATTTGTAAAGTTATTAAGGATAATCACAATTACAGAAAAGACATTTGCTTATAATTTGTGAAAGAGTAAATAGTATGTATATGTTTTCTATATTCATCCAAAGAAGAAATTAGAAAACTGTTGTGAACAGGATTGTTTTTTGGGATTGGGAAATGTCCTCAACTATCTTTAAAGACTTAAATGTCATACCAATGTGGTGTTGTCTTTTCTGTTTTGAGTAGTTTTCTCTGTTGCTGCCTAGTTTGTTGCAGGTTTAGCTTTGATGTTTGGTAGGTATTGTTTAGTTTGCTCAGTTGATTCAGCTTGTGCTGCTTATTTTGAACCTCTTGTACTGTGATCTTGTTTCAAAAAAATTATCTCATTCATCTCAAAAAACAAACAAGAAATTTTTTACCATATATGCCATTCACTATGATAAAAACTTAGTCCACTTCAAACTAATAAACTCAACATAAGTTAAATTAGCCACTATGGATTCAGTTAATGATGAGTGTCTCCATAAAGAGCTTTAAAATCTGACGACCTAACTTTTTGGCAAGGAAATCCTAACTTCACATTGCAAATCCTAGAGGTTTATATACTATGTCTTCCTTGTTTCTTTCTCAATACTTGTCAATGTGTGAATTCATAAATTAACTTGTCATTGCCACTAAAGGGTATTGAATGAAATTTATCTGTTGTCCTTACCAAATATGTGAAACGTAAAGTTGTAGTTCTGCTAGAAATTTACTTATCACTGTGAACATCTTGACGGCTGACTCTATGCAAGTATTTACCAAATGATTTTGGATGTTTTCCTTTATGCTCTTAGCCATGAAAGTGAAAATGCTACTGGATTGCTGGTTATCATAGAATATATATTGCATTATAATAGTATTAAGACACAATGTGATTTTCTTACAAAGTCAAATCAAAATTAACAGTAATGAATGAAGTTCGCATGTGAGTACATTCTCATAGTAAAAATTAGGAGAATTATGAATATAAAATCACTGTGTCGTTGGTTTTATCCTCATGTTAGAGAGTTACTGAGCTTGAAGTGAGTCACTGATGGGTCCCGATTTACCAGCCAAAGCAGAGAGGTTGGAACCAATGGAACCTCCTCGGGGCAGGCTAGAATTCCGATGGTGTCGACACCGGAAGGATCCGGGATGTGTTGTCGGCGAGCAAAGACAGTTCTTCCACCTTGCATTTTGTTTGACTGAGCTCCCTTGTGAAGTTGGTGACACAAGTAAATGAGAGTGCTTCAAATCTTCCAAACTAAATTCTGCCATCTTTATCTTCCGGTCCATCTGCTTTACGTTGATCTTTGGAGGCTTTTGCTCCACAATTTCATCCATATTATGTATATTGCAACCTTGAGAAAAATATGAGACATTACAAATCAAATGAACAATCACAAAAGCTGTTGAATTTGAATTCCTATATTACATTTATATGGCATTTCACAAGCTGCAATTTTCAATAGTATCACAAAAATTATTTCCTTTTGGCAAGACTGTTACTAATTTGACTTGTAGAAGAAACAGAATAATATGTTTTGATTGGTTTGGTCAAAGGATAATTCAAATAAAATTTGTATATAATTTCTCTATAATATGCAGGCTATATATTTATGCACTTTTCCAACAAGTGATGAGAAATGCTTTAAATGGTCTTGAAAAAGTACCCTATAGAAATTGGTAGTTGGAGAATCATAACAATATGATTAAGACAGTAATCCCAACATTAATCATAACAATGTGATATGTAATATGCATTATATTACATTTTTATACAATTTGCATTATATTACATCAAATATCAATTTCAAAGATAAAACCAAATTATTGGTCTATAGCAGTTAAAGGGACAATGAAGGAGGATCATGAGCTTAATTCTTATGAGATTTCCAAAGATAAAAATAAAAATCAAAGAAATTCTTGGTTAAGAGCAATTGACATTGTGAATGATTAGAGTAACTACTAGCTTACCTGAAAATTACAAATTTTCTTCTCCCTTGGCTGCTATCAATTGCTTTCTGGGTGAGAAAGGAAAAGTTCACCTATATTTAATTTCTATTGATCTTTCTCCCGCAATGAGGAATTGAACAATTACACATGAGAAATATGGAACAAAATGACACTTTTTGATGCCTAAAATTTTGCTTCTAACTGCCTATATTTTGTTGTTACAAATTTGTGGTTTACACCTAAGCAACAAATTGTAGCCACTAATTTTCATTACTCCACGGAGAAAAACAAATAGAAGGCAGTTTATTAGGTACTATCTTTTCCTATACTGGCATTCATTACTTCTTCTTTTCTTTTCTTTTCTTTTTTTTTTTTTTTTTTTTTATAACAATACTGGAATTCATTACACCTTGCACTGATTGCGGCCCATACATTTGTTTGTATAAGTTAAATTAGAGCATTCACATCAGTTCATGCAAATTTTTTTGTCTATTTTAGTATAAGAACTTACTTTTTTCTATTTTATATACTCGCTTTTTAAAAAGCCCTACATTAGATTATCTATTTTATACTTATATTTTATTAAAATATCAAATTTTCTTAATTTTTTAATTGATTCTCTTTCTTCAGACACAACAACCACCATTCATTATTTTCCTTCATTCTCGGAATACATAAAGAAAGCATAACAAACTAATTGAAAAATGAATAGTATTAGTGTAAATTTATATAATTACTATAGCGACTAACCATATATTTTTACACAACTTTACATAAACTGATATGAGTAAATTTTGGATTTAGTTGGCTAAAATATGAAACTTTTCCTATTATTCAATCGCTCTTACTGTTTAAATAGGTGATGTACCAGTTGACATAACTACTTTTTCTATTATTCAATCGCTCTTACTGTTTATATAGGTGATGTACCAATTGACACAACTAATACAATTTCTTGCGGTCCAATAAGTATGAAGGAATGGGGAATTCTATCACTTGTATAATCTTAAACTCAATATACTTTCGGTAACCCAAAAAACAAAACATTTTAAAATATAAAAGATTTTTTTTTTTTAATATAAGTAACGATACACTTCCCTAAAAAAAAAAAAAAAATGTAATGATACACAACACAAGTATGCAAATTAGGTAGCGTTTGGATTGCGTTTCTGGACAGCGTTTCAGCATTTGCGTTTTCCCTTCTTTTTTTTTTTTTAAATTAAGAACAGCGTTTTCACATTGGATGTTGTCTGTCAGTGGGTCCTGTGCACTATGCACGGGACCCACTACCTTTTTGACCAGCAAATTTTGCATTGGAATGTGTCTATCAATGGGTCTTATGCACTATTTACAGAATCCACAAACCTCTTTTTTCATACAAACTTTCATTAAAAATAGGTCTCATGGTACTATTCACACACTTAAAATTATTTTGTTACAGTATTTTCAATTTTCAATTTTCAGCAAAATAAGCGATATCCTAACGGACCCTTAGTCATGAAGAGATAAGAAATGTTTTTCTTACAAAAATAAATTTGGAAAATTCCGTACCAAAAAAATAATGTTGAAGACTTGCTCTATATAATAAACTTATTATTACATATATATGGTCTTATCACCTTATATTGGTAAGGTTTTTTTTTTTTTTTTTTTTTTAATTTATAATTTAATAGTTATAATGTTTAGTGTTTGGTTATATCTTTTTGTACAAAGCTTTGTCATAGAAATTCTTTTTTTGGGTACATATATACTCTCTTTTTCTTTTTCTTTTTTCTTTTTTTGATGGTACGTACTACGTATGTACTCTTTGTCCAATGCAAACGTAATACTCTTTGAATATGTTACGCTCACCAGTTAAACAATCTCTATTTCAATTGAAACCAACATGGGTTCTTAAGGTCAATCATCAATGGTAGTTTATGTATTATAAATAATCATCAAAACTAACATGGGGCTTCCTACATTGATATTGATACAGTTATAAGTTATAACTTAGAAAATCTCAATTGTATGTAGGCAAAAAAAAAAAGGAACTATTGGTCCCTACATACCATATACTTGTTAGATATAAAGAAATTTGGAAATTAAGAACTACCTTAGCCAACAATGTACAGAATTATAGGTCTTTTATACAACTTAAAAATATCTGGAATACAAATAGTTATTATTTTGGATTCTGTATACAAAAGAATTTTGAATTGGGTGGTAAATAATGCAAGATTGACCTAAAATTTTACATGCATGATAAATATACTAATGCAACTCTTTTTCTTTTGCCCATTATTGTCACCCTTGCTTTTTTTTTTTTTTTTTTTTTTCCTAAATGCCTACAAAAATATAGAATAAGGTTTTGTAAGGAATTGAATGGAGTAAGGTTATTTTGTGCTGCCTTGATTTACCCAAATGTTCCCCCCCATAGTATTAGCCATTGAGGTGAAATAGCCAACAAACTTTTATGTCTGGATAACTCTTTTAAAAAAAAATTAAAAAATTATTTGGATAATGGCTTAACTTAATAGTTTTTTTTTATAAAATAAAAATTCTATTCTAGCATAATCTAAGTGTATGTGTGTAAAGCTCCCTCCTGGAAATTTGAACCTCGACTTTTGTCCCGCACACCCCACAAACACTTATACTTGTTTGTGATCATCGCACTTATACTAATATATCATCTTCTTCCCAATTAATTCATTATTCATTTTTATAAGAAGATAAGATTTTTCATCAAAGAAAAGGAATACTAAGATTTTATCCTAATTCATTTTCTATTTTTGTAAGCAGATAGAAATACTAAGATTTTATCCAAATCTACGGTTTACTTTGTATTGGATTTGATTTAGTCAGAAGCCAATTCAACTCAACAACAAAGCTCTAATCCTAAAATTTTGCGATCAACTTGAATTATTATGTATTTTTTTTTTTTCCCATCATTAGATTCTATCTAAACTCACCTCAAAATTTTGAGACTATAAACCTTTGTTGTTGTTGTTGTATATTCTATCCAAAGTGAGAAAATTACTAAAGGCCTAATTAAGAGCATTCACATCAACCTCTCTAGCATTTTAGCTAAACTAATCCCAAAAATTTCACTTTTGCTCAAATAGACACATACATTAGACTCAATATATTTTTTCTCTACTCTATTTAAATTTAACTTTTTCTCTCTCTAAAAATAAACAAATAAATAAATTTTTTTTTTTTTTTAATCTTCCCACCCAGTGACAGCAATTCAGCAATAAATAAATAATTTGTTGTTGTGGTACCGGTCAAAGTTGGTCTGATTAGTGCATGGGCAACACCATGTAAAGTTTGGGGATTCAAATGAACCCCTTGAGCTAGCAATTTTTCTTCTATATATATATATATATATATATATATTTTTTTTTTTTTTTTTTTTTGACCATCCTAAAATAAAATTTTGAACATCCTGGCTGTAAAAATTTTTTAAACCCACTTGAAATAAGCTTAAATATGATATTCTTAATAATATTTTAGTCATTTTAAACATACAAAAAAAAAAAAAAGACCATCAACAAACCAATTTTATCTAAAATCTGGGGGGAATAATAAGCCAACAACAAAAGTATATAAAAAAATAAAAAATCTTAAATATAAAAATAAAATAAAAAATCATTTAGATCTTAACACATTTGAAATAAACTAATGGAAAATTCATAAATATACATTGTTTTTAAATAAATGTGTACAATATTGTTTTTTTTATACAAATGTGTACGGCACAATTATCTTCAATGTAAATCTTACATTGATTCTAAACAAATGTGTACAGTATAATTAACTACAATGTAAATCTTACATTGATGTTGTAGGGGCCCAAGGACCGAGGAAGGATATAATGAGCTGTAGTTATAACTATTGAGAAATCATGAGCCCGAAGGGAGGATCTACCTGAGGATAGGATAAGAAGAGACAAAAGACTTCTAGAAAGTCCAAATGAGGAGGATGGGATATAGAGAGAGAATCATGGAAGGTGAAGGAAGTTTCCAGTGAGAGTCCACCTGCTACCTTCGCATTAAATGTTTGGCAATAGCTTTATCAGCTGCATTGATGAGAAAGTGACCTAAATAGTGGAATTCACAGCTAAGCAACTCCTTTTACCACCTTCAACAGAAGTTTAAGCGGACTAGTGTCATAGGGAGAGTTTAGGTAGGTGGAAATGAGGGGCCAAGATATGATAGACTGAGAAGTATATAAGGAAAGGGAACTTCTAGATAAAAGGGGAGAAAAAATTAGAACAAGAACATTGAGAGAGAGAAAGTAAATGGTGTATCATTCTGTGTAAGAATTGCCTCCCTAGGCAAGCTTATAATAAGCCTCATATATACATAAACTTTGATCTTCAGTCATTATTGCCCTACTATTGTCCTCGGACTAATCCCCTCTCCTTTGTTTTAACCCACTCTCTTATAAATATCTATTAATTTGGGCCTAATTGGGCTGCACAAACTTCATTGTTCTAAGTGGGTTTGGACAACCTGAGTTTTGTGTCCTTACAGATGTTTCTAAAAAAAAAAAAAATCTTACATTGATAGTACAATATAAACATATACTTGTCCTAAACTAATAGATAAAAGAATTTTAAGTAGTAATAATTAAAATTCAATTAAAAATAATAATTAATATTTTCATTGTATTAAGAAAAATATATTAAATAACCTATAATTTATATTTTATTCTATTAATAGTACATATTATAGACAAATTTGTAATAAAAAAACCATGTAGAGTGCAAGATTCATCTTTTACCCAAGATGCATCTTCTTATTAATATTCCTAGAAAAAAAATCCTTGAGCTGCCACTAGATTAGTGGCTTGCAATGAGAGCGGGAGATGAGTACATACGAGAGAGAGGGAGAGAGGGAGAGAGAGAAGAATAAGTTTTAGCAATGAACAGTGCTGGTTAGATGTGGCTTGGTACTGTACAAAGTTAATTTCTTTTTTTAGTTTATTGAGTATGACGTATAAGTTTTTGTGTGTTTTAGCTAAATTTTTAGCATCAGGCTAGTTTGTCTCGCCTGATGCGACAAGCAAAGACAGATGAATACAGATCGTATATATAGTCCCAAAGGCTAGCGAGTAACTAGTGCTTGAACTTGAAATTGAACTATTTATTTAGAACCTAGTATATAAGAAAGACAATCCACAAGTTAAACTGATAACAATTTAACTACACTGTTAATAGCATTTTTTATTTAGATCCTTGTACAACTTCCTGAGTTTAGAGATTCCTACCCATTTGCAATTGATTTTCCACTGTGAGAGAAAGAAAGAGGATTTTAGAAGTCAAAACAGAACTGAGAGAACAACATTACCAAACGGATAGTAGATACAAACACTTCTCCTCCAAAGGGAGAGAGCAAATGCTAATGGTGAGAACTGAGAACAGGATATCAACTCTGTAGAACCTTCTCAGTTTCTACTTCTGCCTCTTGTAAATCTTTGACAAGAATGATTTCAACACTGCTTGCACTGCTTTACTTGGATGAGTTTCAATGGAATTTAGAAGCCTCTGATAAGTCTCTTTCTCATACTCCACAAAGACACCCTACAAGATAACCTCACGTAAAACATGAATGAGAAAAGACTGGCTCTTTCAAAATATTTTCCGATGTGTTATCAGGGAATCGAAAATTTTCTCCTTTCATTTGAGGGTTTTATTATTCAGAAACAGACCTCCCTTTTCTTCTCTCTTTTCTTTATTTTAAATGATTCAGAAAGATACAAGGAATTAAGAACAGGCAGCGAGAGAAACCTGAAGATCAAGAACTTTATATAGCTCTTTTACTTTTTCCACACGTGCCTGATCTGCTTTCCCATAGTTCTCCTGGTAACAAAAAAAACCATACATAAGTCCAGTAAATATAATCCCAAAATATCATACAGTTTTAAGTTGGATGATGCAGTTGACTTACATATAATAGTTTCTTCTGTTCCTCATTACAACGTTCTAGTGCTTTCACAACCAACCAAGAGCACTTAAAATCTTCAATATCCGTTCCAACCTAATAGTTCAAAGGACCACCGGTCAGGCCTCTAATACTTTCTTAAACAGATAGGTGAATATTCAGGAAAATTGCATTACCAGGAGTCATACAAGAATAGACTATAACATACCTTTCCAATCACTTCAGGATCACCAAAACAATCCAGATAATCGTCCTACATAACAAGTTTAAATATCATCAACACTGCCAGAGAACCTCCAACAAATTATCACAAAAATACGTAAGATGTTAGATTACTGACAAGATATGAAAAGAAAGAAATCATTGGCTATAATAGTTAAGAGTTTGGAACGGCATCTCTGTAATGCTTCTGACAAATACTATTATCTTTATGCTATTTTTCAGTAATCAAATGATATTAAGGATTTTCATGTGCAATAGACAATTACCTGTACTTGAAAATATGTCCCCATTTTGACAAGAATGTCCTTCACAACGATATGATTTTCAAGAATTTCACCTTCCATAAGCAATGCACAAGCAACCTGTATATGCAAAGTGATCATAAAGGATGAAACATCTAAGCAGATTCACTAAATTTGGAGATAAATCAGGAATTTCTTAGAGAGGAGCAAATACTAAAATTATAAAAGGGCTGTATGGTTTTATCCTTTAATAACATAAATCAATAAACTTAGCAACATTCACATAAACTATTGAGTCAAACTATTTATTGGGACTCAAAATACTCCCAAGGGGAGGGGCACTACCAACATCACTTCTTCAGTGGGCCATAACCAACTGTTAGAAAATATGAGCATCAACATCCAAAAGCTCCATATGACAACAGTCATGTCGAAATAAACTTTAACCATAACTCAGCAAGTTCAAAGGAAAACAATTGACAGATTTTCAGATTTACTTTGAAGAAACATCAGTAAAGAACCTTTTTAAATGGATTTTAATGAAAACCCTCTCTGAATGAGTTTAACAATAAAGACAAAATAGCAATCAGATAAACAACAACAGGTGTCAACATAAAAATGAGAAAATTACTCACTGGAAGGTAGAATGAATAATAAGCTGTTTTGTACTGCACAATGCGGCGGTGCCTGCATTACAAGACAAGTAATTGATATGTCAAAAATACAAAAAGCAACACATGACTCAAAGTTAAATCATATCGAAATCACAGCCATCTCAAATTTTGACATACAAAGTCAATGAGTACTTGGATAGATCTTTCTCTCCTACAAGTGTGGTAATTAAATCTATCATTTGTCCTGATGTTGTTTGGAATTCCACCTGAATACAGATGAATAATAGCATGATGGCTCTTTGGTTAGAAAGAAAAATCACTGGTCCTGCTTTACAATATATGCAAAGATAATCCTACCTCATTAAATAAATCCAGTAGATCCACATAATAAGGCTTTTCTCTAAAGTGCTTTTTGAGAATTCTTGGGATGTGGTTACGAAGAATTAAGCCATCATTTACAGCAATCATACCGACCTAGGATTAGTATTTACAGAAGTCAGAAAAAAAGATCAACATGCTTTTCTTAGTAAGAAGGAAAGTGTTCACTTTCACTAAAGCACCTTAGGTTGCCTGAACCAGCAAGGTTGACCACGGCGTGTAACAGAATTGTCCATGATGTCATCAAGAACAAGAAAATATGCTTGAAGCTGCAAGACTCATTGTTAAGATGGGATAAAAATTTTGATGCAACAAAAGTGAAACAACTGTTGTAGTAATTATCATGAGTGATAAAATCAGGATCAGCCAAAAGAGAAAAGAAGTATTCTGTAGCCATACCCATTCAATGCACCAACCAAGCACGCATGCGAGAAAAACCTCATCATATGTTAGTTCCTTTCCTTCTTTCAGTAACTTGTAGCTGTCAATGACAGATAGTCCGCGGTTCAGCTTTCCTGCCAACAATCCAATCCAAGAGGGAAAAAGCTTTAGCACAAAGAAGACAATTGATTATATATCATATTTCTACACACACCTCCTGGTACATTGTAGTCCAGCATCTGCAAGAATGGGAGCAAACAGACAATCAGGAATAGTAAAAATCTACATATATTTTAAAGGGCGGGAAGGAACAGGTAAACAGCTAAAGAGCACATTTCAGTAGAAGCCTATGCCATTACATAATACATTGGAACAGATAAGCAGATATGCGTAAGCCCACAGGAACATGAGTAAGCAACAAAATCTAAGGCCAAGTTTTAAGTACATTAAAATAAAATGCATAGTCATACATGTGCATGCATGCACTCACAGCAAAAACACATCCTCACACACATGTTGAACAGGCTTCATCTTCGTTTACAGCATCTATGATGGCTGCACTTTGACGTGCCCAAAAACAAAACAGGAAAGATAATTTGTGCATCCACACAACTATAATAGACTACACCAAGGCCATACTGTTCAGAATTTATTGAAGTAATGATTATTATTTTCTGAGCATGAAAAAAAACCTTGCAGGAAGGAACAGCGTGTCATACCAGGTCTCAACGCTGTCAGAAAACCTTCTGTATTCACCCCATATTTGGTATGAATATTTTTGTCTAGAACAGGGGAGTAATACTTGTGCAATACTCAAATATTTTTTCACTTAAATGCAGTTCCATTAATTTATCCCCAAGAAGAAGAAAAAGAGAGCTTTACGGTCTTTGAATCTTGCAACTTCATCCCATCTTAACCTGCTAATTATTAAGTTGTTCATCCATGGCTCATTTTTGGTATCATGCTTGATTAATCAAATTTCTCATCAAAGTAGTTCCACATACCACAGTCCTTTCTTTTCTTCTTAGACCATTGACTTTCACAATAAGACAAATATGGTCTTAAAAAAAATAATTTGAAACTCAATAACAGCAATTTCCATTGTCCAAAACAATGTTGTCTGACTTTGACAGGAACACCAAGTTCTCAGCCCACATGGGACAACCCAAAATATTCCTATATTTTACAAACTCAGCAGAAAAAATCTCACCTAACTTAGTCAAAAAATAATATCCACCTAGATTCTTCAGACAAATTCTTTGACAACATATTATATTCACTAGACTTCTAATTTCTTTTCACAAAAATTTCAAAATCTAAGGACAACCAGAAACCAGCACCCATTTTTATATCCATCAACTCAGTGACTAAATGGACAAATGAAATAATAAAAACCTGCAAAAGTGGTAACAAAAATTGAACCTTTTTCTTTTCATGAAAGAAACTAAGCTTTATCCCAAAAGGGATCAAAATCACACAGAAGAGACCACATAATTCTCATCCTAAATGCTCAAATTCAAACAAAACAGCAAAACAACACCACAGCTGAAACACAATAGCCTGAAACCAAAGCACTCAATCACATAGACAAAAACAACCAAGTTCCAGTTCCAAAATCGTGGGGTCAGCTATAGATCTCAACGAACTGATCAGGGCCGGTCACATGTATTCTTTTCCACCATATTATTCTATCCGAAGTCATACTCTCTATTACCAATCATATAGACAATGAAGAAAAAAAAAATCTCACCAATTTCTACAACCATCACCTTGGTTCAGCAAAGTGACAAAGAAAAGAAGTAACAAAAATCTAACTTTTTTTACTGTAAATGAAAAAAAAAATGAAGCTTTTTTCTCAAAACCCAAAAGCTCAAACTTACAAACAAAGCGAACAAAATACACCATATTGCCCGAAACCCAATTAGCCTTAAACCAAATTCTCAATCACAGATAACGAAACACCCATTTATACATACATACATACATATATACAAATATAGCACATACACATGCAGATATATATGTGTGAGAGACAGAAAAACAGAAAGAGAATTGGAAAATTACCCGCTCGACCCATTGACGAGAATCGTGACTGAATTCGAAAGCCGGGTCATTGAGGAGCTCTGACTTCAACACAGAGTATACCTCCAAGAATTTCGACCTTATATCGCTCATTGTTGCTTTCTTCTGTTTCACAAACAAGTACAGAGAGAGTGAGAAACTGAGAGAGATTTTGTGTGTTTGTGTTTGTTAAAAACAGAAGGGTCGTGTCACGTTTGGTCGAGACGCGTTGTTGTTTTTGTTATTACTGAGTTTACAACAGTATCTAAATTTGTTCTCACAGAACTCGTCTGGGATTACCTTAATTTCATGATGGTACATTGTTATGTGCAGAATAAATTACACATAATTTTTTCTCAACTGTTTGAATTTGAATTGTCAAATTGTGATCAGTGTCCCATAAATAAATATATATATATATATATATATTTTGTGATCAGTGTAACATTTACTATTGTGTGGGTGTTGGGGCTGAAGTCATGCAAAAATGAAGCCGTGATTTTTACCATCTTGAATTTGATAATAAAAATCAATAATTATAGAGCAGTCAGTTAATTTAAAATATTTTTAAAATAAATAAAAATTGAAGTTTGTAATATTATTAGAGTTTTTGTGTTTTTACTTGAAATATATTTTTTTGATGTAATCTTAAAAAATAAGTTATAGGAATGTATGATTGTATCGAGGTAAAATAAAGTTATAGAAAACTATAGATGAGTCAAATAAGTTTTGGAAAAAAAAAAAAGATCAAACATCAAAAAGTTATGAATTTATTATAGGTATGAGGTATATTACAAATTTCTCTCACATAAATATGGTTATGTGACCTCTCTGGGAGTATCAGGTGGTGAGCCTATTAGTCTAAGACATGGCATAAACCCAGAATTCCAAAATTCAATCCACTACATCATTAGTTCATAATAGAGTTTTGAGGGTGTCTTATGAGCAAAAAAATAGAATTGGCACATATAACTTACAAACCATAGTTGTATGGAAGATTTGAGTGAAAGTCAAATAGTATCAACGCCTGTATGGTGTTTGATGTACGGCCTTCAAATCCTACTTTCCTCTCTTCTATCTAACCATAAGAGAGGTTAAGTCAAGTTAAAATAAAATTGAATATTGAAGATATTATTTGTCTCCTCCCTATTTTTAATCGTGAGTTGGGTAAGTCGAGTTAGATAAAGTGGAGTTAACTTGGAATTGAATATCAAAATTTTTATTTATTTAAATTTAAGCATATTAAGCACTTTACACTACATTTAATCCACATTTTAAAAGAGAAAGAGAGATGCATTTACTTGTGTTTTAGAAAATGTGGTATTTTTTTCTAAATAAAATTAATAAATAGGGTATTTTAGTAATTTAAAACATAGTTGGGTCGGGTGCCAAAGTTGTTTCTTTTTTTCATGAAAAAAAAAACACAAAAGATTTCCAAAACTTAGCAAATTTAAAAATTTGAACTAAAACCATATCAAACCATTAAAAAATCCAAAATCCTTACGATTAAAGTTAGATTACATCGAAAACTACTAAACCTGAAACATTAAATATAATATACTAACCTTATCTACCATACTATCCACACGAGGAATGTAAAACATTTTTGTTTCATTCATCCAAAAAAAAAAAAAAAATTGTTCTTGATGAAGCGTAAGTTCGTCAGTCGAGTTGGTTAGATGAAAGCAATTCTCAGCCTGTATGAACGTACTCTCAAAGGTGGTCACCGATGTGGTGCCTACCACAATGCCTCCGATGCCAAAGTCAGTATAAGAATCTCTCTTGGGAATAAACAATGTAATTGAACAGAATGAAAGAGATCTCTTAGTGTCTGTGTGTGTCTCTACCTTGTACTTGGCAATGTGTGGGCTTTATATATGCTTTCATAACTTCTAGTCGTTGGGGTAGTTATGGAGGTCTTAATGCCCCACTTGGTAACGTTTAGTGCTACGTAATGTGGCTTTAATGTGCTCCAACAGTTCATACAGTTGGCCTTGTAACCGTTCTAGGTGTAATTGTGCTGCATTGAATGGCCTTCTTGCCTTCGTCAATGACATGGGTATTAATTTGCTCGTCCAGGGATATCTTCGTCAGTATCATGATCGTCGTCTTTGGTAAATGAGTTCTTCAGTCCCGTCAGCTGCCCCCCGATTCTGTGGTCGTCGTGACTTGTAATGACGACCATAGAATGTGAAAGGTTTTGGGCCGTAAATAACTCCAATTCATGTGACCATTGGGTTTCCCGCTAGTTTTCAGTTTTCTGAGCCTTTATTTCTAAACTTCTCCCTTTCTCTTCGTCAGTACCTTTTATCTATAACTTCGTCAGTACCTTTTGTGACTTACACCCTTTTAAGTCATTTTTGGCTTAGCCATTTTTGGCTTTTGTAACTTACACCCTTTTAAGGATTTTCTCATCGTCAGTAACTTACATCCGTCGAGACGAAATCTTATTACTTAGCCATTTTTGGCTTTTGTGACTTACACCCTTCTAGGAATCTTGTCATCGTTAGTAACTTACATCCGTCAAGGTAGAATCTTGTTACTTAGCCATTTATGACTTACACCCATTTAGGGATCTTGTCATCATCAGTAACTTACATCCGTCGAGGCGGAATCTTATTACTTAGTCATTTTTGGCTTTTGTGACTTACACCCATTTAGGGATCTTATCATCGTCAGTAACTTACATCCGTCGAGGCGGAATCTTGTTACTTAGCCATTTGTGACTTACACCCATTTAGGGATCTTGTCATCGTCAGTAACTTACATCCATCGAGGCGGAATCTTGTTACTTAGCCATTTTTGGCTTTTATGACTTACACCCATTTAGGGATCTTGTCATCTTCAGTAACTTACATCCGTCGAAGCGGAGTCTTGTTACTTAGCTATTTGTGACTTACACCCATTTAGGGATCTTATCATCGTCAGTAACTTACATCCGTCGAAGCGAAATCTTGTTACTTAGCCATTTGTGACTTACACCCATTTAGGGATCTTGTCATTGTCAGTAACTTACATCCGTCGAGGCGGAATCTTGTTACTTAGCCATTTTTGGCTTTTATAACTTACACCCTTCTAGAGATCTTGTCATCGTCAGTAACTTACATCCGTTGAGGCGGAATCTTGTTACTTAGCCATTTTTGGCTTTTGTGACGGAATCTTGTTACTTAGCCATTTTTGGCTTTTGTGACTTACACCCATTTAGGGATCTTGTCATCGTCAGTAACTTACATCCATCGAGGCGGAATCTTGTTACTTAGCCATTTTTGGCTTTTGTGACTTACACCCATTTAGGAATCTTGTCATCGTCAGTAACTTACATCCGTCGAGGCAGAATCTTGTTACTTAGCCATTTGTGACTTACACCCATTTAGGAATCTTGTCATCATCAGTGACTTACATCCGTCGAGGCAGAATCTTGTTACTTAGCCATTTTTGGCTTTTATGACTTACACCCTTCTAGAGATCTTGTCATCATCAGTAACTTACATCCGTCGAGGCAGAATCTTGTTACTTAGTCATTTTTGGCTTTTGTGACGGAATCTTGTTACTTAGCCATTTTTGGCTTTTGTGACTTACACTCATTTAGGGATCTTGTCATCGTCAATAACTTACATCCGTCGAGGCGGAATCTTGTTACTTAGCCATTTTTGGCTTTTGTGACTTACACCCATTTAGGGATCTTGTCATCGTCAGTAACTTATCCGTCAAGGAGAAATCTTGTTACTTAGCCATTTGTGACTTACACCCTTCTAGGGATCTTGTCATCGTCAGTAACTTACATCCGTTGAGGCGGAATCTTGTTACTTAGCCATTTTTGGCTTTTGTGACTTACACCCATTTAGGGATCTTGTCATCATCAGTAACTTACATCCGTCAAGGCGGAATCTTATTACTTAGCCATTTGTGACTTTTGTGACTTACACCCTTCTAGGGATCTTGTCATCATCAGTAACTTACATCCGTCGAGGCGGAATCTTGTTACTTAGCCATTTTTGGCTTTTGTGACTTACACCCTTCTAAGGATCTTGTCATCGTCAGTAACTTACATACGTCGAGGCAGAATCTTGTAACTTAGTCATTTGTGACTTACACCCATTTAGGGATCTTGTTATCGTCAGTAACTTACATCCGTCGGCCTCTTAGGATGTTGTCCTCCAATGAAATGACGTAAAAAGGAGCTGCTCAGCTGTTCGAAGTTATCGATGGACGATGTTGGCAACTTGGTGAACCATTCCCTCACTGCTCCTTTGAAAGTGGTGGGGAAAGAACGACACATTATCTCGTCAGGGGGCTGTTGAAGGCCCAGTGTCATCTTGAAGGTGTTGAGGTGGTCCTGGGGATCCTTGAGCTCGTCAAACGGCTCAAGTTGTGGCAGCCGAAACTTCGAAGGTACTGGGCATCCCAAGACCGCTGCTGTGAAAGACGAGTATGTTGCCCTCACCATTCTGCCCACGCTCTGGTCTATCTTCTCTCTGATGGCATTTCTCAACTTGTCCATCTCTTTCCTCATCTCTTGAAGAAGTTCTGAATTCTGTTCTGCCGGAGTAATGGGTCTTCGATGGTCACTCCTTCTATGGCTATTTCCCTCGTCCTCTACGTTGTTTTTAGATCGATTCTCCTCCTGTTGAAGCCGTAGCTTCATTTCCTAATTTTGCCTAGTAAGTTCTTCAACGGCGGCCGCAAGAGCTTGGACTTGCTGAGCCAAGTCTGCAGAATCTTGATTGGACTCCATCTGAATACTGAAGTTGATGGAAGCAGTATTTTCGAATATGAAAATGAAAACGTCACGTCCCCACAGACGGCGCCAAACTGATGAAGCGTAAGTTTGTCAGTCGAGTTGGTCAGATGGAAGCAATTCTCAGCCTGTATGAACGTACTCTCAAAGGTGGTCACTGGTGTGGTGCCTGCCACAATGCCTCCGATGCCAAAGTCAGTATAAGAAACTCTATTGGGAATAAACAATGTAATTGAACAGAATGAAAGAGATCTCTTAGTGTCTGTGTGTGTCTCTACCTTGTACTTGGCAATGTGTGGGCTTTATATATGCTTTCATAGCTTCTAATCGTTGGGGTAGTTATAGAGGTCTTAATGCTCCTCTTGGTAACATTTGGTGCTGTGTAATGTGGCTTTAATGTGCTCCAACGGTTCATACAGTTGGCCTTGTAACCGTTCTGGGTGTAATTGTGCTGCATTGAATGGCCTTCCTGCCTTCGTCAATGGTGTGGGTATTAATTTGCTCGTCCAAGGATATCTTCGTCAGTATCATGGTCGTCGTCTTCAGTAAATGAGTTCGTCAGTCCCGTCAGTTCTTGTTAGAAGAAACAGAAAAGAAAGGAACCTGAACTTTTTTTTTTTTTTAGAATAAAAGGAACCTAAACTTAAGTAGTAGGATAGATTGAGTGCTTTGTCCATAAGGTGTGCAGGTTCTCTTGAGCTGTAAAAGAGTAAAAGCAATTTTTTTTTTTTTTTTTTTTTGGGTCTAAGCAACACCTAATACATATGTTGGGCCTTCTAATCTTAAACCCCAAAAAAAAAAAAAAAAAAAAAAAAAAAAAAACTAAAGCAATAAGTTTGGGCTTAACAAGGTGTGGGTTCCTGTTTTGGTCAATACTCAGGCCCAAGTGATAATAGGCATCCAAAAAAGTTTTATATTTGTTTTTTGGTATACTGGACTTGGTTCACCATAGCATATTAGGCTGATTAGGAACCAATATGTGCACAAAATGTGGACCCTACAACACATACACATTCATGCATACAAACATATACATATTGTAAAATAAGTGGCTGAGGAACAGTAAATAATTATTTAAAATTTGCAAATGAGGACGTTTGGGATCCTCAAAAAATAGAGTGATATATTCATTATATTGAATTTTTAGTACATTGGACCTATTTCTCACTAGGATATGTCACGAGATTCAAATATGTTCAAAAGTCACAGACTTAGATAGCTCTATGTAAGCTTCCAAGACTTGTGAGGTTTGAATCTCCTTGAATCTAAGTGTATCCTCAAGCACTTATCATAGAATCTCTCACAGTGTTTCTCTCTTTTCTCTATTTTTCTGAGGCTTAGTGACTCTCTCTAATGCTTCTTTTGCTTTGATTAATTGTTGCTTGAGTTTTGTTGATGGCTTAACCCTCCTTTTATAGTACCTTCCTATGGTTTTTTGGTGTGCCATTGATTCCCTCCATTTACTGCCATGGGTACCAAAACCAATGTTGTGTCAGCAACATTAATAGCTAGTCCTTTCCTTATTTTTTCACTATATTCTTCTTTTGAGGTTTCTCCCCAAAAAGTCCTCAGCTAACCTTCCTCTTTTGGGGGGTCCTGAGGCTGACTTTTAATTCCTTTTTCCAACGCTTCTAGAGAGACTTTTACAGAACCCCTTTTTGGCTACCTCACCCTTTGTCTTTTTTCTTCAAATAGGCAGATTCCTACCTGTTAAGCTAAAAGATCCCTAGCCACCTTCGTTCATGGTTCACCTTCCTGCTCTTCCCAAGATACCAAGCTTCCCTTCATCAGGTGTTGGTTCCTAAGTCATCATCTATTATCAAAGTCTTTTCTTCTGAGTTGTAGGCGGCTGATAGGACATGCCTTTCTTCGTTCCTTGTGTCCATGAGCATGCTTCCCTAAGCTATCCAATTCCCAGTTGATTTTTTTTGCACTTCCCGAGGATCCCCTCCTTGGTTCTAGCAGCTCCAAGGTATCCTGGTCCAGTCTCATTCTGAGCTTCTTGAGAACTCTTCTCACAAAAGTTGGACTAAGCTTCCTCTGCTTTTTCTTCCTTCTCTAAGGTCCAAGACTTACCCATTTATGAGCTTGAGCTTCCTTTTACTCATTTTAAATGGGCCTTGGCTCACAAATTGGGCATTTCTTGTCTTGGAGGGCTCATTAGTTTTGAATTTCAATACCTGTAATATTTTGGATCTCAGGTTATATCAAGCACCCACTTTTGTAACTACTACTGGCATGGGCTCCATTTACAAGTGATGAGTCGAACGCAGCCTTCCCCAAGACAACCTGTCTGGCCCACATTCATATCTAGATTTTCAACCATTGCTGATTGCTATTATTATTACCATCACAATACTGGTACAACAACTACTACTACAAAACATGGGTTGGTGATATGAATATGAAACATGACCTAAAAGGTGGCTGCTTAAAGAAGTCAAATGTGTTGAAAATGCAATTGTCTTTAACACAATGCACCAAGACCATGTTGATATAGAATTGAGTGCATGTCGAGCTTCAGGCAGCAGGTGCTAACAAAATCTACCTAACAACCACTTTTTTCTCCTCAATCATTCGTACTAACAATTGTTTAGCTTTTTTAGAGCATGCAATGTATGTGAATTTGACCAGCTTCCAAGTGAAAAGAATGAAGTGATTTCTAGACAAAGCGGTAAGAGTGAAGTCCGCTTGTCATGTAAATATTAAAATCCTAGTCCAACACACTTTGACTTTGGTCTCTTCTGGGTTAGATTTTATAGGTAATATTAACAAATGTTGAAATGACAATTGGGTCAGAGCACATCACTATCTTTAATGAAATATTCATTCCTGCTTTGAATTCATATATTACTGTCTAAGTTGCTTTTCTGAATAATATGATTAATGTGGTTAATTTGGTTGAACCGGTAAAATTTATTATTGTCGAATAAGACTTGGGGTTCGAATTTTGTCTACACCAAAACAAAATCTATGGGTATCTTGACTTCTAATAAAAAACAACAATCATGAAATGTCGTCATATGTTTCAATTCCTATCATATTTATATATTAAAAAAAAATGATCTCTTTTGAAACAGGGTTAGGTTTGGGTGGCTATCATTTACTGTGTTTCACAAAATTGACAGATAGTGTATTTAATTATGCACAAAGCGACAAACATGGACTGAAAGATCACAAATTTGTATAATATATATTGAGTATTGATTCATTATGTAGTACATGTGCTCCACATATTATTGACAATCCAAAAAATCATATACAAGTGTGTATATCCTGGTGGGCTAATAGACTCTGCAACATTTAGGAAGCAAGGAGTCCAAGCTCATCACGCGGCTATATCCTCAAAGAGAGAGTAGACTTCAGTATATTTATGGTTACTGGTGACCTCCAATGTACAAGCAATACTCACTCAAGTAACCATGTAAATACATACATATATTTCACCCCATAGTGAGGAAATTTGGAAAAAAAAATTAAAATGAAAATGAAATGAAATACCAATAAAAACTTCAGCTTCTATGTGATTACTTGCTTTCTACCTCTGTAGTTCTTGTTTACAAAGAGGACAGCAAGACGTAATTCGGAGCCAGTGATCCACACACTTGAGATGAAAAACATGAGTGCATGGCAACTGCCTCAATTCTTCCTTGTCCTTGTATTTAGCTAGGCAAATACAGCATTCCTGCCAATCACAGCACAACAGGGGAGGGGAAATCATGAGCCCTTTAATGAACTTCAATAGGATAACATCTTTTTGACTTAGTATCTACTAATTAAGTTATGCTTGCAAAGACAGGATTTGAGTTTTTATAAAGATTCATCTCTGCAAGGCCAATTAAAAAACCTCTTATTCTCTATTAGTATGCTAGATTAAATTTCTGTAAGTTCAAATGTGACTTACTGGATCTTCATTTGAAAGTTCTGAATTGCAGTCAGTATCATTGCCAAGCTCTAAATTGCTGTCAACTTCTTTGTATCTCCAACTAGGAAGCTGGGAGATTTGATCATCAGATGCGCCTTTTTCAGTTGACCCCATGTTCATGTTGTATCCGACGAAGTTGCTAATTAGTGGCACACAACAGCATAGCAGCAAAAACAGTAGGAAAGGAAAGGAGTAGCAGATAGCATTCCAAGCTAGCAGGGAGATACAGAGTACATGAAGTTTTGGGGCTCGAGTGAAGGATCCAAAGCGCGAGTCAAAAACCCAAACATTACCCATCACAAACCATATTGCAAAGAACAGCTCAAGTGAAGTCCGGCATTTGTTCATCAAATGTGAGATCCTGTATCCACCATACATCAATAAAGAGGCTTGTAAAGAACTGAGTACTAAAAATCTTTCTGCACCATTTCCATTAAGTTTATAAGAACCTGTTTGTGTGTAATTGAAAGCAATTGGCTTAAAATGTCTTCCTTTTTATTGTCAAATCATTTGTTTAATGCTGCCATCATAATTAAAAGCATGAGGTTTTGTAAGTTACTAAACATAGTTGACTTTCTCATGAATCATGAGAACCTTCTTCTTGGTTATATTTGCATAATTTAGCATTTAGCCAAATATATAAGATGCATAACTAGCAAGTTGTTTGCAGAATTCCTAAATAATTCTACCAAGGGAAAATATTATTTTCTTTATTTCTAATGAGCTTTTGTTCCAACTAAAGTAAAATTTTCACATAGTTTCTAGTCATGATTGTTTCACAAGAAGTAAATTTACTTGTTATTTTCATAACTAGGTCCCAAATTCATAATAGTTCCTAAAAGTTCTGCAGTCACTATTGTCTATTAGCACAGCTAATGGAAAGTACTAATGATTGTCAGGACAAAATATAATTCAAAGGATTTGAAGGGTAAAGCAGCATAGATACCTGGATTCTTCGCTGCCCCTCTGCTGTTCCATATCAGAAAGGCTGAAACCATCTCCTTGAGACAGATGAAGATGCCTGTAGCGCCCATAGAGCAGCAGCAGACTAAGGACACAACCAATATCATAACCAACAATCCATATTCTCATAGGCCAAACAGGCTTCTCCGTCTTAGAAACAGCCAGAGTGAATGATGTGATGCTTATTTGAATAATTAAAGCTATAAACTCCAGCAACATCCAAGTGCTAGAATTGAAAGGGTTATTGCCAAGATCAGATCTTGATCCATTTTGGTAGTGGAACACTCTTCTTAAGAACGAGAACCACCTTGCTCTAGAGATCCTTACTGCCATCCTAACCAAGAAGGATGAAGGAGGAGGAGCACGAGAAGGCCTATGTCGAGGGCCAACAACCAAACGACCTTCTCCAGGTGGAGGATTTGAAAATGAAACTGCACTGCCTGAATTACACAAGGATTCTGGTGGGAAAAAGTACCGGGTATTCATACTTTGGAATTATTTTATAGGACTAGGATCAAGCTTCAAACTTCTTCAAATGATAGACTAATAATACCCTTTGTCCACTCTATGATCACAAACAATTTGGATTTTTGGATAAAGAGAAATTTTATGTGGTTTTAACTGAAAATGGAATAGCAGCAGAAGAGAGACTTAAAATCATAAAGATTGTATTGAGAGTCATGAAAAAAGTGTCTCAGCAGTTGGTATTGGTTAAAAGCCTGTAATTCACATGTCGCACTATTCATGAGAGTTGTGTGAGGTGAACATGAAAAAATACCTGCCGGGTTAGGCAGCCCTTGAGAATTGGTTTGAAAAGCTTGTATCTTTGAGGACTCAAAACTTCAGCAAGAACTTGTTAGCTGCAGCAAGGATCTCCATTCAGATTTGAAACCTAATCACAAAGCCACATCAACCTCAATATTCAAGCACCAATTATGGGTGTGTGCTATTAAATATATTCCCTTAGTAGAAGAACTCAATTGGGTCTGCACCATGCCACCATGAATTTTGACACCAACTACAAGCTAGAAACTTTGGCAAGCACTATAACATGCAGTGGAGGTCAGAAGCTCTATTTGTTATGTATGGATGGACCTTCAATATGAATGAAATCCTTAGGAATTCACATGTAATATAGAAGAATTGGGCAAGACTCAAGAGGATTAGCACAAGATAGGTGTGAAGAATATGTCAGGAAGGTGAAGTTTTGGTGTCTCAGATGGTGACCAAGAATCAACTGCTCAAGCTTTGCTTTGATTCCAAGGGAATCAGAGGGTTTGGAGGGAAGCTAACGGTTGGCCTAACTTTCCTCTAGCTATTGTTTATTAAGTAAGCAAAGCTGAGAGAGCAGCTGCTTCTTCAACACCAAATGTGAAGTGTGTCTCTCCCTATCTCTCTTTCCAAAATAGAAAATTAAAATAAAAGCGAAGATATATTTTATTAAAACCTGGTTAATTTTACATCATATTGAACTTTAATTGGATAAGACTTAAAGAGATTATTTGATAAATACGTTTATTTAAATATTAATTTTTGTTTTTTTTTTTATAAGATTAATTTTTGTTTATGTAATAGAAACTAAATAAATAAATAAATAGATTTGAATTATGGCGGGTTACTGTGCCTTTGAGATTTTATGTTGAGTGGTTGGCTACCTAATCCAATTCGTGTCATTGTATTACGTATTGTTGGAAGAAGCATGGCCCCCATTTGTGTTACATACTTCACTTGGCCACACCATTCTTGCAGTTGGGGAAGCTTGGCGTAGGGTAGAAACATTGTCCTAGGAGAAATCAAGGACATGACTATTAAATACATGGGTGATGGGTCTTTATAATAGTCCTGTGTGCATATAGCATGATTGAAGCATTTGAAACCACTTGAATTTTTATGTAAGGCACACATATCTAGTGGCTAAAACAATAAAACTTGTCAAGCCAAGAGAATTATTTTTATTGTCTTTCAAATTGACTCGTAAGAATAGGTTTTAATTAGCTCAACAAGTTAAGCCTTTTGTTGTTGAAGGACTTGCAAGATAGCGGTTCAAGATTTGTGTTTGGATTAGCTTTTTTTCTGTTTAAAAAAAATAAGTTGAGTAAAAAAACTAAAAATACTACTATACCTTGAAATAAAAAGGAAAAAAAAAAGTGAAAGTTGTATTAAATCTTACCTAACCAAATAAGCTAAGCTAAACGGTTAGAAGCATGAATTACAATAGTCACTATCCTTCAATGGGCTTCTTGTTGTTGTTGGTGGTGTTTTTTAAAATATGACAAAATTTAGTTACAAAATTGGTTGTAGTCTAAGGTTACAACTTACAACTTTACTCAATATCTTTTTATTGGAGATGAATTTTGACAAATTCATTATTGAATTACATGTTCTTCTTATATCCTCCATGTTTGCAAAATTTCTAAAAAATTATAGATCAATAGCTATGTCATTAATAAATTGCTTAAATTGTAAGTTTTTATGGCTTAAAATTATGCATAAAATATAAGTTTATAAATCATATAGTAAATAATATCCAATTGATCCACAAAATTTGACATGTATATTAAAAGTATAAAAAACATGCAATTCAACGATTAGATTTATAAAATATGTAGTAATTTATTTTATTAAAATTGTAGTCTTAAACTACAATCAATTTTATAACTAAATTTTGTACTTTAAAATATATATACAACACTCTAGATTTTGTCCTCTAAATTTTGTCCTTTCTTGTATCTTCTAATAAGTTAATACTATGTCAGCATTTCCTTAATTCTTTTTTTATAGATAGCATTTCCTTAATTCATATAATAACTTTGGGGTATTCAAATCAGTATTTAGATTGGATAACTACTTATCCTAAATAAAAAAGAAAAAGATTGGATAACTATGAATTCAATCCTATCTTGATTCTTGTCTGAAAAGGGCAAGAAAGGAAAAATAAATAAAACTTTTCATTTATATTATTTTATGCAAAATTGTTTAGAAGTGAGGAAAAATACAAATGAATTTTGAGCTTCAATTTTTTTTCCATTAAATCACATTAATTTTGGAGCTAAAATTTCAGAGGTGATTCTCACGTGTGAGCCCCCAAAATTGAAAGGTGTTTGTCCCACCAAGTGTGCTATTGCTATTGGGATGGTACCAAGACAGTGACTTTTAAAACCCATATCAACATGTGTTTTCTCACCAACATAATTGGAGATTTAGAAAATCAATTTATTTAGGTCATTATTAACAAATTAAATTCTGAAAAATAAGGTTGTTCTAGCAACAGTAATTCATGTATTTATTATAATTGATAGCAACACAAAATTTTTTAAAAAAAAATGGCTGCATCCAATCAATTTATAAAAGGTAGGTTTCTTACATGAATCATATTCCATTAATTTAGGCTGTGATATTGTGAATTGGCAACGTGTTAGGGAAATAGACTATGATAAGATCACAGAAAATGAAGGTTTAGTAAATAAAATAAAATAATTTAATGTAATTTAAGCTTATATATTTCGTAGTTGACTGAAAGTTTGAGCATCTTTTTAAGTCGGTAACTCATGGCAACGTGCTGATGCTAAGATGCGAGCATTATTGAGAGGGAAAAGTAGTCTTTTTTTCAGAAATGGATATATATGTATAGAAACAAAGGCAACTTTGGCATAATCTACTCTAGGCTAAAGTTGATGTGATGTGGGTTTGATAACCTCACTTTTCTTTTTTCTTTTTACTTTATAAAACTTAGATATTTAAAAGTCAATATGTTACGCCTTAGATTTTTAAATAAAATCTACGATAAATTCAGGGACACGATATAATTCATGACTTTTATTTTAATAATCATTGATGTGGTTTTTTTTTAATTGATGCATTATAAAAATAATATCATTGGTGAATTTTGATAAAAATAATTTTTTTTAGAAAGTTTCAACTTATAGCGTCTGCTCCAGATGATAACTCTTTATCATCAGACCAAGACACTAATTAGTTTTTAGTGTAGACAGGGATTAAACCCAAAATCTCTTATTCAACTATCAGAGACTTTATCAGTTAAGTTAACTAGAACCTACCAAATAAAAATAATATTATTTCAATCATAATAGATCAATTAAATAGATGCAAAAAACGTTGCGCTGCTAGTATCACTTTTAGATCCGAGTACGTGAACTTTTGAAGTGCATCAATATCAATATTTTAAGACGTCAATAAACTGTAACTAGATTTTGCTCAATCTTTTTATTAGGCATAAGAAGGGGAAGCTCCATCTTCGGGTACACTCAAACATCATTCACACGCATTCAAATCTGGAAGGCTCAACACCTTGTTGGGGTGCCTAATCCCTAATGCCTATAGAGCTATATGCCTATACCATGTTTCATGGGTGGTGGGTGAGATACTAAGATGACAATGGTTTTTTTTATTTGGAGATGAAAATAAAGTACTAGATTGATTAATTTTTTTATTTTATGAAAGTAGTAGATTAATTAATTTGAATGCTTTGAAGTTTGAAACCAAAATGGTATTGTTTACTATAGATTTCCATGCAGCTAATAACCATGCAGAAGTGCTTACTAATAATACTACCACAATTGAATAAATCCATAGCACACTAGCTTGAAGATCAAAGTTTAATTTTCTCCCTTTTTTTTATGCATTGCTTTGAAAGAAAACTTTCTCTTAGAAAATTATAAGAGGGCTTAATTTTTTTTTAGTTAGTCTTTAGTTTTCATTTTATAATAGAATATCAAAGTTCCTCCAAGTTTATCTTTGTGACAAAAAGGGTACGTCTTTTCTTAAGAGGAAAAGTTTAGGATTCAAACTATAAGAAGTAGGAGTTTGGTGGTACATCTCTCTCCCTCTTACCATCAATATATTTATTCAATCTTCAAATTTTCTAATATTTACAAGTTATCCTATGCAAGGAGAGAGTTTGCTTAGTGGTCAAACAAGCTTTTGGTTATGGGTTTAAATTGAGATGAAATATATATTTCAATCTTAAAGTACAGAGAAATCTTACGTCCATAACATTTTTACAACAAATTTTAAATGTTAAGCGGTTACTGATTGTTATTGGTGGAAAAAAAAAAAGTTATTTAAGGGGTCCGTTTGGGATCCGCTTATTTTACTGAAACTGAAAACTTTTTATTGAAAGTACTGTAGATAAAGATAAAAGTTAGCTGAAGCCTGAAATAGTACAGTGAGACTCATAAATAGTACATAAAAGTACAGTGAGACCCATGAATAGTAGCAAAAATAAGTTAAATAATAAAATAAATTGACAAAAATAATCAATGTCAAACACACACTAAATTGTGAGTTCAAATTAAAACAAATAATAATTTACTACATATTATTTATTGTGAAAATATTGTATACGTAAAACTTTTTTTTTTTTAGGTCAAAGTATAACGAAATAACTAAATATACACTTGATCATATGAGACATTTCAATTAATTATAGAGCAGTGGATTGAAGGAAGTTTCCTTCAAAATAATTTGGGGGTAAATTCTTGTACTTAGTAATTTTAAAGCAAGTTTATCGAACCTATCGGGTGGATACTAACAGCATTGGATTCTATCAAAACTCAAATCAATTGGAATCAAATTGAGATTTGGAATTTTGAAATGTCGGCAAGCTCAGATTTGTTTTGTGGATGTGGCACGTTGTTTAGCCGTAGAAACCAACAAGTTCAGCCAAAAAAAAAAAAAAAAGTTTGCGTGCTTGTATGGACAAACTCAAACTCCTTCAAATTATATTGGAGATAAAGCTGAAGTAACTAATTTTTATTATAAAATATTTACAAATTGTAGTGACAATAATTATAATTGATTTCACACTAACAATATCATAATAATTTTTTCTTTTTTTTTATGTGATTTGAAGTCGAAATATCAATTTGTAAGGCAAATGTGAGCTATATAGTATCTCTCTATGAAGCACAAACATTTTATTTGAGGTGTCTTACCCGTGTCATGTTTGAAACATGTTTGGAACACTTCTACATATGTGTCCTAACTTAGTCCTTTCTTAAAAATAAATAATTAAAGTTATAATACATGAACAGGACATGGGAACAAGAGGAATAAAATACCCTTTCACAAAACAAAGAGAGCATTCATGCTCTAACAGTAACAGTGTATCTAAAATTAATAAATATTCTTATTCTTGGTTTACATTATAATTTCTAAACATCATTTAATAGTCATAAATTCACTTTATTATCCATTATTATGCTCTATTTGTTTTAACATTAATTTTTCTTGAAAATGAATCATTTTCCAAAAAATATTTTATAGAAAACAATTTTATTTTCCTATGTTTGCTTATGACCTTAAAATGAGTTAGAAATTATCTTTTAATTTCCCTTATTTAACTTTGTGTAAGATAAAATTATTTTCCTTATTTAGTTTTCCGTGAGATAGAGTTGTTCTCTATAAAATTTTAGTGGATTCTAACTCTATCTACTGATAAGTAAAATATAAGAAATTAAGAGTTTTTTTTTTTTTTTACTTAAAAACACAGGAAAATGAAGAAAATTATCTTTGTGTAAGATTTTCTATTAAAAAAAACAGAGTGTTACTCTTAAATTGATATATTTTTAACATTATACGAAAAATAAATGTTTAGCCATATATAGAAAATATAAATGAAAATCATATACTATATAATAAAAGTAGAGCATAAACGTTGTGGTTGCGCTCTATGGCTGCACTAAATTGCAGAAATTTTTTTAAAATTTTTAAAAAATAAATATAATTGTTTTGTACTTATCTTCTTCTCCTATAATTTTTAAATTGATAAAAATCTTAATTTGATTAAAATTCAAACTCCTCATCTAATCCTTTTTTTCATTTAAAAAACAAAAAATAGCAACAATCTTCATCTATTCCTTTTTTTTTTTTTTAATTTAAATTATATTATTTCGTGTAAAAAAAAACAACATAATTAAAATAAAATAAAATAAAATAAAGCTTCTTATTCAACAACTAAATTTTCCTCTTCACACGTGATTTTTTTTAAGATAATTATTATTCATACCGATTTACCAAAATTTTTTTTGGATAAAGTTAAAAAAAAAATTATAAATAAGGTAATAAGTATTTGAGTTTAAAGTAAACACCTTTTCTTTCTTCTCCCCAAAAAAAAAAAAAAAAAAAAAAATTATCTATATATAATAAATGTTTGTTCTTCTAAAAAAAATATTTGTTTTTTTTTTTTGGTTATAAAAGAAAAGTTTCCATTCTTCCACCAAAAAAAAAAATGTTTTCTTTTTTCTTTCTATTCATATTACCTTTTATTTTATTCCACTTTTTAGGGGATTTATGAGATAGCAACAAACAAATTGATTAGAAATCTTAATTCCAATAGGATTTAAATTCTATATCAAATGAAACTCTACCTCTATATATATATATATATATATATATATATCCTTTTTGAAGTGAAGTTTTTTCCAATATGTGAATGCCTAAATCCCACAACAGGTATACATTCTTTCTTCGTTATTATTTTCTCATTTTGTTTAAGCTATTTTTCTTTAACTTCAAAAAAATTAATAAAAACTTCTCACACATGTTTTAACCTAATTCATAATATTAAACTTTCGTACTCATTTATTCTCTTCTACAATAATTGATTCAGGTTTTAGTTACATACTCACACTTTCATCTCTCAAAGTGATAGAGAAAACAACTAAGTTTATTCTTTGTTCTTTTTCTTAATTTATATCTTAATTTATAATTTGTGTTAATTTCTTAATTTTAAATTATGAATAAGTTTGATTACATTCTTTATATTAAATGTAAATTGTTGTTTATAGGTTTTTGGTTGTGTTATATTTTTCGGAAAAAAAGAAATAAAATTAAATTAAAGAGTTTATATAAATTTGGCAACAAAGCTAAATAGATAAGCCTAAGAAATGTTTACTAATAATAATTTTATCAGTAACTTTCTATTAACATGATTTAAAAAAAAAAAATTGAATAGGGAGAATTTATTAACGTGATTTAAATTCTACTAAAACTTTTTTAAGGGATTGGTTTAAAAGAAATTTCAAAGTAATTTTCTAATTATTAACTACTATGCGCTAACTTCTAACTACCAAAACCCACAATTGAAATACTAATCCGTATAAGATACCACTTCCTAAGATTAATATCTTAGCTATTATATATTATACGTTGACTTTTTTTTTTTTTTTTTGAAAAGAAGCATTTCTCTCTCTCCCTGCAAAACAAAGGGATTGTAATAAGAATTAGGTAGACAAAGGTAAGACTACACCACCTCTTTTCTACAACAAATGTTAAATTCAGATCATTCTTCATGTATATACACACACTACACAAAAGGGTTATAACAAGAATTAGCTAGACAAGGGTAAGACTACACCACCTCTTTTCTACAATAAATGTTAAATTCATATCATTTTTCATGCATATACACACTCATATAGTGTGCACCGTACATAACTTAAACTTTAAGTTTAAACTTAAACTTGGTAGGGTGAAACTCACTCAAGTTTTAGTGCCTTCTTCCATGCTTTCAAGGAAAAAAAAATTAAATTCTCATGTGAGACTCTCTCTCTCCGCTTCAAATTTTTAAATGTTTAATAATTTAAATTGTTCTTAATTATTAAATTGAGGTTTCGCTTAAACATGATTTCAATTATTGGTTTTGATAGTTTTTAACTATTAAATAATTCAAGGGTTTTCCATTTAAATATATCTGATTAATTGAGCCTTAAAGTTCAATGTATTATTGAAAATCATTTTTTTATATATATTTTTAGGTATCTCTACTATCTTCCATTCAATTATATATATATATACACACACACAATATGTATTTATTATGTAACTTAAAAGTAAAATATTCATTTATTTTTATTATTTATTTTAAGTAAATTAATAAAAAAAATTATTTATATATGAATTTTGATCAAGTCGTGCATCGCACGGGTATAATACTAGTATATTAAATAAAATAATAAACGTATCCTGATATATCCGTGTCTTATTTTTTTCAAAAAAAATATTGTTTTGCCGTATCATACACATGCCTGTATCCGTGTCAGTGCTTTTTAGGTATCCCAAACTCACTCTTTTTTATCGATCCCGATAAATTAAATCAGTCCGGTCGATTTTCACGTACACCTAAGCAGGCCGGACCTAGATTAACTCAAAACCTGAGGCTGGCCCAAAACTTGGTCAAGCCCAAAAAAGCTGATAAACATTGGAAAACCATGGGCCTCTCAAGAGTGACCACAGAGCCTCTTTGGTCATCTCTCTGGGCTTGACTTCTCAACCCAGCCCATAGTCCCCATTCATCTTTTTATTCTCACAAACCCTGGATCTCTCTCTCTCTCTCTCTCAGCTTGCTTTTTTTAATTAGCTTTTGTAAACCAAAACGACACAGTTTTAGACTCTCATATAAAAGTTTAGAAAACCCTAACAATTCAATCTTTCTCGAGTTTTCTTCACCAAATCGTATAGCTTCGAAGCCTTAGCTCTCTCTTCGCAGTGATTCAGATTCCGATTCTTCGTTTCAACCAGTCCAATTTCAAACCGGTAATTGAACATTTTTAATTGTTTTTTGGATTTATATATTGTTGAATTTGAGTTGTATCGATTAATTGTGCGTAAAGTTCGATTTTTTTATTTGGGTTTTTGATTTTAGGGTTTTGATTCTCTGAAAAATCTGAGGTTGGTTGTAGAAGTAGAGAAAATTTGTGTGATATATGATATGTTTGTTTGCTGAGAAAACCGTAGGAAAAGATAGGAATCACGAAATTGAATTTTAGGGTTTTGATTGTTTGGCACCAATTTTTTTATGTTTACACTCCATTGTGATGAATGCAATTGTTGGAAAGTATTGTAGTTTTGTTCTCATTTATTAGTGTTATTCTCATTTGTTTTCTGATCTAATCTTTATAAAATGAAAGATTTTTGCAAAGCAAAATTGGGAATTTCACTGATTTTAGTTTTACATTTTGTATAAGATTTTTCATTTAGTTTATATTTCTGGCTAAAAACTTTAGGCCCATGCCCAACTCCCACAAGTGTGATCCAACCTCACCTCTTTATATGGCCTAAATGATTTTGTTGCTGTAAACTTTGGAATAACTATGTGGTTGTAATTTATGTTACTTCTAAACTTGCCATTTTTTTTTTTTAATTTTCGGGTTTTGAGCTTATTATCTTTGTTTTCTGGGTGGGCTACAGTTTGGTATTCTTATGTATATGGCCTTCAATGCATTAGCTGTGCAAGTTTTCAAAATGGGTTGTGTGATTATGCATTTTGAAGTATCTTGTTGTGGTGGATAGGTTATTGTTTGAGAGTATTGTGAGGAGATGACGACTGCAGCTCGTCCCACATGGGCACCAGCAAAAGGTGGTAACGAGCAAGGTGGTACTCGAATTTTTGGTCCTTCACAAAAGTACTCGTCAAGGGACCTTGCTGCTCATACAACTTTGAAGCCCAGGTAGAGTTCTGTCATCTTCTTGTCTCTTTATTTCTAATTGTATGCTTTTGTGTTGGATGGATGACTATCTTGAGGGTTTAGCATTTTCTAAACTTGAATAGAACTTGAAGAAATGATTGTTTAGGTGTGGATCTTATTTATAATGTTTCTCTGAATTTATTTATTTATTTGTTGTTGGTGGCTTTTGATTTTTGGGGGATGGAGGGGTGGGGGGTTGGAACTAGGACTAGGCTTCATAACTAGGAAATCGGCCTCCTTTAAGAGTGAGTGGCAACAATAGGTGGAGAGTTCTGTCTAAACTCCTAATAGAGATTTTAATTTATTTCTGTCAATGAGCTATAGCTCAAATGGCACTGGTGCGTGCTTTACTTGCCAATAAAAAACGTTGTTGCTTAAGGCATTATTAGTTGTAAGAAGATCTCAATGGGGAATACGTTATTAGCTTAGGAAATTAGGGAGCTATTATTGCATAAAAAGTGGGAAAGAGACAGGAGTTTTTCTAGATTTTTTTACTCTCTCTCTCTCTCTCTGTCCCTGACTCTTTGTTATGAATGAGGAATGGTTCAAGATTTTGTATTTGAGAGTTGTAGATAAATTGATATATATGTGATCAGCCAGCTGCATCTCAAACGTCCATATTTGTGTATATTTAGTGCATATGAAGTGCTATTCTATATTATGGTCTTGGTCCAATCCAATGTAGTCTTTTTGTGCAAGTGTTTTCTTTTCATGCCAATATGAGAAACCCTTTTCTGATTGTCGTCTGCACCTCCAGAAAGGAAGGGCAGGACACCCAAGATGAATTGCAGAAGAGGAATCTCCGTGAAGAGCTCGAAGAGCGCGAGCGGAGGCATTTCTCGTCAAAGGATAAGTCCTATAATGGTAAGAATAGGAATATATATATATATATATATTACCAAAGTTTGTTGGCTTGCAACTTCTTATTGTTGATTTGTTGAATTTACTGCATTCATATATTGTTTCCGCAACGTACTTTTTTAGCATTTTGCTGTTTATTTAGTTGACTTGTATGCTGTTGCAGATGAAAGAGGTCGCAGGAAGGAAAGCCATCTCCTATTGGAAGGTAAATCTACCAGCTCACCTGATGTGTATATCAATTTAATGACTCCTATATGTACCCTTTTTTTTTTTTCCCGATAAGTACTCCCTGGATATATTTATACAGTCTATTAACTGCATAAATCATTAAATTTTACAGGGACAAGGGGTGAAGCTGAAGATCGTATTGTTCCACGTAGTGTAGATGCTGATGACTCTGACGTAGAAGTAAAAAGTGATGATGAGAGGTTTTTAATTTGTTACCCTTGGCAGAGTTATTTTTTTATTTTTTATTTATATCTGCCGATATACTTGACTCAGCAAATTCTAGGTTCAGTTTTCTTTGAATCAATAATCATGTGTGTGTTTCATAAGAGTGCATTTGGAGCGTTCGGTCAAAATTTTGTTCATATGTCCTGTGTATAAATCATAAGAGTGTTTTTGGAATGCTCTTTAAAAATTGTATTCATATGTCTTATGTGTAGTTTATAAAAGTGCTTTTGGAATGTTCTTTTAAAATTGTGTTCATGTGTCTTACTCGAAGAGCAATTTTCTGATTCATTTTGCCTATTTGTCTCCATTGCCCATTTATGTCTTCGCATCCAGAATGACGTGTCCTCTGGATTAATCACTATTTGTTAATACGTTTTGTATGTTGTGTTAGTGATGATGATGAGGATGATGAGGATGATGAAGCAGCTCTTATACTTGAGCTTGAACAAATAAGGAAAGAAAGAGCAGAGGAGAAGCTACGGAAGGTGAGTGTTACTTTATCCAGGGATTACTCTACTCTCAATTGATATCCCAATTTGGCACTGCTTATTGGAGCAAATGAACCAGCTATTTATAATATTTATAATATGTGTTGGCCAGCCAAAACAGTAAGGGGATGTATGTACTGTTTCTCGGTGCCATTCTTTCAAACTCCTATTAATGCATCACTAAGAGTATGGGAATTCTTTTGTTTGAAAAGTGATGGGTACACCCTGAAATGGATTTCTTCCAAATTTTGCTAACTTGTCACCTTTATGTATCACTATCAGTGTTTTTTGGTTACAGTAGTTGTAACAAATATGCATTGTTCATTTGTAGGAACGACTAGAGCGGGAAGAAGAGCTTAAAGCCAAAGAAGCAGAGCTTCTTCGAGGAAACCCACTGCTTAATAGTACAACATCAACATCTTTTAATGTGAAACGAAGGTCAGTTACTGGAAGATCCAACCTTAAACAAGTTTTTTTAATCAAATATTGGAACTTCTTCAATGATTTTTAATTTTTATGTTTGTCCTGTCCTAATGCATTGCTTTTTATGCATTTATTGGCTTAGGTGGGATGACGATGTGGTGTTTAAGAACCAGGCCCGTGGTGAAACCAAGACTCCCAAGCGCTTCATTAATGACACCATCAGGAATGACTTCCACAGGAAGTTCCTGCAAAAATACATGAAGTAGCTTATTGTTCAGATATTTAGATAGAAGCCTCAGTGATATTGGAGTCAAAAGAAATCTGTACTTATACAATGATTGTATGTATCAAAATGTAGCAAATTGCTCTGCTGGATATATTTGTCTCCGTTGCATAATGAGACTTCAAAATTTGGCATTTAATATTTTGTTGGATCTGAATGTTGAATATTGAATGACTGTATATGTTGGCAAGAGTTGTTTATTTAATCTTTTTAAAGTGTGGAATCGTAACAGCTGGTTCTTTAGACAACAAAAACATAAAAAAGTGAAAATCCAGTAGTGGCAACAACTACTTTTCTTGTCCTCATCACAGTTCATTGAATCACATCTTGGTCTCCAATAATGTTGTATAACCTCTCACTGTGCTAAGCTAACAACCAAATCAACACACTCAAAATCCCTATAAGTTCCAAACTGAACAATACTTCCAAATGCTTACATGGATGAATAATTTACAACTCTTGTTTACGTGCTACTAAAAAATGGAAGAAGAATACATGATAAACTATTGTTACAGAAACTGAAATGAGAAAAAGGATTGGTGGGGGTGGGGGACTAACATCATCCTCATAGCCAATCTTAGAATAATTACTGTTAAAATTGAATGACCATTGAAGAGAGTGACAAAGAATCATGCGCTTGCACAGGCTGTGTACTGTGTTCCAATGGCTCCCATTACCGCAAGCATAGAGGCACTGGCAGAGGCTTTTCTTTTTTGATAAGTTGGCAGAGGCTTAATTATGCATTCTATTCTTGCTTCTTCTTAGGTTCTTCTAGAACAAATTCTGCATACAAATCTTTAAGAGCGATGACAACTGTAGTTATCAGAGGGCCCATAATTGCTCCCTGTAGAACAATGGATACAAGTCCAAACAACGCAGCAGACATCATTAAGTACAACATTACAAGTTGTGCAGAAAGCTAGTACAAAATAAAAACCTTTCTACAACAAACTAAACCAAACACCATCAAATTTAAGTTGAAGTATCATGAGTGTTTCATTCCAAAAACAATCAGTATTGGCAGAAACAACAGAAATACAGTATACCAAGGGGATAGGATAGGTGAAAATTCTGAGTAGAAAACTGGCAGGTTTTTTTTTTTCAAGTGTGCAACATTTCAAGACTATAATTCTTTAGTAACAAAGCACTAAATAAATTTCCTCATAAAGAGATTTGAGTCATGGTTTTTTTCACTGACCTTACCACTAGAGGTTACCTAACACCCACATTCATTCAAGGAGAAATTTTCTGGAAATATTAAGTTTAGTTTATTTTTAAAAATTAAATAAATAAGAACAACAATCAAACAAACAGTTGGCTGATAACTCAATTCAATTCTTTTAGAACAAATAACAGTCCGAACTATTGAACAACCATCCACTATAGACTGAAGTAAACATCATCAATTTCATTAGAAAAATTAACAAATTTGGCAGAAGACTACACCTATGAAGAAGGATAGTAGAGCTGCAGGTTTATGTTAATGGGACTCAAGTAACCAAGGTCGTCATACACTATTAACAAGACACTGTCAAGACTCATTTGGGAAATGCTGCTGCAGCCTGCAGCTTCCCAATATCAGAACAAAACTCCCAAGTTCATTGCAAAGAAAATTACTTTCCAATCAAAATATGTAAGTTGAAACTCTTTCGATCTCTAAACTAGCTAATCTTCCATACAGAAATCTATAATCAGCATACTGATAAAGCTTCAATTATGTCCTATGGATGATGCGTGTCAATCGCAATAAGAAGCATCCGTATATACTTTTAGATTTCATAAGATGCTGACTCTCCAGACTGACTGAATAAGAGAGCATTGAGAATATCTAAAGGACAAACCAGAGGATAAAACATGGCAATACTATAAGGAACAAAAGATTGATAATTACCTCAAGTGCAGAAGGGAACAATGTCATTCCACCAATGATGCTAAGCCCTGTAAGATAGGCACTATGACCAGGTATGTCCTCTTGAATTTCTGAAGCACCATAATCCATAAGCAGAAGATGAATAATTGACAAGCTAGCCGCTAATATGTATCTTCCTTCCAGTAACAGTTGCACAGCTGCTGGAATTGTGGCCAACCAATATGGAAAGATAGGAAATAGAGGGCTGAGTAATGCAAGCACAGTTGACATGTACAGGAAATGTATCTTGTACAGTCTAAACAAAAGCCAAGTGAGACATCCCTGAAAAAATACAATCTCAGCCGTAGCCAAGAGCACACCTGAAATTGCCTTATCAAGAACCTCAACACATCTAACTCTTGCTGAATTTGGCATTGGAAGCATACACATTACTTGTGCAGTCACCCCACCAGACTCCGAAGTGATCAGATAATACAACACCCAAAAGAACACCATTGACTGAGACACAAAATTGAAGACCTCTGCTGCTCCAGACACTATAGAATTCCCAATGGAAAACACAAACCTTGCACCACTCCCTAAAACAGTTCTACTACTAGCAAACACACGTTGTGACACATCCATTCCTTTAACAGCAAAACCTTTAGCCTTCTCAACCAAGTCCTCCCGAGTAATTATCAATTCCCTAAACATATCATCCAATTCTGTATATATCATCCCCCACTCCCTATTACTAATCCGATTCCTCAAGCTCAAAAATCTCTCGGTATAAGGCGAAGGCTTAACTAAAGCCGTCGAATTTGAATTCCCTGAATCATTACCCGGTTTCTGTATCACAAAATGCTTAATTCCAGTGACAAGCTCAGTCATATTATACTGCATTGCCAAGCTATCAACCTGATCCAACACAGTCTCATAACACTGAGTAGTGTACTTATCCACCATTCCAGCCACATCATTCTCATCCATCCACTTTTTCATACCTAACCTCTCAGCATAATTGCTCTCCTCCACATGTGATTTCAAAGAAATCACAGCATCTTTGCCTTCTACACCAATCTTATAAGAGAAAAAAATGACCCCAGTTAAAAATCCAACAATCATACCAACAATTAGACCAATTGCCACAATGGTTTTCAACCTCTTCAAAATCCCACGAGTGAAAAAAGCACTAATAGCAGTACGTCTAAAGCTATTACTCCGAAAAGACGACACAGCCGACATTGTCGAATCAACCCTTTTGGAGCTAAAAGCAAGGCCTAATCCGATCAAACACAGAGACCCAATTGCCCCAAACTTCTCATAAGCTATAACAAACATACCAAACGACAATAGCCATCGCAAAAGCTTTGAAAACCCACTTCGGAACCGTCTTGGGGGCTCTGATTTTGGCTTTCTGAGAGCGACCCTGGAGCAAAGTTGGCGAATTTCGATCAGGGTATGAACGAAAACTTTGAAAACCGCAACTGGGACAGCGAGAAAAGTCTCTGTGAGGCCAAGTTGAAGAGGCTCAGACCAAAACGAAACAAGTGTTTGTTGAATGCCTCTGAGAGGGATAGAACAGAGAATTGCCCACTGGATGGGGCGAAGATACTCGTCGAGGAGTTTTGCGACGAAGTAGAGGATGAAAATGGTGAAAGCGAGGCCTGCGTGAGCCATAGCGATGTAGAGGGCAAGACGGACTTGTGGGTCGCCTGAGAGAGAATTTTGATCTGGGTTCGGTTTTGGTGGTGGCGCGTGAGTTGGTGGGGGTGGTGGTGGTGGCGGTGGTGGTGTTGGAGAATGTTTGAGGTTTGAGGCGGATCGGAACATGTCTTGCCACGCTAGGGTTGGTGATGATGACGATGACGATGACGATGAATTTGAGTTTTTGGATTCTGGGTCTGTGTATGGAACTAACTCCATTTGTTTCAGTTTATTTTGATGCGAGAGATAGTTGTGTTTTATATGTTGTTGTTTGAGTCCGTGATGTTGCGAGGGACTAGGGAAGGGTTCCTCTAACGTTGGACTCACTGACAGAAAGGTTGTCAGAGAAAGCAAGGGAATAGATTTTGCTCATTTTGGAGTGATAATTCTAATTCTAATTCCAAGTGGATGTGTAGGAGTGAGAAAAAAAGACTTTGTTTTGGAAATATGCAGAAGAAGGATGATGAAATGGTGGGCTTTGTCTTTGTCAATTGTCATCTGTGGGACCCACGGGTTTGTGCGCTGCCTTCCCTTGTGGGGGACCTCAAAAGTCTGGATTATGAATATAGTAATATATACACTTAGGCGCTGTACAAATGCAAATATATTAAGGGCTCGTTTGGTATATGTGTTTAAAAACTGAAAATTATTGTTTGAAAATATTTGTGAAAATACGTGTGGGTGAAAAAGTACATTGAAATACGTGAAATGTTGTTTAAAAACTAAAAATAGTTGTTTGAAAACTATAACCAAACACCCCCTAAGTCTTCTAATTTTCTAAAGTGACGTCGGTTTGTCATTTGCTCCTAATGTATTATATTTAAAATATTGTACTTAAATTTAATTATTAAAAATAAATTAATTTGTAAAGTTAAGCACATGATATTTTTCATAATATATTCAACACTTATTAATATAGTCTATTGTGATGAGAGAAACGTCACTTTTACGTTGATTTATTGCTGATATCATTTACCAATGACAATCTTCTATAATTTATGAAAAATATTGCACCTTAAACTTATTGTTATTGTATAGGCAAATTGTATGTATTAAAAAGGTTTTTTTTTAAAGAAATGTATTAAAAAGTTGATTGTCTTCTTCTATTTGAGTAATATTCGGAGGCAACAATTTAATAATTTTTCCATAACCTATTGTGATTGTGTAATAGAAAGCGGATTATCTTTTTAAGTCCTTCATCATTAAGTTATCTTCATGTTAAACCTGTGAAAACGAAACCATGTGCGCATGTTTTGACATCATAGGACAAAGAGTTAAACGTTGCCATCTATGTGAAGTCTTTATCTAGGTTAGGCATTTTGTCTAAGGAAGCGTAGGTTTTGAGTTCAAATTTTACTCTGTTGTGATTGCTTCTTTCATGGCTTTATGTGTTTGGATGAAGGATTATAAGCTTTGTTTTGATTCTCCAATGAGACCAACTCCTCCATCTATTACTTATCTTTAATGAAAGTAGTATATGGAGCTTTGTCTTTCAGTGAGGAAAAAAAAAAAAGGAACTTTGTCAGTTAGTTCCTCTTCAAAATGGTGCATTATGGTTGTTGATAACCTCATTCATTGTACAACTATGGTTATAAATTTTGATTTTCATGTTACATAAATGAACATTGTTAAAACCACGGCAGCAACCAATCAATCTGTTAGAACTCATTCAAAGTACTTGGCACTATTTTTTTTTTTTCCCCAATATTGAATGATAAAACAACCCTTAATCCATAAATTTTACCCTAATGATTTTATATTTATGATGAATTTTATGTGAGACCTGTTCCTTTAAAAGAAGTATCCCTAGACTAATTTATTTCCAGTAATTAATTGCAAAAGCCTCTAGACATCGTTCCAGCAGAGTTGCATTGAACATTAGTATTGGAAGGCTAACCAAAGGTTATTACCAACCAAAGATTTTCCAGATTTTATAACTTATGTTGCATGTCCAACTGAACCTTGGTTTGTTACTAACTTTTTTCTTTTCTTTTATTTTTTAAATGTAATAATTACGATGGAGAGGAAGATTGGAATTTTAGATGTCTTTTTTAAACCAACCAGTAGTGCTAGCTGACCTATAAGACTCTTGACACCTTGGTGGAAAAAATCTATAACCTCATCATTTTATGCCACAACTTTGATGTAGCAAGTTGTGAGTGGTGGAAAAAAGTGGTGGGTTCATGTGAAAGTAACAGACAGTCAATCACAATTTACCACGAAGAATAATTGTAAAAAAAGGTGTGGTCCTAAAATTACTCTGTCTCAATGTGTTACGGTCTTCAAATGCTTTTAGTGTGCTTCAAGAAAATCCCCCTTTTAACCCCAAAGAAAAAAGAAGGTATTTGTAGTTGGCACATATTCAGACTTAACCATCCCCAATCCATTTGAGCTTGCATAAAAATTGCTCCAGTTAAAGAGCTCACACTTAATGTCTTCTAGATCTTAAAGCGAAGTTTATGTTCAATGTTCACAATACCAGGTGCCATTGGCAAAGATAAACGTATCAAAACACGTTAATTTTCAACAAATAAATGAACATATTCATCATGTTGAGAGATGCTGTAGATGGAAGAACAATAGAGAATTTATAAAGAGAATGTTTGATGAAAAGTGAATTTATTGCCCTAACTTGCAAACAAGGGCAAATCTTGAATAAGATTTTCATGGCCTTCATTATTGTTCAGAAAATTTAAATTCATTTTCTCCTATTAGTGCCATGGCCCATGGCAATGTGTTGGGTGAGATGGTACCTTGGAGACTCCAAGTGAGAGGTTAATATAACATATATTGTATTTAACCCAAAAGTTTAAGACATTAAATTTGAATCCAACTATGTTATATTAATCACATATTTTTTTCATTATTTATTTTATGTGAGACTTCACTCATACTTGTAATCCAACAATCTACCCCTCAAAATCCTACTAGTTCCCCCTTGTTTATAGGTTTTTTCCTTCATCTACATTGTGAATCGGCTTACACATCCATGTCCATGGAAACCTTATTGTGCTGCACTCTAAGTGCACGCACCTCATCCCCACTTTGACTACAAAAGGGGCCTTTGACTATTAGAATACTATAAAGTAAACACAGATTATGATTTTATAAAAATATCATGGGCTATTATGATTTTGTAATATCACTGATTTTCATGGTTTTAGAAATACAATATTTAGAGCCAAGAATTTTATAGTTCAACTAGCACATTTTAGTGTTATTAACAGAAACATTCAAGGTTCAAAATACTTCAAATTCCGCTCTCCTAATTTTCAAATTAAAACACAGAGAGAGAGAGAGAGAGAGAGAACTCATAAATGATAGCAATATTAACCGGTATCAAAATATTTTGTTCCTTAACAAAGTTTATGTGACCTCTAATACAAAATTGACTCCTTTAATATAGACCATATGGTCAAATCACTTTCTCTGTCTTTCTTCTCTCTTCTTATGAATCTTAACTTTCTTTCGCTGAGATTCTTATGAATCTTAACAATAATTTTAACAACCAATTCAAATATAGTAACTCAGTACATAGACTGATATGGTCATATTTAGAAAACTAAATCTAGGAAATGGCTTTTGATAAGACATGCACACAACCTTTTCAACGTGATTAAGAGTGATCCCATATAGCTTTGAAGTTTCCAAAAAAAAAAAAAAAAAAACCTACTGTCCTTGTATCTGCAAATGTCACGTATAGGCTGGAGCTGGAAACATTCATTTTTTCTTTTCTTTTCTTTTTGTCATGAATTAGAAAAATCTCATTAAACAACAAAGAAATATAAGGATATACTAATAATATTGGACTGTTTACTAAATCAGAAACTTCCTATGTCCTTTTCTTTTGGTGTTAAATAAAAAGTAGTTGCAGGCAAGTCAATGACGCTGAAGTAAAGAAATGACCTCAAAACACCAAAGCCGATTAGAGGAGAAAATTTGATTCTCTGGCATGTTCAACGACAGAGCCTAAAGTCAACTAAGATATTGGAAGGTCATTATTATAGCACAAACATTTGAAGACACATCTGATTAGTCGCAACAATTATTAATCTTCATAAAACTTGAAAGTGGGACTTTATAATCAGACCATTATTGTTGTTGCAAAAAAGAATCTCTCCATTTCAAATGGGTCTATTTCATGAATGAGATTAAACAGTACTTTAATCTAAAATTGTATCTACTTTTTTGTTATCATTGTCAGAAGATTGACTTGAATTTTCTCAAGCATTGGTTGGATGTCTTTCTTTTCAATGCATTGTAAACACAGGCGTGATTCATGTATCACCATACATTTAATGGGTGGCTTGAAATATCAAGCCTAGCAATCAAATGCATGACTTTCTTGCATGCTTACCGACACATGAACGGCAATATTTGTTTTGATTTTTGTAGCTGTGATAGAGAGCTATTTGGGTGTATTTTTGTGAGAATGCGTTTTTATAAACTGAAAACGACTTTATTTCGTGTTTTCAGTTTTAAAACATAAGTGTGTGTAACACACTATGTGCAACATAAATTTCTCCTTCTCGTTACCTATGGACATAAGACAAAAGCCAAATTATGTAAATTTTTGGTGTACATAAGACAAAAGCCAAATTATGTAAATTTTTGGTGTTCTCTTTTGTGTGTGTTTGTGTTTAGTTTCATTCCAAGTTATCTTGCTCCTACTATTGCTATTATTATTTTTTAGATATTTCTTTCTAAATCACAGTATATTTTTACAATCGATCTTTTGTGGGAGTACTATTAGTATCCTAGGAGTTTCCCACAACAATTTGGTAATAGAATTTCTGCTATTACAACAATTATTGTTGCAGAAGGGAACAATGTCATTACACCAATTATGCTAAGCCCTGTAAGATAGGCAGTATGACCAGGTATATCCTCCTGAATTTCTGATGTACCATAATCCAAGAGCACAAGATGAATAACGGACATGCTGGCAGCTGATATATATCTGCCTTCCATAAACAGTTCCAAAGCTGCTAAAACTGTGGCAGACCAAGCTGGAAAGAGTGGAAATAGAGGGCTGACTAATGCAAGCAAAGTCGACATGTACAAGAAATGTATCTGGTAGAGTCTAAACAAAAGCCAAGTGAGACATCCTTGAAAGAATGCAATCTCAGCAATAGCCAAAAGCACACCCGAAATCGCCTTATCAAGAACCTCAACACATCTAACCCTTGCTGAATTCGGCATTGGAATCATACACATTACTTGTTCAGTCACCCCACCGGACTCCGAAGTGATCAGATAATACAACACCCAAAAGAACAAAATTGACTGAGACACAAAATTGAAAACCTCTGCGGCTCCAGACAAAATCGAATTCCCAGTGGAAAACACAAACTTTACACCACTCACTAACACAATCCTACTACTAGCAAACATACTTTGTGACACATCCATTGCTTTAACAGCAAACCATTTAGCCTTCTCAACCAAGTCCCCCCTAGCAATTATCAATTCCCTTAACATGTCTTCCAATTCTGTATATATCATCCCCCAATCCCTATTCGTCGGGTTCAAAGATCTCTCAGTATTAGGCGAAGACTCAACCAAAGACGTTGAATTCAAATTCACAGAATCATTAACCGGTGTCTCTATCACAAAATACTTGATCCCAGTGACAAGCTCAGTCATATTATACTGCTTTGCTAAACTGTCAATGTGATCCAACACAGTCTCATAACACTTTGTAGTGTACCTATCCACCATTCCAGCCACATCATTCTCATCCATCCACTTCTTCAGACCTAATTTCTCAGCATAATTGCTCTCCTCCACGTGCGATTTCAAAGAAATCACAGCATCTTTACATTCCACACCAATCTTATAGGAAAAAAAGATGACACCTGCTAAAAACCCAACAGCCATACCAACAATCAGAGCAACTGCCACAATGGTGTTCAACCTCTTCAAAATCCCACCAGTGAAAAACGCACTAATAGCTCTACGTCTAAAGCTATTGCTCCGAAACGACGACATGGCTGACATTGTTGAATCTACAGTCTTTGAGCTGAAAACTAGGCCTAAACCAATCAAACCCAGAGACCCAATTGCCCCAAACCGCTCATAAGCTATAACAAACATACCAAACGAGAAGAGCCACCGCAAAAGCTTGGAAAACCCAGTTTGGAGCCATCTTGAGGGCTCTGTTTTTTGCTTTTTGAGAACGACCCCTAAGCAAAGTTGGCGAATTTCAACCACGGTATGAAAGAAAACTTCGAAAACTGCAACTGGGACAGCCAGAAAGGTTTCTAAGAGGCCGGAATGGAGAGGCCCAGACCAAAACGAGACAAGTGTTTGTTGAATGCCTCTGAGAGGGATAGAGCAGAGAATGGCCCATTGGATTGGCCGGAGGTATTCGTCGAGGAGTTCTGAGGCGTAGTAGAGGATGAAGATGGTGAAAACGAGGCCTGCGTGGGCCATAGCGATGTAGAGAGCGAGACGGACTTGTGGGTCGCCGCTTAAGAGAGAGTGATCTGCGTCTGGTTCTGGTGGTGGCGCGTCAGGGGAGGGTAGTGATGGCGATGGTGTTGGAGGTGGTGGTAGGGAAGGTGATGGTGATGGGGGTGGTTGTGGTGGTGGTAGGGAGGGTGATAGTGATGCTGGAGGTGGTGATGGTAGTTGTAGTAGTGGTGGTAGGGAGGGCTTACGAAATGAGGCGGATCGGAACATTTCTTTCCATGGTGGTGGTGAAGGTGGCGAGGGTGATGGTGGTGGTGGTGGTGATGGAGAGGGTTTGCGGAAGGAGGTGGATTCTAACATGTCTTCCCATGGTGGTGGTGATAGTAGTAGTAGTGGTGGTGGTAGGGAGGGCTTACGAAACGAGGCGGATCGGAACATTTCTTTCCATGGTGGTGGTGAAGGTGGCAAGGGTGATGATGATGGTGGTGTTGGTGGAGAGGGTTTGCGGAAGGAGGTGGATTCTAACATGTCTTCCCATGGTGGTGGTGGTAGTATTAGTAGTGGTGGAGGTAGGGAGGGTTTGCGGAATGAGGCTGATCGGAACATGTCTTGCCATGGTGGTGGTGTTGGTTCTGAAGTTGGTGATGATAGGGAGGGTTTGCGGAATGAGTTAGATTCGAACATGTCCTGCCATGGTGGTGGTGTTGGTGGTAGGGAGGGTTTGCGGAATGAGCCGGATCGGAACATGTCATCCCATGGTGGGATTGGTGATGATGATGATAGAGTTGAGTTGTTGGAGCTTGGGTCTGTGTATGGAACTGGCTCCATTTTGCTGTTTTTGTTTCAGATTTGTGTTTGTGTTTATAAAGGCCAGAGGCTGAGGTGCACGATTGACCACCAGTTACTTAAAAAAGACAAAGATAAGCTCCACATCTTAACCAGGGTTGTTATTAGGTTCCGGTATATTTTTTCCTTCTCACGTTAAGGTGCATCTATATGAGAGGGACGGCTTCAGCTTCAGGATTAATTTTTTAAGGGGATCAATAATAAGAAATATAAATTATATAAAATTTTAAAAAAATTAAATATATCGACATTACAGAAAATAAAAACTGAAATACATAAAGTTTTACAATGTTTTATATTTTGAAATTGTTATAAAATATTTTCATTATCAATCTTATGAGTTACATCTCTTTCAATGTACACAGTCAATCAATCATTTATCTATTCATCTTTCATTTTATTGATTTATTTCAAATTTTTTAAGATTTAAATGTGTTTTTTCTAAGATTTAAGATTAACAAATTTCTACTTTTGTTATTGGGCTTATTAATTTTTTTTTTCTAGATTTTAGATCAAATTGGTTTTTTATTGAGCTTTTTTTGTGTTTAAAAATGCCAGTATATTGTTAAGATAATCATATTCAAACTTCTTTTAGCTGGGCTTAAAAAAAAAAAAAAATCTAGGATTAGGGTATTCAAAATTATATTTTAGGGAGGTTAAAACAAAAATAAGATTAAAAAAATATTATACATAATTTTTTTGGAGCCGCCTATAGAGAGGGGGGAAGTATACTTTCGGGCTATTCAATAATTTTTCAACTACTTGTGGGTTGAAGGGAGTCATTTCACATGACAAGAACACGTGTCATTTTAACATAAGTTGAAGCTCTTATGGTTTGTTTTGAAGTAAAATATTTTCAAATGTAGTAAAATATTATTAAAAACATGGGTTGAAGCCCACATTGTTTGTTTTGAATTAAAATATTTTCAAACGTTGTAAAACATTTTCAATAAAATATTTCAAGGTGTTTGGTGTGATAGTAAACCACTAAAATTAGTGGCTTAAATATCAAAGTTGTTGTCAGAGGTTCGGTAACAGGACCACCAAAATCGACAACCAAAATGTTGGGTTTGGCAATCGCTGCCAGAATGACATCTTTAGTGACCAGATTGCTAGCATTAGTTGCCAAAAAGGCGGCTTTGGCCAATGGATCACTGCCGTCAAAACGATGCCTCCAAGGACCAAACCATTTACAATGATTGTCCCACCCAACAGACTAGTGACCTAGCCACCAAATGGAAGGAGGGGGAGTCACTGTGTATTTTTGTAAAATGTTTTACAAAGTTTTTAAAAATAAATCATTTTACAACTTTTTATAAAGGATTTTGTAGTTAACAGAAAATATTTTATAATTTTGACCACATTTGAAATGCAAACATACACCTAAAAATGGGAAAACACTTCACGAAAAATATTTTATTTCAAAACAAATGAATCCTAGGACTCCAAATATGTTTGGAGTCAAACTTTATTCCTCCAAAATAATTTGGAACTGCCTCGATTTTTCACTTTTTGAATAAGAAAGTTTTGTGTTTGTGTTTATAAAGGGCTAAGACGAAATGACAAATCAACTCAAAAGACAAATGTTGATTCTAAAATTGTTTCAAATTGAGAAATGTTATACTTATAATATTTTCACAACAAATTCTAGGTAGTAGGTTGTTATTGGCTATAATTTGGATCCACCATATTAAAATTACCTTTTTATCTACCAGTAATAACTTACCACCTAGAATTTATTATGAAAATATTGTGGACATGACATTTCTCTTTCGAATTGGGTTAATTAAACTTGTTACACACAAAGCATTTTACATAATTTTATATACAACCAAAAACAACTAAAATTATGACTTCAAATCAAACTAGAAAGATTTTTTTATAACACGCCCCTCCTTCCTTTTGACCTGCCTATTTTCGGAATCTATATATGGGCTTATCTGCGGCAATTTTTGTGCATAATATGTATGATGGCGTCCGCTGCTTGTTTAATTTGTAATATATTTGTATTGTTGTTAACTTGTTATGTATAAAATAGGATTGGTTATGCAAGTTGTAATTTCCGTTGGTGTTGTAGTGTCCCTAGGTTTGTTGTATGCTGAGTTATTGACTTCGTGTTGTTTTAATATATCTTCCCCTTTCCATGCAAAAAGAAAAATAAAAGAAGTATATGGCTACTACTAATCTATATATTACTAAAAGCTGAAGCGTAGCGTTTAATACTACTGCTCTCACGTTGCGCCACATCAGCTGCCACGTCATTCTTTTTTTTCTTTTCTTTTTTAAAATATAATTTTCTTACAATTTTAAAATGATTTTTACAATTTTCAGCCCTATAAATGCAGCCCATTACTTATTTATTTACTTCCACTACTTATTTACACTTCTTCAACCTTTCTCTCTCCCTTACCATTTCATCTTCCCACTACTTCTTCAATCTTTCTCCTTCCTTTACCTTTTTATCTCCCCACTACCCTCTACATTAATATCATTTTTCCTCTTTCCCATCATCTTCCTTTATTTTTGTCTCTTTTTATTCACATATTCTTACTATAAATTTGTTACTATCTCTTCTATTCTATGCATAGTTTTCCAAAAAGGTTTTCTCTCTCTCTCTCTCTCAATTTTTTGGTGGATTTTTTTATTTTTCTTGCATCTCTACTTTAGGTTGATAATTTTTTATATTCTTTAAAACTCTATTTTGGGTTAATGCGATTTAGTTTAGTTTTTTAAATTGTGATTTAGTTTAGTTTTTTAAATTGTTGTTGTTGTTTTTTTTATTTATTTTTTATTCTCTTTGAATGTTAAATGTTATCCTATTGTGTTCTAAAGAATTAAATATAGCATATAAAAATATAATATTATTCTATTACATAGCATGATTTGGATAATTTGGTATTTATTATGTTACATAGCATGATTTTTTATAGTGCTCAATTTAGATGTTAAACTATGAGACTTTACTAATTTTTTTATTTATTTTCTAATCCTTTGTGGTGGACAAAGTACTCTTAATAGTTGTACTAGAAGTACTTTATAATGTCATTTATTTAAAGAAAAGCAAAGGTTAGCCAAACGAAAGAAAAGCAAAGGTTAGCCAAACAAAAATAATCGGATAGGTGACAAATTTTAACTTTTGCAATTTTATTTTAATTATTATTATTTTATAATAATGCATGTATAGAAATTTAATTCTTAGATTTTGCTAATAATTGTTTATTTGATAATATGTTTTGAGTGGCCAAAATTATAATTTCTACAAAGAAAATAACCTTAATAGATTATCAGAAACAAAATTTTATCCTAATATTGGTTCAATTAATCATTGTTAAGTTTTATTAATTTTTTTTAGTTTATGTTTTTTTGGTGTTTTGGATTGATCCTATATTACATTTATGATTGTTCTTATAATAAATAAAAATATAATTACGAAATACATTACTCATTATTAGATTAGTTTAAATTGTAAATTTTTTTTAATAAAACCACTATAAAAATAATTATCACGCGCAACGCGCGGGTTCGCGGCTAGTTTTGTAATAACAATATATACAAGGCTATACAAATGATAGTCTGGCCGACATTAAAAATTATAATAACAATAATAATAGACTAGCTAGCCAACCCAATATTTTGGACTGTTTACTGAATCAGAAACTTCCTCTGTTCTTTCCTATGTCATTTTCCTTTTTTCTTCTTTTGTTGTTAATTTAAGAGTTGCAAATTTAAAAAGACAATAATGCTGAAGTAAGAGTGAGCTAGAAACACCACGCCCAGTTGGAGTAGACAAAAATAATTTAATGAAACCAATATTAAATTTGTTTCACGGGCATGCATGTTCAGCTTCAAAGCATAAACTCAACCAAGAGATTGAAATGTCAATATCATATTACAAACATATAATCAATTTGAAGATATCTCTGAAGTCATATAGCAATATATTTTTTTCTTTACTGATTGAAACATGAAATGAAACATGCATTCAAAGATTGCATACGTTAATTCTTCTGCGAAGGCAAAAATAAGCACACAATCGGTAACCAATAGCCATGGCTAGCAGAATCCATACTTCTTTCAAGCCACCATTAAGGTTCACTGTGTCGAATGAAGGCGAACTCTGAAGGGTCCTGCACCCTCCTTGGCTTTGGCACTCATATAATTGGTCTCCAGAATATTGCACTTTCAGAAGAAGTCTGAAGCCATAGTACAGGAATGACAAATACTTCAACCAGCGCATAAATTTCGGTATATGCTGCAATTAAAACAACATCCTGTGAGTTTTTATGTATATTTGCGTCTCCAATCATCACTGATACACAAAATAGTGAAACATAGGCCTTAAAAGCGTCGAAGAAAACAAGCCAAACTAGTATTGGTAAAGCTGCAATCAGTTAATATGGTCATTCTGTTCCCAATAGTAGCTCTTGGTTGAACCCCTTGTCTTGGCCATTGTTATCAACAAACTTAGGCAACAAGCCAAGAAGGTTTTGGTGGCTTCTAATTATTACCAACTATCATTTCTACATGAAATGCAGATCTTCATAAAGCTTGAAAATAAGACTTTATTTATCGGACCATTAATGTTGCAAAAAAGGATCCTCTTCATTTCAAATGGATCCATTTCATTATTTAGATTAAATATTACAAATCTAAAGGTGTAAATATATCTATTACTATGTCATTTTAAATTTTAAATGATGTTACATGATGTAAAATTTCACATACGAGAAACAGAATCTTAAATGTGAGGCGAATATTCTCCATTTCACTTCTTAATTTGCAAAGTCATTTTAGAAGAAAGCCAAGTAATGCATCTTAGCTAGCATAATTGCTCTCTTTTTTTTATTCCCCTCAAAAACAAAAGGTGGGTTAACAGATGTGTATACCTGGACATAGTAGCCTCCTGTGAGAAGAAACAACATAAGTATCAAAGAAGCAACCATGCCAGCCCTTTTAATACTCATTACTGCAGCTCCAAATAGTTCTCCTGCCCCCTAGAAGCATAAAAGATTAATTTGAATGCCAATGCAAGATAATCCAGTTTTGGAATTGATCTAGCTTACCTGGCTTGTTATAGCTACCAACAGTACAGCAAATAATGTCAGGAAGAAGCAAGGGACAGTCCTGCTGAAGCCAGCCATGAAGTACACAATGAGCATGAAGAAGGTAGGATAGATAACATGCGCCACCATGTCACACAGAGTGCTGCACACATAGTATACACTCAATCTATACATGTCTGCTTTCCTTTCTTTTACCAAATAGATCTTTTCAAATGGAAACACATATACTGCTCCAAAAATTGATGATGATGTCCAAAAAATACAAATGTAGAACATTAAACCAACCTGCAATATAGTAATGAAAAGTCAGTCTGAATATTAGGATTAAAAGAGAGGAGTAGCAAAGGAACAAGAAAGTGGGATTGAAAAGCAGCTAAATCTTGTAACTGTGTAAAATGACAGTGTAGTACTTACTTGATCTCTGAGTTGAGCCTCTGTGTCAGTGTTGGATTTCCACCATAGAAGGCCTAACAAGACTGCAACTCCAGTTGCTTGAACAAGTCTTAGCTTATCAAAATAATCGCTGCACCTTTCTCTGAATGTTCTCTTTGATAGTATCATGAATTGCTCCCACCAAGTCATTGTCCAATTCTTTTTTACTTGAATGGCTAGTTGAAGATGTTCCAGTGTCTTTGTCGTTCGGTGATTTTCTTCCTTTTCCTTTGGCTCCAGTTGATTTTTGTATTTGACTTGTAGAAACTAATACATTACACAAATAGACGTTGAGAGGGCGAAAAAAAGAGAGAATTTAGAAGACATGTAAAATTTCAAATTCTTACTTTGATTACAGCCTTCTCATAGTCAGGAGATTCTTGAAGTGTCAACAAATCTGCTGGGACACTTATGCCATTCACTTGACCAGTTCCTAAATCAAGCAAGAACTCTGCAGGATTCATTGGCATCTCTGGGATGAATCCTAATGACGCGAAATAATCCATTGACTCTCTAGCCTTTCCATAATACACAGGGTAGCCTTCTGATATTAGCAGGAGTTTGTCAAACATGTGAAACATTCTGCTTGATGGCTGGTGGATAGTCGTGATTATTGTCCTTCCTGCCTGTAGACCCTCAAATTTAATGTTTAGAACAATTTCCAAGAGTTGAGTATTACAAATAGAAATTGCATTTAGCTATAGTACCTTCGCAAGTACTTGAAGAAGTACAAGGAGTCTATTTGCCGAGGTGGAATCAAGGCCTGAAGTTGGCTCGTCAAGCAATAATAAGGAAGGATCGACAAGAATTTCATAACCTATGCTGGTCCTTTTTCTTTCTCCTCCTGATATTCCTTTTATAAATCCTCCACCTATTCTTGTGTGACGACATCTATGATTATACAAAATAACTTTCAGAGAAACTGTCATAAAGATATGTTCAAAAAGAACTTCCTTCTTGAATCTTTGAATATATCTATAAGACTTCCACCAGCCACACTGCCATCCAATACATACCTTTCAAGGCCTAGCTCCTTCACAATCATCTCTACTCGTGCATATTTTTGTTGTCGGCTCATGTTGCTTGGAAGCCTTAAACATGCAGAAAAAATCAAAGTTTCTTCAACTGTTAATTGTGGGAAGAGCACATCATCTTGCGTCACAAATCCAATCCTGCAAGGCAAAAATAAATTTTATGATAAGTTCAATATTTAACCATCACCTACACCTTCCACAGTATAGTCAGAAGCAACTGATTAAGTTTCTGTGAAGTTGGCTAACCTCCTCTTGACAGCTGCATTATATGGGATGTCATTATAAGTAATTTTTCCTTTAACATTGTCAAGTAATCTTCCTCCTATCACTCTTAACAAGGTTGTTTTCCCACTACCAGAAGGACCCATCAGAGCTAGAATTTCTCCAGGGCCAATACTTCCCGTTATCCCCTTCAATATATGCTTGTGATTGTCTTTCTCCATGTTCAGCTGTGTGGCTACCTTGGACACTACTGCCTTCACTGGATTGTTGGTGGAAGCTTGGCTATTTCTCACTTTATACTCCACATCTTCAAACTGCATTACCAAAGGGAGATCAAAATATGTAACAATTATTACTGCAGCTACATGATTGTGTACATATGAACATTTAGAAATTTGTGATATATTTTGACAATGTTAAACTTTGTTTTCAATATTAATAGGCACTTTCGCTTTTGGATGTAACTTTTTGCTGAAAACTTATTTGTTGAAAGTTGGTTAAAGTATAATAGTTTTTTCAAATGAAATTTTGAATGATTTAGTTGAATCATGATAAGAGTTTAGCTGAGATCAAGGACTTGGGACAGTTAAGACAGACTACTACCTTGAGATATATTGGAAGAGGGTGATCTTTGTTGGTATTAGAACTCTCATCTTCTATATCAATCTCTGAATACCTATTTCTAAGGTATGCTTGAGCCATGAATTCAATGTTGTGACCAAAACCAGCACTCCCAGCAATTTGCATAGTCCCCATTGTTGGGAGTGACAATGACATGTCCTCAACTTCATCCTCCCTCCTAATTTCCATGTTATTGGCCAGCAACCACAGTTAGCTTGCTAGAAGCTCAAACTATGTAATGGGGTTGAATCAAATTTGTAATGTAATGAATCAACTGTAAGAAATCAAAAGCTTGCCTAATATTGAGGAGGCAGGGTATAGGTTGGTGGGCCACATGCTTTCCATGCATAGTTTTAGGACTATGAAAGGCTTTGTTTTAGTTCCCACATGCTCTTGCAACCATTATGACTTGCCTAGAGAACATGCCAAGAACATGACTATTGACTATGAATAAGCTATCTTGTTGTGCTTAAATCTGGTCTATCATATGTACAAACATTTCTAGTCTTTTTTAAGAGGAGAATCATGTTGGAATCCCCCTTTTCTTATTGTAACAATTATAAAAAAGAAATCTTTTCATTCCTAACCCAAGGGAAATTTTCTAACTTTAATTGTATTGTAACTTTTTTTTTGAGAAGAAGAAATTGTATTGTAACTTAAATGGTTTAAGTATGAGGATTGGGGTTTTAGGTTTTGGGTTATTAGGTATAGAATTTAATAAGGTTCTGGTTTTGGGGATTTAAAGTGGTTTTAGGATGTTAGGGGCTCTTTAGGGTCATTAATTTTTTTTTTTTTTTTTGGGGAGGGGCATACGAAGATCAAAGCATGATGATAGACACATTGGAATTTTTATTTTATTTTAAATGTCACCTATAAATAGCTTTTATTTATTTATTTTACTTTCTAAAACTAATTCCATAGGTGTACTTCTTGTTTTCAATAAATAGTAATATCATGAAAACTTTTTAATTCAAGAATAAAATTTAGGCATAATTCTTTAGGTGTTATATTTTAGATTTTTTTTTTCGATCAAATTCAATCATGGGTTTGCATTGACCAATATAGCACATAGTTGAATTATGCGCTTTGATCCATGCAACCACATGGTTGAATTTAATTGAAAAATTAAGCTCTAAGCTATAGGTAAGGTATAACACCTAAAAGTGAGTGTATTTAACATGTAGCAATCCTTTCTTAACATATAAAGAAAGGATGTTCATGTTCACAAGATCATTTTATTAATGTTCTAGACTCTGAGTAATGTTTGAGATATAAAATTATTCACAACTTTTTCACAAGTTGCTAAGATGGTAAGTTGTGGTTAGAGTAACAACATTTTCACATATATTCACCAACTAATACACTTTTATAGATACACTAATCACAACAAGCCATGTCTACGGTTATGATTTTTTTTTAAATAATTTTTTTAAGAAAATATCTTAACCCCAAAAATCAAAACCTCTTTGGAGTGATGTCAAACAAGTAAAAATATTTAGTGCACTTGGTCTGTTATACCCATATATCAAATATAGCACACGTCTTTTGCATATAACCAATACGAGATAGCATCTTATGTAACAGTCCTTTCATTTAAAGGATTGATCCTGTGCTTTCATTTGAAAAAGATATTCTACACCAAAAGTCACCTCTTGATATTTCCAAATAAAACATTTGAGGTACAAATCTCTCTATCTCACCCCAACTATCAAAAAAGATATTCTACTTTACACAAAATAATAAATCTACTGTGTGGCCATATAACAAAAAAAAAAAAAAGCTAAAATGTAAACTTCATCCTCTAAGTTTCACCATAATTCATTTCAGTCAATTTACTTCATTTCAGTTCCTTAAATTCAAGTTTATTCAATTAAGATTTCTTCGTCAACTTCTATTAAATTTTAAAATATTTTTCAATCATTAATTGAATTTTTTTTAATTTAAAATATTTGAAGAAAAAAATTAAAAATTTGGATAAATAATTACAACATTTAACAAAAGTTGATGAAAATGTTTTAATTTAATAAACTAGAAACTTAGAATACTGAAATAAACAAAACCAAAATTAGAAGATTAAAATGAATTTTGGTCAAATATAGAGAGTCAATTTTGCATTTTAGCCAAAAATAAAAAATGACAAAGCAGGCCCTTAAATACTGAAGATGTCAAAATATTTTTAACTCATTTGCTAGGTACTTCCTAATATTTCCATTATTCTCAAACAAAAACAATATTAAAAAATTTCTCAAAAAAAAAAATATATATATATATATATATATTAAAAAAAAAATTCACACACACGACACCATTTTCAGAATACAGAATCCTACGCATTGACAAAAAGACAGCTATAAGGCTATGCGCCTATGCCTCTTCGACAGTTGGACAACACCAAAAAAAAAAAACAATATACTTCGTAAACTCAAAAACTAAAGCCTCGAAAAAAGTGAAAAACACAAACACACAAATCCTCAAAACTCTTCGAAACAATTCGCACAAAAGAGAAAAAAAGGAATGGAAGAGTCACAGGAAATCCTGTTGAACTCGTTGGAAAGCCTTGGGATTTCGATCCCACAAAGCGTTTCATCTGTCAAAGACCTCAACCCAACAACCTTGGTCTCCACCTGCGCGCAGTGTCTCAATTTACTCGACCCCACGGCGTCGTTTCCCACCTCTCTTCCTAGCGACTCCATGGCTGACCAGTTCAAGATCTGTACGGACTTGGCCACCCGGATTAAGAATCTGGGTTTTGTTGGAGACATGAGCTTCCACAAGGTAAGTCTCTGTGATTTCAATATGTGGCTGTTTTTTTCTTTTTTTTGGAACTTGGGTTGTGTTTGATTGGTCAGAAAGTTAAGGAAAAGAAAAGGCTTTACTGTTTATGATGATTGTATATGGGTTTAAGGTTGATTAAGAATCTTATTTATATTGGGGACATGAGATTCCACAAGGTCAATCAGAGAAATATGAATGTATTTTGGATGAAATATTGTGTTTTGGAACTTAATTTTGCGTTTGGGTTGGTCAGAAAATTTTATGAGAATGTTTAGGGAAAGAAATAAAGTTTGATTATATAAAGTTGGTCATCATGGATTGAGCATCTGGGATGTTCCGCAAGGTTAGTCTATGGAATTTGAGTACTTTTTCCTTTTTGGATGTAATGTTGGGTTTTGGAACTTGGGTCGTGTTTGTGTGAAAATGTTAGGAGAAATTTGAGGAAAAGAAAAAAAATTTAAGTTTGATTATTTAAAGCTGTTTATTATGGATTAAAGTATTAAAGTGGATTAGGCATCTGTGTTATGATAGAGACATGCGTTTCCACAAGGTCAGCCAAACAGATTTGAATGTTTTTTGGATGTAATATTGGGTTTTGAAACTTCAATTGGTGTTTGATTGTTCAGAAAATTTATGAGAAAGTTAAGGGGGTAAAAAAGTTTGATTATTTAAAGCTGTTTATTGTGGATTTTATAGGATTAAACTTCTAGATTCTGTTGGAGACATGAGTTTCCACAAGGTCAGCCGATGAATTATGAGTTTTTCTTTTGGATGTAATGTTGGGTTTTGGAACTTGTGTCAGTGTTTAGTTGGTCAGAAAATCTAGGAGAAAGTTAAAGAAAAGGAAAAAAGTGTGATTATTTAAATCTGATTATTGTGGATTAAGCATCTGGATTATGTTGAACACATGCATTTCCACAATGTCAATTGAAGAAATATGTGTTTTTTCTGGATGTAGTGTTGGGTTTTGAAACATGGGTCGGTGTTTGTTTGGTCAGAAAATGTAGGAGAAAGTGAAGGAAATGATAGGTTTGCTTATCGAAAGCTTTTTATTTCGGCTCCTGAGAAGGGGAAAGAAAAAGAAAATTAAAGTCTTAACATGGCATAGTGAACCATGGCATTTGGAGTTTATGAAGTTATTTTCTATATTTCCTAAAGTTTTGAAGTTTGGAGTTTGAGAGTATTTTCCTTGTTTTTCACTTGGATGTAATGTTGGGTTTTGGAACTTGGGTTGGTGTTTGCTTGGTCAGAATATGCAGGAGAAAGTTAAGGAAATGAGATGTTTGACAATTTAAAGCTGGTTATTTTTGGCTTAAAGTGACATAGTGAAGCATCACATGTGGATTTTATGAAGTGTAATTTTCATTAAGTTTTGACTTTTTGTAATTTTCTTGTTAATTACCTGGATTTTTTTTTACTAAGAGAAAGGGGTTTTCTGTGAGATCAGAGCTTGGTACCTTATGAAAAACTTAGTTTGTTATGGGCCTGGATGTGAGTTGTGGTTCACAAAATTAATTGGTTGCAGAAGAGTATAGATTTGTCTGTACTTTTGATCTATTATTCCCCGCCTGCTTACTTTGAATGAATTTATGATTGTTATGGAAAGGGAAGACTTCAATTTGCACCTCCCAGAATGTTTCAGTCCATAGTTAGAAATAGTTATTTTGTCATAAATTTTCAGTTACTGGTTGTTATTTCTGTCTTGCAGATGTAATGCTTTCTGAAAGATTATAGATTCTTAAATATGTATATCATTTTTTTTTAGTGATTTAAAGCCCGTGTATGAATGACTAGTCAATTGTGTTGAGGCCTTGATGCTAGTAACAGCAATCAACTAAGATTAGCTTATTTAGATCTAATGTAACGTTGCTGGAATCTGTTGAGACTGTGAGTAAGCTATACAAAGTTGGCTCTTGCATCTTTTTTTATATAATGGCTGCTTGTTTTCATTAATGTACATGAAATCCTCCTGTATTTGCAATAGAAGCTAAAAATGGTAGACATGATTCTAAAAGCTTTCATATTTATTGTTCATTGCCATGGACCTTTCTTCTGCAGGCAGATTGTTGATTTTTTTTTTTTGGGGGTTTCTGGTCAATGAACTTCAGCACCTTCTAATTTCGATTGATAGACAAGGTCTTTAAGACTGTAGTGATGACTGAATCTTTCTTTTGTGTAACTCTGCCCTCCCCCTCTTCCCCTCCCTTCTGTTGCTTATTTTTGCTGCCTCTGTTCCTTTTGATTCTCATTTTGGTTATCTTTTTGCTTATTTTTTTTTGAAATTATGCTTAGAAACAGAATATATGTGTTGCTTACGGCAGTTCCTGTATCCATCTGAAGAGGACTTGTATAAGCTGATCAGATTCCTGGTGGAGAGGCTTTCTGAGTTATCTGAAGATAGAATAACTGCTGATGTGAAGGATATAAATGATATGCCGGCATTCCCTGAGAAAGTTGGAGCCAAATTGAAAGATCTAAAACTGAAGACTGAAGTGCCAGAGTTGTCAAATGCCAAGGCTGAAGATGCCTATGCCGGCATGCCCCATGAGGGTGATCTTATTCCACAAAAAATGGATAAAAAGGCTGTTGACAATATATTCTGCTCAAGGACAGGAGATTTCAGCAAGGACAAACTTGCTAGTGTATTAAGCAGGACGGATTCGACTGAAGAAGTGATGGATGCTGTCAGAGATACATCTGGAAATGAAGAAACTTCAGCTTGGAGAGATGATGAAGATGTTGGAGTGTTTGAACAGAAAGGAACTTTTAGAGAGCAGTCTTCAAAGGTACTTTTGTTTGAGCTAATGTAAATTTGGGCAATTGTCTGGATGGATTAGTTCAAATGGAATTAGAAAACAAACTGTGCAATCAACCTCATCTTGTTTCTAACAACAATGTGAAATGCGAAGCAATCAAAAGCTTGAATTTAGAATCTGAATTACGTTTTTGTTTTTTGTTTTTTTTAACTAGATAAGAAGATATGAGACTGAAAGAATACAAAATCAAGAAAAGGTGCTTATGGAGGAGACATTGGTAAAGAACTCTGGATTACAGCAACTTGAAGAAGAATTGGAATTGTTAAGGGCAGCAGCAGAAGTGGCTCTTGATGACAAACATCCTATTGACTTCTACCTTGAGCAGCTCAATGAGCAAGTAGATGCTAAAAAGCGTCATCTTGTGGAATTGGAGTTGGAGTGGTAGGATAAAGCTACCTTTTCTTCATTAAATCTTCCTTGATTATTGGCAAAGACATGTTTCAAATGTGCTCTTTTCAGATCATGGACTTTATATAATCAAAATATACATTTGAATATGATAGCTAATGCTCTTGCTAGCATATAGATGTTAAGTATCGATCTCACCTGACAAACAATCTTCCACAGGGAAGCTGTCAGAAAGTCTTTGGAAGAGAAAAAGAAGGATCTTGAGGAGTCTCTGTATGCAACCAACCCAGAAGCTCAAGAAAAGCTTCAAAAGTTGAGAGAAGTTGAGTTGGAATTGCAGTCTACTTTATCTGAAATTAGAGAGAGGTATAATTCTGGCTTAGAATTCAATAATTGATATAGATACCAAATTATCTTTACATGCCTTTGCTTCCTCTGCAGTGTAAAGACATGATTGTTATTATTTCTCTCTCTCTTCCTTTTATCTTTGTGCTTCCTTGCCAAAAGATCATTTTTCACTTCTGTAATTCACTTTGCCTCTCTTGCTGCCACTCTCTTCTCCATCTATAGGGAAGAGGAACATTCTAAACTTTCTGCAGAACTTGAGAGACAGCCCAAAATGGCATCTAGGGGTTCCCATATTCAGCGGATAAAGGAGATCACAAAAAACAGTAGGAAACAAGATGCTGACATAGAGCGGATCTTAAAAGAGACTAGGGAGCTTCAGTTGGAGAGTAATTCTATCCAAGAACGCCTTCATCGAACCTATGCTGTTGTTGATGAAATGGTATTCAGGTATAGATTATTCTCAGTTGCAACCACACAGCCACTGTGTAGTGTCCTAGCTGTCATTGACATAATATTTTTTGTATTACCTGGCTAATAGATAACTTCTATTGCCAACACGATAAGACTATGCATTGCTTGCTGTGCTGAATAAAAAGCATGTATGTGCAGGGAAGCTAAGAAAGACCCAGTAGGGCGACAGGCATATAGACTGCTCACTAGCATCCACGAGACATTTGAACAGATCTCAGAGAAAACCCTTGCCACTGATAGAGTACGAAGAGAAATGGCTGAACATGAAAAGAAGCTAGCGGCCATGGCAGCACGCAGCTTAAACGTAGACAAACTACAAGCTGATCTTGATGCCATACGGAAGGAAAATGAGTACCTAGAGCGACGCCTCCGTGATAATTAAATCTGTGAATATTATCTCTAGTACCATTATTTCTTTCAACTATCAGTGTACATACTACATTATTACTTTGATATAAGCTTTACAAAATTTTAGACAATCAGATTGTATTCATTTATCCAGTGGGAAGGGCGACAGAATACATGTATTCACACTATAGGCGGGATTTTCGTGTGTGGGTGGGGCGGAGAGATTGCATTCACTTCAAAAAATAGTCAGATATTCGAAAATGTCTAAATATGTTCGTTTGTATAAAAAAAGAAAAGAAAAGAAAAGAAAAGAAAAGAGAAGCTTTTTCACAACATTCGAAATCCACACTAAAAAATTGTTTTGAAGCTCGTTCCTCTCTTGAGCCCCATGCTGTTGTTTATTCTATTTTTTTTATTTTTTCTTTTTTGAGTTGGAAGGGTATGCATGTTGTATAGATTCATAGAATTTGATAAATTTATATAATTCTCTCTCTGTCCTTGGAACAATTTTTTCCTTAATAAACAACTACTCTCATTAATTATTAAATTAATTGTTTATTAATTGTTAGGAGATAGTTCCTTAAATTAAGAGATAAAAAATAGGCAACATGCATCTAAGTTTTAGAAATTGAAATAATACTCCAACTAAAAATCAATTATCAAAATTTCAAAACTTATATACATTCACTGATGGCCTTTCCATAGAATCTTTCTTGCACACTACATTTTTGTTTTTATATATATATATATATATATATATAAAGTGCTATGTGAGTTTGAAAGTGAGACCATAGAGAAGTTTTGTGAGCAATGCCACTTGAGAAGACTCAATCCAATACTAACATGACTGGTAACTCTCTCTCTCTCTCTCTCTCTCAGAGAAAATAGAGTTTCATAACTCATGATTCATCACGTTTTATGTCATGATTCATGAATGCTACATGAATGGCTGGGTGTGCATGCTTGAAATCAACCATAATACAGAACATGTTTTGTTACAATTGATGTAAATTATATTTCTTTCGGATTTGTTGTGTGGTTCTACTTCATGGATATCATAGTTTACCCTGGTTTCATAATTCATCACCCTTTTCCTTTTTGCAATCATTGATGAAATTTGCATGTATGTTGGATATGCATGACATCAACTTTAGTACAGATAATATTTTTCTTATAAATGGTGAGCATTATTATTTGGCAAAAATATTATTTTTGTCCTTATATTTTATGGTTACTGTTAATTTGGTCTCTACATTTTGATAATAGTCAATTTGGTATTTGTTATTTTCAACTTACAGTCAATTAAGTCTCTACCGTTAATTCACTAATAGAAAATACCAATGTTATTGATTTTGTTTCATTTCGTTTCAGCCGAAATATCTCTTGTGCAAGCATTCGACCGAAATTATAAATAAATAAATAAATTAGAGGAGTACGCAAATGTGTTATTAGAATTCAAATAGGAGAAGTCTACTTTCACACAAAAAGAAAAAAAAGTAATAGTTTTTTTATTAATAATTTGAATCTATTATAATTTAAAATTACTACTTTTTTTTAATATAACTAATAGTTTTTTTTTTTTTTTTGATATTTAGTTTTGATTTTAGACAAACATTGGGTGTTTTTTTGTTAGGAAGAAAACAGCAGTAATATGGGATGTTTAACTTATATTTCTATTTTCAAAATAAAATAAATGTATTGTTACTTTGAAGAAGTAAGTTAGTGAAATAGTGCACGCAACATTTTAGTACAAGTTAAAAATTATTCTTACCGGACTATCATTTAATTTTGTCTCTACTTAAATCTAAAGAATGAGAAGTATTTTAGAATAAAAAAAAAATTCATAGTATAGAAAACAAAATCTACAAACCGATCAATCTCAGGTCTCCACCACGTCGCTGGCCCGCCATTTGCCTGAATGAACCCAGCGTCCCAGCCCACTTTATCTTCTTCTTCTTCTTCTCCTTCTCCGTTTCGCATCTATTGGTGAGTGGGACTGGTCTTTTGTTCCTTTTTTTTTTTTTTAGCTGTATTGACTCTTGAGTGTCTTGGTGTCTTCTCGAGTCTAGTCCTATCTTCTTTTATAGTTTTATTGATTTTAAAATTCAACTTTTACTGAGCCCAACCCATCACGTGATTAACTTTGGAAATGACAAAGAATGTTAAAAAAAAATCCAAAAGCAAATGTCAATCAGAGGTATTAGCTGAGCCCAACACGTACGTACAATGGTTTATATTAATATTTATTTATTTTAGAAAAATTATTATTATTAAAAAAATATTATATTTACAGAATTTTCACAATACTTATATAATAAATGGTAAGTGACTCTCAAAAAAAAAAAAAAAAAAAATTGTAAGTAATTGCTTGATATTAGCTACTACTAATAAGCAAAAAATAATTTCAATTATGAGTTTAAATTAAAACTAATAAGAACTACATACTTATAATTTGTTATGAAAATATTGTGAACGTAACACTTTTTTTATTAATATGGTTTTAAGATTGGTATACTAATTAAAATATTAAGAACTTTTCTGCTTTAACTTACACATTTGTTATTTTTTACAATTATCTAAAATGTGAATTTTATTTGTAAAAAATTATAAATAATTTTTTTTTAATTTTACATTATTTAATTATAAAAAACTAATTAAATACATTATTTTATATAATAGTATCACTTCTTTAAATGGAAACTTTTATGTTGCAAATATGGGCCAAAATGGCCCTTTACCATCAATTTTCGAAATATTTGGCAAAAAAACACTGTTTCGGAAATAAACAGGAATCTACCACTTTTTCAAGTACTCGAGTTTGGTGAACTCGAGTATCCTATTTTATAGTTCCACCGTGGCTGCTGAGCTGGAAATTGGTGATTAAAAAAAATTAAGTGGTACTCGAGCTTGGAAAACTCGAGTACCATGCAACATAATACTCGAGTATACTAGGCTCGAGTACCTTTTATAAAAAAAAATACAAAATTTTTTTTTTCTACAGTACTCGAGTTTACCAAACTCGAGTACTGTGTAAATTTTTTTTTTTTTTTGCTTGAGGATAATTGACAAATAAACATAAGGATAAAAATAAATAGCTTTTCTATCTTTTTATTTATTTAAATAGAAGCATTGTAAGATATAGAGATTTTAATTTCGAAATATGAATTTAATTTCTACATTGATTAAAATTGTTCATTGTTTTCTCATAAAAATTGTTCACTATTTTCTGTATAAACTATTTCTACGATTTTACATAAAATTAGTTTCTGTTCAGCATTATTTAAGAAATTGTTCGCTCTCTTTTTTGCATAAATTATTTTCTGTTCACTATTTAAAAAATTGTTCACTGTTTTCTCATAAAACACCTAGTGAAATCGTGTTTTCTAAATTTAAACGCCAAATCTGAATGCTTTTTCATGTTTGAATTTCACAATAATCGAATATATTTTTCTGCATTGATAAAATCTGTTTCTACATTTATGAAATTTTCTCTCTGCACATCATATTTACTGTATATTCAAATCTGTTATTGCATTCATAAAATCTGTTTTTTGCATTAATTAAAACTGTTCACTGTTTTGTCATAAAAATTGTTCACTGTTTTTTGCATTAACTATTTCTAGCATTGGCGCAGTTATTGCACTTAAATGGTTTTTGTGTTTTTCTAAATTTGTAACCATATGAATAATGGACAAACTCCATGAAAGAAAAATGAATGATTCGTATAAATCACATAATGGTAAATGTCTCGAAAAATTCGAATTAGTTGAATGTAGAAATTCGAGAAAAATCAATGGAAAATCAATGAACGTAGCAAATCGTGAATGTGTACATAAGATGTACAGATAGTCTAGACTTGTTGAGAAATTTGATTTCGTTGAAAGTACAAAATAATGAAAATTCAAAGGAAAAGTATGTACGTTAGATGTATAGATCGTATGAATTTGTTTAAAAATTTGAATTCATTGAATGTACAAAACTGTGAAAACTCAAGGAAAAATTGTATACATTAGAGGTACAGATAGTACGAATATGTTGAAAAATTTGAATTCGTTGAGTGTGTAAAAACGTGAAAATTCAAATGAAAATTGAAGAGCATACCAAATTGAGTAAACTTAATGGAAAATTAATTACATTAGATGTACAAATCATCTATTTTTTTGCATTGATAAAATCTGTTTCTACATTAATAAAATTTGCTCTCTACACACCATCTTCACTGTTTTCTCATAAAAATTGTTCACTGTTTTCTGCATAAACTATTTCTCGCATTCTACATAAAATTATTTTCTGTTCAACATTATTTAAAAAATTGTTCACTCTCTTTTTTGCGTAAATTATTTTCTGTTCTTGATTTAAAAAAATTGTTCACTGTTTTCTAGTAAAACACCTAGTGAAATCGTGTTTTCTAAATTTAAACGTCAAATCTGAATGCTTTTTCATGTTTAAATTTCACAATAATTAAAATCCAAATCTGTATGTTTTTTCATGTTCAAATTTCACAATAATCGAATCTGTTTTTCTGCATTGATAAAATCTATTTTGATACACACTTTGTCAAATTATCCAACAATGATAGATTGTGATTGGTTGTTTATCACTCTCTAATAAACTCACTATTTTTTCTACTTCACCTACAGTCTACCATGTAGAAGTATAGAACATGTGCGACAAAATGAGTAGAAATTAGAGATGATTTGAATACAATGAATCGTAATGTGTGTGATTTTGAACTTGTCTCTGTGTTTTTTTTTTTTGTGTTTGAAAGTAGTTGTGCCTGTTAAAAGTACTGAATGTTGATGTTATGATCCATAACACTCAAAACTGTTTGTAAGATAGATTTTGGCTCAAGTAGGACATGATATACTGTTCACTAATTTCTGCATAAACTATTTCTAGTATTCCGCAAAAAATTATTTTCTGTTCAGCATTATTTAAAAAATTGTGTACTCTCTTTTCTGCGTAAATTATTCTCTGTTCATTGTTTAAAATTTTTTTTGCTGTTTTCTCATAAAACATCTAGTGAAATCATGTTTTCTAAATTTAAACACCAAATCTAAATGCGTTTTCATTTTTGAATTTCACAATAATCGAATCTCTTTTTCTGCATTGATAAAATCTATTTCTACATTAATAAAATTTGCTCTCTACACATCATGTTTATTGTATATTCGAATCTGCTTACTGCATTCATAAAGTAACCTGAGTAGGTAAATTTAACTCAAGCTAATCTGTCGGTGGTATGGAAATTAGTACTGATAAGTAATAGTCTGTTTGTGTCTGTCTGGGAATCTTTCAAATCACAGGAATCTATCAGATCTCTTTTTACGCATGCTAGTAAACAGTAGTAACTTTTGAACATCTGTTTGTATTTGTTTGGACTGTCTTGATAGTTTTACTTAATGCAAAAAATAGATTTTATGAATGCAGTAAACAGATTCAAATATACAGTAAACATGATGTCCAGAGGGAAAATTTTATTAATGTAGAAAAACCAATTCGATTATTGTGAAATTTAAACATGAAAAAACATTTAGATCTGGCTTTTAAATTTTGAAAACACGATTTTACTAGGTGTTTTATGAGAAAAATGCAAACAATTTTTTAAATAGTGAACAGAGAATACTTTAAATAGTGAACAGAAAATTTCATAAATGTAGAAACAGATTTTATCAATGCAGAAAAATATATTCGATTATTGTGAAATTCAAACATGAAAAAGCATTCAGATTTGGCATTTAAATTTAGAAAACACGATTTCACTAGGTGTTTTATGAGAAAACAGTGAACAATTTTTTAAATAGTGAACATAAAATAATTTATGCAAAAAAGAGAGCGAACAATTTCTTAAATAATGCTGAACAGAAAACACGATTTCACTAGGTGTTTTTTGAGAAAACAGCAAACAATTTTTTAAACAGTGAACAGAGAATACTTTACGCAGAAAAGTATATAACAAATATAGATTCTATTCTCTCTCAGCCCCTAGACAGAGGGAAAGTATATAACAAATCTGATATTGAAAGGCTTTAAAGAAACAAAATATTTGGTTAAGAACCTGCTTCGAAGTTGTATGTGAAAACTGAAAACCCAACCTTCCACCTTTATTTGATCAGGTGGATGTAGTTTCTGTTTTTTTTTTTTTTTTTTTTGGTTGGTTGGTAATTTATGCTACTTATGACAACTTATTTAAGTACAGCAACAATGCCGCTCAATTTTTTATTTTGGCAGTTCTTTGGTCTTGATTTCCTACAATGTATTTCGTGGCATAGATTTTTGGATAAACCCAAAAATGTTTAACTTTTTAGATAAACTAAATAAGGAGTAATAATAATAATAATAAAAAAATGTAATAAAGGGAAATTTTCAATACATTATGATTCATTGTATTCAAATCATCTCTAATTTCTACTCATTTTGTCACACTTGTTCTATACTTCTACATGGTAGACTGTAGGTGAAGTAGAAAAAATAGTGAGTTTATTAGAAAGAGATAAACAACCAATCACAATCTATCATTGTTGGATAATTTTGACAAAGTGTGTATCAAAATAGATTTTATCAATGCAGAAAAACAGATTCGATTATTGTGAAATTTGAACATGAAAAAACATACAGATCTGGATTTTCAATTTAGAAAACACAATTTCACTAGGTGTTTTACGAGAAAACAGTGAACAATTTTTCAAATAGTGAACAAGAAATAATTTATGCAGAAAAGAGAGTGAACAATTTTTTAAATAATGCTGAACAGAAAATAATTTTATGCAAAATCGTAGAAATAGTTTATGCAAAAAACAGTGAACAATTTTTATGAGAAAACAATGAACAGTTTTAATTAATGCAGAAAACAGGTTTTATGAATGTAGTAATCAGATTCGAATATAGAGTAAACATGATGTGCATAGAGCAAATTTTATTAACGTAGAAATAGATTTTATCAATGCAGAAAAACAAATTCAATTATTGTGAAATTTAAACATAAAAAAGCATTCAGATTTGACGTTTAAATTTAGAAAACACGATTTCACTAGGTGTTTTACGAGAAAACAGTGAACAATTTTTTTAAAATAGTGAACAGAAAATAATTTACGCAGAAAAGAGAGTGAACAATTTTTTAAATAATGCTGAACAGAAAATAATTTTATGCAAAATGCTAGAAATAGTTTATGTAGAAAATAGTGAACAATTTTTATGAGAAAACAGTGAAGATGGTGTGCAGAGAGCAAATTTTATTAATGTAGAAACAGATTTTATCAATGCAAAAAAATAGATGATCTGTACATCTAATGTAATTAATTTTCCATCAAGTTTACTCAATTTGGTATGCTCTTCAATTTTCATTTGAATTTCACGATTTTACACACTCAACGAATTCAAATTTTTCAATATATTCGTACTATCTGTACCTCTAATGTATACAATTTTTCCTTGAGTTTTCACAGTTTTGTACATTCAATGAATTCAAATTTTTAAACAAATTCATACGATCTATACATCTAACGTACATACTTTTCCTTTGAATTTTCATTATTTTGTACTTTCAACGAAATCAAATTTCTCAAAAAGTCTAGACTATCTGTACATCTTATGTACACATACAGGATTTGCTACATTCATTGATTTTCCATTGATTTTTCTCGAATTTCTACATTCAACTAATTCGAATTTTTCGAGGTATTTACCATTAGGTGATTCATACGAATCATTCATTTTTCTTTCATGGAGTTTGTCCATTATTCATATGGTTACAAATTTAGAAAAACACAAAAACCATTTAAGTGCAATAACTGCGCCAATGCTAGAAATAGTTAATGCAAAAAACAGTGAACAATTTTTATGACAAAACAGTGAACAGTTTTAATTAATGCAAAAAACAGATTTTATGAATGCAATAACAGATTTGAATATACAGTAAATATGATGTGCAGAGAGAAAATTTCATAAATGTAGAAACAGATTTTATCAATGCAGAAAAATATATTCGATTATTGTGAAATTCAAACATGAAAAAGCATTCAGATTTGGCGTTTAAATTTAGAAAACACGATTTCACTAGGTGTTTTATGAGAAAACAGTGAACAATTTTTTAAATAGTGAACAGAAAATAATTTATGCAAAAAAGAGAGCGAACAATTTCTTAAATAATGCTGAACAGAAACTAATTTTATGTAAAATCGTAGAAATAGTTTATACAGAAAACAGTGAACAATTTTTATGAGAAAACAATGAACAATTTTAATCAATGTAGAAATTAAATTCATATTTCGAAATTAAAATCTCTATATCTTACAATGCTTCTATTTAAATAAATAAAAAGATAGAAAAGCTACTTATTTTTATCCTTATGTTTATTTGTCAATTATCCTCAAGCAAAAAAAAAAACAAAAAAAAAAAAAAAAAAATTTACACAATACTTGAGTTTGGTAAACTCGAGTACTGTAGAAAAAAAAATTTTTGTATTTTTTTTTATAAAAGGTACTCGAGCCTAGTATACTCGAGTATTATGTTGCATGGTACTCGAGTTTTCCAAGCTCGAGTACCACTTAATTTTTTTTAATCACCAATTTCCAGCTCAGCAGCCACGATGGAACTATAAAATAGGATACTCGAGTTCACCAAACTCGAGTACTTGAAAAAGTGGTAGATTCCTGTTTATTTCCGAAACAGTGTTTTTTTGCCAAATATTTCGAAAATTGATGGTAAAGGGCCATTTTGGCCTGCAAATATGTGTTCATATATATATATATATGTGTGTGTGTGTGTGTGTGTGTGTGTGTGTGTTTTTAGGAGCTCCAAAACACCTTGAAATGGTATGCCAAAATAAGCCGTTTCGAAGTATTCCATCCCACTAAATTAATCAAAATAGGTCCGAAACAGAATTAATAACATCAAAAAATGCTTACGTGAAAAACGGTTTATAAGTTGACATATTTTAAACTTAGGTGACAACCAAATAATAATAATAAATTTGGATAAGTATTTAAAAAAAAAAAAAAAAAAAACTCCACCTCAACAATTAAAGGATTAAAAATCTAAATCAGAAAAAATTAAAAACACAAAAATTAAAACATCAAGATTTACTTTTATTTTATTGCATTTTCTTAATAACTAAACATACAAAAACCCAAATCAAACCCATATAAATAAAACAAACGCACACAATATAACCCAAATCAAACCATGTACAAAGTGTTTAGGAGTCTAGAGGAGAAATGGTTCAAGCTGCGGATTAGCAGCATGTTGTAATTACCTCTCAAATATATATATATATATATATATATATAACCCAGATCAAACGATTCAACTGAGATGGTTTAGAAATCGTTTTCTCTTGGCAGTACACGGTGGTGCAATTAAAGCAGAATTTTATGAACAGCAAAATATATAAAGTTAAAGATTTTGTTGTTGCATGGCCATTTAAGTAGAGTACTACTAAACAAACCATAAACAAAACTCAAAAACCAAAAAAAAGAAAGAGAGAGCTTTTATGCTATATATGCCTCAAAAAAATTGGAAACGAACAACATGTTCAAAGTGAACAGACCCACCCACACCCACTGTTGCCTACACCTCAGCTCATGCAATGCCCAATAAACTCAAAAACACCGTGTCTATCACTGATCTTCGGGCTGAACTGATTGGTGTTGGGAAGGTGGGTACGCTTGGCGACGATGCGAACGATGAATTCTTCGACAGTATTTCAGAGAGTGCTTGATGTGGGTATGGGTTTACAAAGGAGTTTTAGATTTTAGTTTGAGGTTGAAGATAAAAAGATGTATTGGGATTTTCTGAGACACTTACTCTGTTTTGCTGGGAATTTTTCTGGATTTTCAGAGAGAGTATTTGAGCGCTGTTGTTTGGTTGCCAAGAAAGTAAGAGCAAAGGAAATGACAGAAATTTTCTTTAGGTTTGGAACGTTTGGTTTCCTAGAAAAGGCAAGAAAGGACAAGAAAATGAATGGATTTTGAAATTGAGAAATTTATTTTTTTTAATTTAAATGCTGAGTTGGAATTTTTTAATATCAACTTTAGTACAGATAATAATTTTCTTATAATTGGTGAGCATTATTATTATTATTATTATTATTTCTTGTGTAATCTAATCTACTACATGTTTTGTTTGTCATTAGTGTACTCTATAGAATGTACTGAGATGAATTACTTTCTTGGTCGAAATAGCTCAGTATTTAATCTGGTATTGTTTCTCAACATTCAATGAGAAACATAGCTCTGAAATATTTTTAAAGTTGACACAAAATTTTGTTTAAATCCATGATAACAGAGGCACTTATTGATTTTTTTTTTTTTTTTTTTTTTTTTCTATCATTCAATTCTATTCATCACAATAATTTCAGATATAAATTTTTAAAGAAATAAATTTTTTTTTTTTTTTTCCTTTCAAATCTTTTGCATTTTACTTTTAATAATGTGGTCATTCTATACAAGCAGGGGATGAAGACAATGATAGCCCAATTGAACAAGTTAGGCTTACGGTTCCTCCAACTGATGACCCAACTCTGCCAGCATTGACATTTCGAATGTGGGTTCTTGGATCGATATCATGTGTTTTACTTGCTTTTGTGAACCAATTTTTTGCATACAGCCAAAATCCTCTGTCAATTTCGTCAGTCTCAGCACAAATCCTTGTACTCCCACTAGGGAAGCTAATGGCTGCATATCTTCCATCAAAGCCAGTTCGAGTCCCATTCACAAACTGGTTCTTCTCCTTGAATCCAGGGCCATTCAATATAAAGGAACATGTTTTGATCACCATTTTTGCTAGTTCTGGATAGGGGTGGCAAATGGGTGGGTTTGGGTGGGTTTGGGGTGGGCATAATTGGGTTGGGTATGTAAAATCCATTTACCCATTTAAAACCCATTTAACTAATTCCTTATAACCCAAATCCAACCCAACCCAATTATTATGGGTAAACCCCAACCCACCCAATTACCCAATTATCAAAATTACCAAAATGCCACTAAAGTGAAAATGGCCAAAGTACTCTAAAATCTTCAAAAATGACCAAAATGCCCCCAAAACCTGAAAATTACCAAAATACCCCCAAAACCCAAAAAAATGACCAAAATACTTCTGAAACCCAAAAAATGACCAAAATACCCCTGATTGCCAAAAATTACCAAAATACCTCCTAGAACCTAAAAAATGACCAAAATATCCCCAAAACCTTAAAATTACCAAAATACCCTCCAAAACCTAAAAAATGACCAAAATACCCCTGAAACCCACAAAATGACCAAAAGACCCCCTAGAACCTAAAAAATGACCAAAATACTCTCGAAACCTAAAAATTACAAAAATAATCTCAAAACCTACAAAATGACCAAAATACCCCTAGAACCCAAAAAATGACCAAAATACTCCTAAAACCTAAAAATGACCAAAATACCCCCAAAACCCATAAAATTACCAAAATATCCCCAAAACTAAAAAATGACGAAAATACCCTCGAAATCTAAAAATTACCAAAATATCCCTGGAACCCAAAAAATGATCAAAATACCTCTGAAACCTAAAAATGATCAAAATACCCCCAAAACCTAAAAATGACCAAAATACCCCAAAAAACCAACAAATATCCAAAATACCTCCAAAACCTGAAAATTACTAAAATACCTCTGAAACCTAAAAAATGGCCAAAATAACCTCAAAGCCTAAAAATTGACCAAAATAACCCTGAAAACTAAAAATGACCAAAATACTCCCGAAACTTCAAAAATGGCCAAAATAACCACGAAATCTAAAAATTGACCAAAATAACCTAGAAACCTAAAAATGACCAAAATAGCCCCTAAACCTAAAAATGACCAAAATACCCCCTAAACCCAAAAAATGTCCAAAATACCTCCAAAACCTAAAAAATTACTAAAATACCTTTGAAACCTAGAAAATGGCCAAAATAACCTTGAAGCCTAAAAATTGACCAAAATAACCTTGAAAACTAAAAATGACCAAAATACTCCCGAAACTTAAAAAATGGCCAAAATAACCACGAAGTCTAAAAATTGACCAAAATAACCTAGAAACCTAAAAATGACCAAAATAGCCCCTAAACCTAAAAAATAATCGATATACCTTCGAAACCTAAAAATTAACTGAAATACCCCCTGAAGCCTAAAAAATGACCAAAATACCCCTGAAACCTAAATACAACCAAAATAACCCATAAACCTTAAAATGACTAAAATATCATCAAAACCTAAAAAATGACCAAAATTCCCCGAAACCTATAAAATGACAAAAAAGCCCCTTAAATCTGTGAGTCGATAAAAATATTTTGGTCACTTTTTAGGTTTATGGGGTATTTTGGTCATTTTTAGGTTTCGGGGTTATTTTTGTCAATTTTTAGACTTCGGGGTTATTTTGGTCATTTTTTGGTTCCAGGGTTATTTTGGTCATTTTTAGGTTTCTAGGTTATTTTGATCAATTTTTAGGCTTTGGGGTTATTTTGGCTAATTTTTAGGTTTCGAGGGTATTTTAATCATTTTTAAAGTTTCAAGGGTATTTTGGTCATTTTTTAGGTTTTAGGGTTATTTTGGTTATTTTTTAGGCTTCAGGGTTATTTTGGCCATTTTTTAGGTTTCAGAGGTATTTTGGTAATTTTTAGGTTTCAGGGGTATTTTGGTCATTTTTTGGATTTCAGGGGTATTTTGGTCATTTTTAGGTTTCGGCGGTATTTTGGTAATTTTTTGGATTTTAGGGGTATTTTGGTCATTTTTAGGTTTTGGGGGTATTTTGGTCATTTTTAGGCTTCGGGGGTATTTTGGTCATTTTTTGGGTTTTAGGGGTATTTTGGTCATTTTTTTTGAGTTTCGGGAGTATTTTGGTCATTTTTAGGTTTTGGGGGTATTTTGGTTATTTTTGGATTTCGGGGGTATTTTGGTCATTTTTAGGTTTCGAGGGTATTTTGGTCATTTTTGGGTTTCGGGGGTATTTTGGTCATTTTTTGGATTTCAGGGGTATTTTGGTCATTTTTTTGGTTTTAGGGGTGTTTTGGTCATTTTTAGGTTTCGGAGGTATTTTGGTCTTTTTTTGGGTTTCGGGGCTATTTTGGTCATTTTTTGGATTTCAGGAGTATTTTGGTCATTTTTAAGTTTTGGGGGTATTTTGGTCATTTTTTGGGTTTTAGGGGTATTTTGGTCATTTTTAGGTTTTGGGGGTATTTTGGTCTTTTTTTGAGTTTTGGGGGTATTTTGGTCTTTTTTTGGGGTTTTGAGGTATTTTGGTCATTTTTTGGGTTTAGGTGTTATTTTGGTCATTTTTTAGGTTAAGGGGGTATTTTGGTAATTTTAGTAGTTTTGGGGTTGGGTAATTGGGTACCCAATTAAAACCCAATAAACATTAGTGTTAATTGGGTTTAATTGGGTTAATACCCATTTAACCCAACTAATAATTGGGTGGGTTTGGGTCTATTTTAAGTGGGTGGATTTGGGTGGGCAAATGGGTTTGGGTTGATTTTGCCACCCCTAGTTCTGGAGCAGGTGGAGTTTATGCAGTTTTTATTGTTGATATTGTCAAGGCTTTCTACCACAGGCAACTCTCTCCAGTTGCAGCCTTTTTCTTATCACAAAGTTCTCAGGTATATTTGGGTTCTGGTTTTCATTTTAATGGCATTATGACTATAGCCAACTGATCCTGCTTTTCACATAAAGAATGTATGATACAAGAACTTTTTTGTTCACATTAAGAATATAGGCCACTCCAGTAAAAGGTTGTACCCGGTGCACAAAGCTTCAATTTTTCAGGGTTTAGGATAGATAATTGATAGAAAGCCTTACCCACCCCCCACCCCCATTTGTTTTGGAGAATATACAACTCTAGTGTGAATAAAGTGTCATGCCATCAATGTATTACATAAATTGCTACTTAGAATTTTATTCCTACGACATCACTATTTTGTATATGAACTTTTCAGATGCTTGGTTATGGATGGGCTGGACTATTCAGAAAATACCTTGTAGACTCACCTTATATGTGGTGGCCTACAAACCTAGTCCAAGCCTCTCTATTCAGGTACACAATCCCCTTTTATATAGAGACTAGTTAAAGGTCCGTACATTGAACCGTTTTATCATAAACTTTTATATATATATATATATATATATATTTTCATATATAGGAACTGTGTTTCTTTTGTTTTTAGTTAAATGCTAATTTCTCGAGATTTGGGGGAAGGGGTAGCACATATCTTTGGGATAGGGTGCACCCAGTGGAACTTCAATCATAAAGCACCGGATCCTTGTAATATAAGTATGCAATCTGTAACAATTCTCAAAACTAAAAACAAGTACTATTATTATATTTAGTGATATACAAAATAATTAAAAATTTAATGATTGATAAAAATCATGTTAATGATTGATAATAATAATAAAAACATCAAATTGTTGTGTGAACAATTTATCATCAAATTAATTATATCAAGACATGCTTAATAATAAGCTAAAAAGAAGATTTTTCTCTAAATTAAATTTGAGAGGATGAAAGCAACATTTCACCATTGAACCCATGTCATAACACACAAAAATAAATAAATTAATAATAATAATAATAATAATAATAATAAAATCATGTCTAGGCATATTTAATGATTGATTCTCAAACCATAATTGTATAAATTTGATAAAACTTAAGGAAATTTGGTTGAACAAAAGACAACAAAAAAAAAAAAAAAAAGTAAACAAATACATTCCTGCAAGGTTGTAGGTAAAAGAAAAGAAGAATAGAGAAAAAAAAACCATATGATAGGTATTCATCATGAATTATTTGATATATATATATATATATATACACACACACTCCACATTGAAGAAGTTGATACGAACAAAAAGTCTAATATTAGTCTAATTTATGGAGATGTGAAGCTGAAGTCAAAATCTTAAAAAAAGTGGAGTGTGAATAGGAAATCCAAAGGAAAAAAGAGTCAATGTGCGTGAGTCAAGAGGAAATCCAAAGAATTTAGTGTTTTATTTAAGCACTAAAAATAGTCTAATGAAATTTTATAATAGGCATTTTTTTTTTACTTGTACTAAGCTCTGGTTTTTTTTTTTTTTTTTTTTGAAAAATTACAACTTACTTATCTGTAGTTTGGCCAAAATTTAAGCTACTTACTTGTCGTTTGAAATTTGATACTTTACCTACCTGAAGTTTGACCGAAATTTAAGTTGCCTACATGTGATTTAAAATTACATAATGCAAGTGTTCCGCTTGACTTTTTTATCTTATTTGATCTTGTATTTTTATATTTTTGTGTTTTTGGAGAAGTGAGACATAAAAGTGGAGAAAATTACATATTTAGTCACGTTTTTAATAGAGGTGAGTTACAAAATTCTAACTGAGCAAATTTCAAGTGAATAAAGTATCAAATTTCAAACCACAGGTAGATAACTTAAATATCGGCCAAATCACAAGTGGGTAAGTTGTAATTTGTCTTTTTTCTTTACATGCAGTAATATAGTTTAAAGTGTAGTATGCTGTTTTTTTTTTTTAGGTGTAGTAATATAATTTAAATAAATAAAATAAGAATTAGAGGAAGAATTTCGATTTTAAACAAATTAATATTTTTTTATAAATTTATAAATTAAATTATAATAAGAAAAGGATTAGATGAAGAATTTGGATTGTAATTAAATTAAGTTTTTTATCAACTTAGAAATTATAGGAGAATAAGATAAGAACAAAAAAAAAATTATATCTATTTTTTAAAATCTAAAAAAAATTAATTTCTGTAATTTGATGAAACCACTTGGCATAACCACGGCTTAGTAAAAGAATTATATATAAATTTTTAAAAAAATATATTTTTTGATAATATAATTAAATTTAATAACAAATAAAATAGTAAAAATATTTTATAGATAATGGCAAGTTTTAAATTTCTAAAAGCTCTTAGTAGTAATTTTATTTGAGGAACACTAATTAATAATTGGAGAGAAATGTTATATCCAATCAAACTGAGACATAATTTTTACTTGTTCAAATAACAATTAAGGCGAAGTAAGGTGAGGAACAACAAATAATAATTATAACATACCGACATAATAACATTTATATTTAATTATAATGACTCGCTTGCATCTCAAAGTGTCAAATTAATATCAACACTAAACATGCTAGGATGTTTATGTTAATTAATGTAAATAAGCAAAAAATTATTATCAACATCTAAAACCCTACTATTGCATGAATTATGATTAAAATTGACCTAATATTTTTACTTTAACCCCAAGAAATCATCATGAACTTACAAATTAAAAACCACAAAAATTTATAAATAAATAAAAATTGAAAGCAAAATTCACTGCAACACACACATAAATATATACATACAAAGAAACTCTGAATTCATTAATTACAAACAATATAAATTTCTAAACATTAAAAAAAATATATGAAATTAGAGTTAAAGTAAAGACACTAACATAAAAAATTTGGAATTAGAGTTAAAGTAAAGACACTCACATGAAAGTTGAATTAACTTTGACAGAAGATTGAGGCATGCAAAGTCATGTAAATTTTACATCACCTTAAATATCCATTGTTTTTATATCACCCTTTTTATATTTAATCAATTTTCTATCTCCATTCTTTGTGGAGTGATGTTCATTATCATGGTTTTCAATACTCAAATCTTGGTCTCATGGCTACTTGTGGATGTACATTTTGGAAAAATTAGTAATATTAGTACCTTACTTTGTCAGTATTTCTCACACACACACACACACACACACGTTACAAATTAAAAGCTACCCAAATTTATTTTTAAAAAAATTGAAAGAAAAATTTACTACAACACACACATAAAAATATACACAAAAAAACTCTGAATTCAATAATTACAAACAATATAAATTTCTAAACATTACCAAAAAAAAAATTCTAGAATTACAGTTAAAGTAAAGACACTCACACAGATTTTTCAAAAAGCGAATAAGATTTTTGTTAAAATTAATCCGTTAGTTCTCATGGAAGATATACCATTGATTCTAAAGACCATATATAATAAGCATATAAATTAGATGAAATTTAAAAAAAAAAAAATCTTAAAACAAAGGCAACCCGCACATAAAACATATTCAATTTGATGGAAAAAAAAATTAAGAACAGAATTTTATGAAAAAGCAAAAAGAAGAAGGCAAATACATACATGCAAGTTTCATAGGTAATGTATGAGAAGGAAATAATATCAACAAATTGTACAGTAGGAAAAGCGAAAAATACACCAAAACCATATATATACCCCCACTTTTATATTAAATAATTTTAAGTTGTGAAGAAGTTGATAACTTGATATTAACAAAAAGAAAAAGGAGTTTACCTAATCAAGAAGTTTAGATTAATTACATATTAGTTTTTTTTTTTTTTTTTTTTTAACTTTGTCCCAAAAGATTAGTTAACGTTATTAGCTAGATTGTTATAAGATTTTTTTTTTTTTTTGTTTATGTTAAAGTTAATACATATAACCTTCTTCTTTTTTGTTATTTTATCCAAAAAAACATTTTTTTAGAAGAAAAAATAAAACTTATAAATTTGTTACTATTAGAAAATAGATGGTGTAGGATAAATGTTTATCCAAAAAAAAAAAAAAAAAATACTAACGTAAGCAAAGAGTAAAATGGTTACTTTATAAATATTTTTTTAAAAAAAGAAGAAGAAGAAGAAGAAGCTGCTGATACAAACACTTATTGTTAATTTATCCAAACTCTAAAGAAATTGATAAGATCAAAAACTTTTTGTTTTTATCTAAAAACTTACTGTAGTTTGGTGCAGCCACTTGGCTCAAAAATTATATATATATATATATATATATTCAAAAATCTAAAAAAATTTCTACAATTTAGTGAAGCCACTTGATACAACCACGACATGTAAGCCCAACTTTTATTATATAGTATATGATATATATATATATATATATATATATATATTCAAAAATCTAAAAAAGATTTCTACAATTTGGTGAAGCCACTTGGCACAACCACGGCGTGTAAACCCAACTTTTATTATATAGTATACTAGTCGCTAACCCATGCTATGCACAGGAACCTACCTATTTGTGAGGTAAATAATTTTATAAAATCTTAAATTTATTAAGAATTTACACCATTACATGATTTGCTCTTATATGACTTCAATTTGTGTTATAATTTGATAAAGAAGCCACTGCTTGAACGTGCAATGACTTACAAAAAATTTGTCTGACTATTTCAGATACTGCAAAAAATAACTTAAAAATTCAGATATTAAAACTTCTGAAAGACCAAAAAATATTAAAGAATCAAATGATTCACAGTTTAGAAATTATTGAAACAAAACAAAATATATATGACTAAAAAATAGAAAAATATAAGAAAAAGATTGGGTTACATTCAAAATCCCTGGTAATAAGTTTGCACCCTATCATAAAATATCACATTAGTGAAGTAGAGAGATGATAATAATAATAATAATAATAATAATATCAACGTTTGAGTTTGAGTTTGAGTTTAAGTTGGACTTATTAGAGAGATAGAGTTTTACTCATTCTTAAGTTTGGATTAAACAAAAATAATTTTGTTTAAAAAAAAATGATGAGTTTGAGTTTAAGTTGGACTTGTTAGAGAGATAGAGTTTCACTCCTTATTAAGTTTGGACTAAACAAAAAAAAATTTTATTTAAATAAATTGATAATTTCTTGTATATCATATTATATCATATCATATCATATCATATCATATTATTTCTTATATGTCAAATCATATCATATTATGTCATATAATATGATATACAAGAAATAATTATCAGGTAAAAATATGAAAGTCTGCATCAGAGAGAGGGAGAGGTGAGAGGTGCTCAACATTTGAGATGATCATTGCAGGAGGCTAAGAGAAATCATAAGAAAGAATTAGTCGGGTTGTTTCAAAGAGTCAATCAGGTTGTAATTTTCTTTTAAAATAAATCTAAATAATATTTGTGATATGTAAAATTGTGCAGCTTTCAAAGCTTAGGTAGCACAATATAAAAATGTTAGCAAAAAGTTAAAGGTTTCGGTTATACAGTATTTATAGATGATGATATGATATGATATGATTGCTTGTGTTAGAAAAAGAATTAGTACAATGCTTAATTTATGGGCCGGACCCCTGTAATGAACCAAGTAATATGTGAGATGCAGGGCATTGCATGAAAAAGAAAAGCGACCTAAAGGAGGACATACAAGGCTACAATTCTTCTTCATGGTTTTTGTAGCAAGCTTTGCTTATTACATTGTCCCAGGCTATCTTTTCCATTCAATATCGGCTCTCTCCTTTGTTTGTTGGATTTGGAAGGACTCAATCACTGCCCAACAGATTGGTGGAGGGATGAAGGGCCTTGGAGTAGGCTCATTTGGCCTTGACTGGTTGACTGTAGCCGGCTTTTTGGGCACCCCCTTAGCCACACCTTTGTTTGCCATCATCAATATTTTAGTGGGGTTTATCGTGTCTGTCTATGTCGTCATCCCGATTGCTTATTGGAGTAATGCATATGATGCCAAGAAGTTTCCTATCTTTTCTTCCAACACTTTTGATCACACTGGACAACCCTACAACATATCCAGAATTCTGAATGAGAAAGCATTTGATATTAATCTTGCAGCTTATGACAGTTACAGCAAACTTTATCTAAGTGTGTTCTTTGCTTTTACTTATGGTTTGAGCTTCGCTACTCTAACAGCTACTATTACTCATGTTGCTCTCTTTAATGGAAAGTAAGCCGCTTCTTAAAATCTTCTATTCTATCCTCTTCCAAAAGTTCCTTTTAGTCAATAGCCTTTTCATGATTTTCTTTATTTGGTTAAAACATTGAGCAGAACAATCTGGACACTCTGGAAACAGACAGCAAGTGCAGCAAAAGATGATTATGCCGATGTTCATACAAGGTTGATGAAGAAGAACTCTAAACAAGTCCCTCAGTGGTGGTTTTATATCATCTTAGTTTTAATGTTGGCTCTTGCCATGGTTGCTTGTGAAGGTTTCGGCAAACAGCTGCAACTCCCCTGGTGGGGACTATTAATGGCTTGTGGCATTGCGCTGTTTTTTACTTTACCCATTGGAATAATTCAATCCACAACAAATGCGGTATGAATAAGCCAAACCATCTTTTTATTTAATTGATAAAAAGACAACAAACATTCATTCGAATGAGTTAATTACACTCTACATTATTTTGCATCCATTTTTTAGAGATTACAATTCTCAATATGATGTGTTATTGTTAATTGCAGCAACCAGGGCTAAACGTGATCACAGAATTGGTGATTGGGTATATTTATCCAGGGAAGCCCCTCGCTAATGTGGCTTTCAAGACCTATGGCTACATTAGCTTGTCACAAGCACTCTACTTTGCTAATGACTTCAAATTAGGCCACTATATGAAAATCCCCCCAAGGTCCATGTTCGTTGTGCAGGTAAGTGAATTAAAACCAATAAAACTTATATGAAATTTTGTTTACTATTTTGATATAATGACACGTGTTGTTAATTTACATTCTCAGTTGGTTGGAACAATTGTTGCTTCAAGTACCTACTTTGCCACTGCATGGTGGCTTCTCACAAATATAAAGGACATATGTGATCAGTCATTATTGCCTGAGGGGAGTCCTTGGACATGCCCTCAGGATGATGTTTTCTACAATGCTTCCATTATATGGGGAGTCATAGGTCCACTCAGAATGTTCACAAAATATGGTGTCTACAAAGAGATGAACTGGTTCTTCCTTTTTGGCTTCTTAGCTCCTATTCCTGGCTGGTTTCTCTCACGCAAGTACCCCAACATCAAGTGGCTTAGACTTATACACATGCCTATCGTCATTGGAGCTGCAACTGACATGCCACCAACTAGTGCAGTGAACTATTGGGCTTGGGGAGCTGTCGGAATTTTCTTCAATTTCTATGTTTACAGAAAGTTTAAGGCATGGTGGGCTAGATATACCTATGTCCTATCTGCTGCTTTAGATGCTGGGGTTGCCTTTTCTGTTGTTCTAGTTTTCTTCACTCTTCAATACAAAAATAATATATTTGGTCCAGAGTGGTGGGGTCTGGCCAATGATGACCATTGTACATTGGCTTCATGCCCCACAGCTCCTGGGGTTAAGATTGGGGGGTGCCCTGCCTTTTGAGATGTTTAAGGTTTATGTCTCGGGCACATACGACCATTGTAATAATACTTATTTTTTCAATTTCCAAGATTGGTTTGTGAGTTTGCTTTAATCTGAAAGGGCTTGTTATATGAAAGAATAATTCATAATGTCATTTCTCCCTTGGGCTGGGCTTGAGAGCCATTAAGACTGTAAGAGCAGCTTAAATGATGAAGTGGTAGAGACTTTGCACTTTCAGTCCATTCGGTCTAATTCAGTCCACTTAGGTCCAATTCGGTCTATTTAGTCCAATTTGTTCCACTTCGGTCTATTCTGTCCACTTCGGTCTATTTGGTCCATTCTGATCTATTTCGTCCTTTTCAGTCCATTTTTGTGCACACTTAAGAATGGGAAAAGACATGTTTTTTTAAGAGATTAACTATTCTAAATTTGAATTTACTAAAAAATACAGATCTCAAACACATTCCAAATTCTATTACATTTTAGCAATTTAGTCTCAAATATGCTAGTCATATATTTAATAAATCCAAAATCATTTTAAACCATCTATTAGTTTATTTTATTTTTTTTAAAAGAGACAACTTAACATTACTTATTGTTAAGTTCTAACACACTATTAGATCACATTCAAACCTTAGAGCCACTCTATTTAGTCCAGGCCCAACATATATAAATTGAGTAATATTAATTTATAAATATTTGTTGAAGATTCTGTGATTATGTTAACCAATAATCACTATTATCATTAGTAATATTTAAACCGTCTAATAATATTAATAATCCAAAGGAACATCCAGATTATACCACAAATTAACTAAGAGAGATAAATAAATTGTGGATTAATATTATTATAAAGAAATCTATATATCTATATATATAATAATAAGTGAAGCTAAGAGAAAATCAAGTTAGAATTCTAAATTAGAACTTCAATTTTGTGCCACATGCCTCATATAAGTTTTTTAATTTTTGTACTAAGTGAGTGATTGCATTAATTAAGTTTTCTTAATTTTGCTGCTAAACGCGAAAACCCAAGAGATTACAATAAGAACTTGGTTTGAATAAATTGCATCCAGCCATTAGAATGGCAACACATGACTATTTTTATAGGGATGAAATGCTATTAGAATATCTTCTCTCTGTTAAAATGTTGATAGTTTAGTTTGATCGTTAGCTTTCACTTACAAAGTTTGCATCTTTACATTTGTTATGAATTGCTAATATGTGATTAGATGCACATTATGCCGAAAATTCACTACCCTTATATTGGCTTTTTGTTCAGGCTTGGCACTTATTGCAATGAAGAAAGCACAGTTGTGGACCGATGGATGATACTTTTTGCAGACTGCAAAGGAACTTAGTGATCAATGAAATCTTATGCAAATTGAAGAGGACCCGATTGTAGATGTCTAGATGGCAGATACGAGTCACTATGTTTTTAAAATTTCCAATGAAGGTTAAGGTTATGAACAATGTAAATTTTCCGGAGAGAGATTTATTATTCTATATTTATGCAAGTTTGGTCACCTTCTTGGAGTGGATCACTCCACCGTGTCTTTCTACTGGAACTTTTGATTCAAATTGTTACAATTTAATCCAAAATTTTATTTGAATTTTACTATGGTTGTTACTATCATATATTTTATTGATTTATTTACTTGGGAATTGGTTTCATGAATCTTGATACAGTAACTTACTAAGCACGAAAATTCAAAAACTTATATGAGACACATGTTCGATATAATTTTTAAATTTGTGTCAAATGAATTATTGAGTGTAAAAATCGAAGAATCTAAATCTAATTAGATTCTAAATTAAATTTCAATTGGAGTTCAATTTTTTGCCATGTGTTCATTTATTTATTTATTTTTAATATTTGTGGCAAGTGAATTATTGGGTGAAAACACACACTCACACACATAATGAGAAACCATTACATATTTTAGAAATGTATAGTTTTAAAAAAATAATAAGCTAATACTATGTATAACTTGAAACTCTTCTAAAAAAAAAAGTATAATTGTGATTGTTTTTAATTGTACCTGTGCATATGCACAGGACTATACACTAGTTATGATAAAGTGAAGTGCCTAATAACTATGTTATAATCAACTCTTAAATAATTGTACTTACCCAATAAAATAAAAGGTAAAAATCCAAAATTGACCCTCTAACTTTCAGCATTTTTCATTTCAGTGCTTTAACTTTCGGTTTTGTCATTTTAGTCATATAACTTTCAATTATTGTCAATTCGATACTCCGTTAGACCTCAGTTATCTGCTGCTGTTAATTGAGCCAACACGATATTGTTTTGGCTCTTTTTTTGTTTAATAAATTTCTGAATTAAAAGTAAATAAAAAAACTGTTATTAAAAAAAATAAAAAAAGAAGGAAAGCTTATCCGCATACCTTTTGCTGCTATATTTTGTTATCGGCTCTGGTGGTCTAGAAGCAAGCTTAGTTCATGAGGGCCTTGACATTTTTGAAGGTAGTGTGAATGCCAATATGCTATATAGCTGAGCTCTGACTAACCAAATTGGGAGATTGATAATCTTTTGTTCTTGATTTGAATTCATGCTCTATGTTTTTGGTGATTGTCAAATCTTGTTGATACAAGTATTAGCAGTTCTGTTGCCACAATATGAAACGGATTCACATTCACTTGCTGTAAAGAAAAAGATAAAAGAATAACGACGACGTATTTTCTTGGAGTGCAGATCAGGTGTGCAGCAAAAGGTGTCGTATTTCCTTGGTTTTGATTTTCAAGAAAGGGGCTAAATGTTTTTTTTTTTTTTTTAATAACAGTTTTTTTATTTTCTTTTAATTCCTAAATTTATTATTATTTTTTTTTTAAAAAAAAGCCAAAATGACATTTTTTTTGGGCTCAATTAACGGTAGCAGATAACTAAGGTCTAACGGAGTACTGAATTGACAACAATTAAAAGTTAGAGAATTAAAATGACAAAACTGAAAGTTAGAAGACTAAAATGAAAAATACTAAAAGTTAGAGGGTTAGTTTTGGATTTTTGACAAATAAAAAACTGCAATGCTTCTATATATTTGCTAAGTATTTATGAAAACTAAGATCAACTTGCAAGCTTCATGCATATGGTTGTTTGAATATTTTGCCAATTAGTAGTTTGTCCTAGACTCTCCATGAAAACACAAATTTTAAAAGTCAAATGCAATGATTTTCTTGGCACTATAGAATTGAACTTAATGACGAAATATGAGCAGTTTTGACTTGCTAGATTGTGAACAATTTTTTTTTAAACCTCCAATAAGAACGAGTCAATTGAAAAGATGGGCAATTTCCAAATTGCCACTAACCTCTCAACTTCCAAACCCACAATTAAAAATATGACCAGAACTAATCTAGAATAATGTGCCTGAGCATGGTGTTTTATTTATATTGAGATAGATTGCTTTCACAGACCATCTCACCCAAGTGTGAATGGTCCTTTGTGCCACCTTGAAAAACCCTAAAGACAGAGAGAGAAGTGGTATGTAGAGAATAAGATAAGAGGTTGAAAGAGTATGTGTGTATTTCTCTCTCTCAGGCCACTACTACTACATATCTACTACAAAGTGGAAACACACAAAATCCTGGATATGTCTGGAACTGGGCCAAATTTAAATCCTCTTTCTTTTAGGTTATCCAATCAAAGAATAATCCAAATCCATATATAGGCCACAAGTTCAGCATGTAACACAGTAACAACATGGTCATTTTAGGTCTTTTCCAACCAGTAACCAAGTTTGATATGAACCCAATTAGAACAGTCCAACTCCAAGTCCCATCTCTAAAAAATTGTGAGTCACATGCATTATAGTTTTTGGCAGATATTTGCATTACACGCACCCTGTTTTTGTATTTTGCCGGAGTTTTACGATGGACGAATTGATGGACAAGCCCATAAATGAACTTCCCAGCCTACCAAGTGCGTTGGCATGCCTAAAAAAGCTGGGTTTGTTGGCTTATTTTTAGTGGGTCCTATCTCCAACCAAAAAAAAAATCCTTCTTTTTTATAAAACTTTATGCAAATAAGAAAATCAATCAAATTCATCTGTATTGTTTCAAAAGAAAAGAAGATATTCCCATCAAAATTTTTTTTTTTTAAGATAATAATAAGGTTGAGCTAAAGGTCTTTGGGATAGGTTTTTTTTTTTTTTTTTTTTTTTTTTTTTTTTTTTTTTTTAAAAGAGTTTTAAAATTTTTACATAAACTAATAAGCGCACACACCTAAATTCTCTCTATAAAAATATATGACTCACCTATAAAAATGATTATATACTGGAAGGTTTTATAAGTTTTCTAGCTTGTCACCTGTAAATTGTAATCAATCAATTTCATAAAGCACTCAATGTTTTACGCATGTTACCAAACGTAGGAAGTGCACCACACCATCAGTGACGCCAAAGGGTTCCCTAACTTCTTTGGGCCTCGGTTGTTGGGTCGTTTGAGAAAGTTGGGACTCAACAACCTATTGGTTAGTCTGTTATAACTTCAATTCTTGGGATGCCAACATCTCAACTTTCATTGGATTTGGATTTCTCTAATAACTTTTATTCTTGGGATCCAAGCATCTCAAACTTTCATTCACACCTATGGACAATCATGGAGTTTGGCTTCTACTCCATAACCTTTACAAGAACATACTATCATCTATATCATCAAATATTAGGATATGAATCCACCAATAATACAACCAAAATGGGCAAACGCCCTTTTCTCCCAAACTAAGCAGTGTTTTGCCCATTTTTCCAAACTAATTAAGGAAATGCCCCTCTTTTGAAACTCAATTTGTGATAAATCGACTTAGACCCTATAGCGGTGTTTTTAAGGAGTCTATAGTAACGTTTTAAGGACCTATAGTGGCGTTTTGTAACTCGACCTTTATGAAATCGAGATATAGGTTTAAAAAAAAATGCCTAATTAATTTGAAAAATAGGACAAAACGCTGCTTAGTTTGGGAGAAAATGGCATTTATCCATTTTGTCCCCAATAATACTACCCACTAATAGATAATCAGGAAAAAAAAATACCGTTAATAGACATTGTATTTCAATCAAATTCAATATCTTTATTGGTGACAATCATTAAAGCCAAGTTGATGTTGTTTTGATCTTGATCGATACAGAAAAAGACCCATCAATAATAAAATATAAAACTATACAACCTTTTATCATATGTATCAATTTAACGAGAAAGGTTCTTTAGCCGCAGAAGTTTAGTGCTAAACTTTAATGATGTGGACATGAAATGTACAGGGTTCCAATCTTTCTTTTTATATATATAAAACTCCATGAAAATCATGACTACTCGCCTAAAGCTAAGTACTAAATGGTAATTGTAGGTACATGTGTGTGTTTGACTCTTTCCTGGTTACACAAATTTTGATTCCTTAACTTCTCCGTAAATCCATGTGCATGTGTTAGTATTGTAATGGGAATGATACTCTCACCAACCTGTCTAATCCATGCACATAATTAAAAAAAATTGACACATGGAATAACATCATAATATCATTGGCTCCCCCATTTTTAAACTACTTTTTAGTTTGGATTAACAATAACAAATCTCATCCTTTTTTTTTTACATGTATATCAAAATAACAGCTTTTTGTAGCACTTTGGAGTTAGAACTCTCACAACAGTAAAATTCCTATATACATATCATATATAGTTATTATATACAACCTAAACAAATCTCCCTCTTGTCATTATTCATGTAAACGATTTCATCCTTTCATTGTCAATAAAATTATGTTTTAATCTCCATGCTATAACATTTTGTTGTTGTCGTTCTTATACCATCTCTGTGCAGTTTATAATTGATATGTGATCCAACACATGCTTTTGTTGGGTTGTTATGGGTTTCTTTGATTCTTTGCTGGGAAAACATGCCAGAACGTTCCTCAAAAGGAAAGACAGTGATGCCGGAGAAGCAGGTTTCTATTGAATGAATCCTTGGACTGCATTATCATTCTCTCTTATATGTTTTTATACTCTTTTTTGCATCGTAGACACCTTTGCTCTGCTTTCTAATTAGTTTCAAAATCTGTTTATGCCTGCAAGTTTTTTTCTTTCTTTCTTGTGGTTAAGTTGATCTTTTAGGTGCTATCTTTTATTTTTCATTTAGAATGATTCATTAGCCATCATCCATGGTTTTATTTATGGGATTGTTCACATTGGGCTGTTTTTCTTTGTGTAGTTGATAATATCACACCTTGTTCATCAGTGTGAATATGTGTGTGTTACTGTGTTATTTAATCAATTCAAACAAATGGGTTGGTTCAATTGGATGTCTACAAATTTTCCTTTTCTTTCATATTTCATCAAACAACTTCAATCAAAGTGATAGTATTTCTGAATTAATCTGGTTGTGGCTTGAAGCTCTTTAATACTTTGTGTAAGTTCCTTCATAACATGTCTGGACTAAGTCTTAGGCAACAAAATTTTTCTCTTAAACCACAGTTTTAAATTAATTATGCAATTTCACGGATGAATTTTCTTTTCTGTGTTGTGTCTTTAATGGTTCAGCTTTACTAACAAAACCCGCCCACTTGGTTTCATTCTGTTCATTACCCAACAAAGATTTGCCCATACTGTGGATTCTTATCATGTGTTTAAAAAGATTGTTTTACAAAAACAAGATACATTGTTCATTACTTGATTTACTGATCTTGAATTTTTCATATTTGAAATCATCAGGTCGAGCATTGGAAGAACTCAAAAGTTCTCTCTTCAATGAGCTACGAACCTCTGAAGGTGCTAAGCGCCAACAGCAACGATTTTGTGGACCAGTTGTGGCGTTGACATTTAATTTCATGGTTGCTGTAGGCATTATTATGGCAAACAAATTAGTATGTGCCTTTTCTATCTCTTCTTTTATGTGGTACTTTCACTATTTTGTATGCTTTTGGAGGTTTAGCTAGGTGCATATATGTTTTTGTTTGAAGTGAGCTAATAGCTCCAACTGCTTGATTTCTTTTTCTTTTTTTTGGGGGAAATTTTGCCAATCAGGCTCACATATTGTTATATATATATATATATATATATTTTGGTAAGTCAATTAGTTGTATTGCCTACAGGTGATGGGAAAAGTTGGATTTAACTTCCCAATTCTTCTCACATTAATCCACTACACAACAGCATGGCTTCTACTTGCTATTTTCAGGGCACTCTCAATACTCCCAATCTCCCCTCCATCCAAAACTACTCCCTTTTCTTCTCTCTTCTCATTGGGAGCTGTCATGGCTTTTGCCTCTGGCCTTGCCAATACCAGCCTAAAGCATAACAGGTTCTAATCTAAACTCCTTCCTCTTTATAATTTCAATAAGAGCAAAACTTGGATACAATTCCTTAGTTGTAATACCTTAGGTTCCCTAATTAAATTCAACCACATGGTTGCATTGAACAATGAGCTACATGGCTGAATTTTGTCCTTAAAAAGAGATATCATAGTTTATATTGCATTGCTCAATACAACCATGTGATTGAATTTAATTGGGGAATCTAATGCATAGCACCTAAAGAATTGTACCTCAAGTTTTTACCCTATCAATTAATACTTGTCTTGTATCCTCACTATTCAGCTCATGTGCAGTGTTGGTTTCTACCAAATGTCTAAAATTGCTGTCACACCTACCATTGTTATTGCAGAGTTCATCCTCTTCAGGAAAACCATTTCCTCCAAAAAGGTAAGCTCAAAGTCTCAAACTTCTCCACCTTCTTTCTCATACTTTCATACTTCATGGGTTTAAAACTTATGACCTTTTGGTACGAAAAAATATTGTTTTTATCACTAAATTATTGAATGTTACCCTTTCAATTCTTAAACATCAAAAAGTTTTTTTTTTTTTTTTTTTTGCTCCTTATACTTTAAAAAAAATCTTTGGCATGTGATCAATAGTTTCATATCACATGTTCAGCATCCTTCTTTTTTAACTGTAATAGTCTAGTCAAACATGTCAAATTCTCTAATGCCAAAATTAGTGTCACCTAGTTAGACACATAGAATAAAGTTAATAAGAGTAATTTAAAGATGAAATAAGAACTTTTTAACATTGAATAACAAAAAAATAAAAACTTCAAGCAAACTTTAAGGACAGAAACAATATTTTTTTCCCCTTTCATATGCAAGTTTTCAGAGAGTCCAATGTTTGTGCAGGTTTTGGCTCTGGCTGTTGTCTCCGTAGGTGTGGCAATAGCTACTGTAACAGATTTGGAGTTCAATTTATTTGGTGCTTTAGTTGCAATTGCATGGATAATTCCAAGTGCCATAAATAAAATCTTGTGGTCCAGATTACAACAGCAAGGCAATTGGACTGCTTTGGCGTAAGTGATTCAATCTGGCCTTTCATAAAACGATTTAGCCATTAGTCCTAATACATGCAAGCAACAATTTTCATGAATGTAGGTTGATGTGGAAGACTACCCCAGTTACAATTTTCTTCTTACTAGCTCTGATGCCATGGTTGGATCCACCAGGAATTCTATCATTTAAGTGGGATCTCAGCAACTCTACTGCTATTCTTATTTCAGCAGCCCTTGGTTTTTTACTACAATGGTCTGGAGCTTTGGCACTTGGGTGAGACCCTATACTCATTCTGCTTTTCCTCTCATCATAAATCAACTTCCTTGGCTTTATCTTCCCTTTAAATTAGTAGCCACGAAAAAGAAAGGTGAAATTAAATAAAAAGCTCAAAGTCTATACTATATTACAGATTAGGTTCTAAGTTTTTAATTTTGTCAATTAAAATCCCAAATTTATGAAATCATTTTAATTTGGAGCCTCTACTCATCTCCATCATTCATTTCCATTATTTTGAACAGTGATGAAATAGGGGGGGGGGGGGGGGGGGAAAGTGTAAGAAATCATTAATTAAACTCTATGTTTCATCTATAGCTTGTCCATAAATCAATTTAGCAACCACAGAATAGAAGGTTAGAGAGAGAAATCTTTGTTTAGAGAGAAAAAGTTTTACTTATAGAGTGAAGAAAGCAATGGCCAGAAAATAGAAACTGGTTATCTAAATGAAATACAAAGTATTGTAGACAGTTTCCCTTTTGTGTTATGCTAAAAAGGCATTTCTTTCATAGTGAAAGAGCTGGCCTTTGTCATGGTGAGACTTTTGGGATTTTAATGGAGATGGACAAGGTCTTCAAATTGAAATGGTTTCGTAAGTCTGAGAATTCAATTGACAATATTAAAACTTGTGACCTAATAAAAAACAAGGTATAAAGTTTGCATAAGACAGACATTTGCAATAATAATGGAGAGTTAAGAACTTTTCCTCTTATTTCCTGATTTGTGTTCTATATATGCAGAGCAACATCGGCGACTTCTCATGTTGTTCTAGGACAATTTAAGACCTGTGTGATACTACTTGGAGGCTATTTTATTTTCAATTCAGATCCAGGGTTTGTAAGCATCTGTGGAGCTATGACAGCTCTTATTGGAATGTCAGTTTATACATCACTTAACTTGCAAGAATCGAGTGAAAGTTCGAGTAAGCAGCTTCCTACTCCTGTAAAACCAAAGGATGAAGAGAGCACAGAGTTGGACATCAAAGATAGCGCAAATGTAGTCTAAAATAACTCAAAAGATTATTACATTCTCTCTATGAATGCATGTGAGAGAAAAAGAGACAGGTTCTTGGTACCATCCCCTTGGGCTGGGTGCCAAATGCCAACTCTTTGTTTTTTTAGTTTTTTTACATGGGATGTTTTGTGTACAGACAAAGAGTAATCACAGTTTTGAATTTAATCAACCAAAGTACAAAGATCATTTGAACTGTCTTAGAGGTAGTCCATGTTCTTACATAATCATATGGATTTTTTTTTTTTTTTACATTGGGATGCCAACTTAGAGTAGCATAAGCTTTCTTGGATACACTGTTTGACTGTTTCTTTTGGTTTAACCAAACAATTTTCTCCATTTTTATTTCCAAATATTTTGAATTTTTATTTATCTTCTACAATCTAATGCAACCAGCCAACATAGTAACTTTGACGCCATCCTTGTCGTGCGGAATGGTTCGGAAGGGTGTTGACAGTGTTGTTGAGTTTTACAAAGGGTTATGCTCACTTTGATTAATTCTAAAAGGAAAATGTAGTTGATTTCCTCACCAACTTCCCAAATCAATGCTAGATTCCTAAAGGGTTAAGATTTTTTTTTTTTTTTTTCCCTTTCTTTCTTTTTTGGGTTAATTTGATAGTTACAAGTTACAACTTTCAACAATGAGAAGGGAGATTTGAACCATATTGGTCATCATTTAAAAATAATAATAAAAATAAAAATAAAAATATAGGCCAATATTACTGAACTATACAAAATTTTTGGTTTATTTCTTATAGCATCTAAGAGTAGAACTAAATATATCAAGAAATTTAAAACATTTAATGTTAAACATAAAATGAAAAAAAAATTATTGAAACATTAAATGAATTCACTCTAAATGGAGAGCATCATTTTTCGTCAGGAAAGGGTACAAGACTAATTTTCGTTTACTTCAGAATGAAATAAAGCTTTGATCTTTATTAGAGAAAAAGAGCTTAAAAATAACCCAAAACATGGAATTGATATTCAAAAACACATCACCCATCGTTTAGTATTTTTTTTTTTTTTTCTACAATATTATTACACCCTAAATTTCATACAATTTGAACTTGATTATAATATATATATATATATATATATATATATATATATATATATATATATATATAAAGACACACACACCTTGACACCAAGCCAGCAACAGCAGAAGAAAAAAAAGGAAGAGAGTGGAAGAGGGGAAAGAAAGATAAACCTTGTAAGTTGTAATCAACCCATATTTGAATTTGCCCATTAAAAACAAAAGATCAGAGCCAAATGCCAATTCTCATATACCAATTACAGTTGTATAATGTTTCATGCTCTACCAAAATGTGAGATACTGGTGAGACAAAAGAAAGGAAAAATTGGAAAATCTCACCTACTCTATTGAGCTCTTAGCTATCTATAACATTTTTAAGAAACTACCAAAGTCTAATAAAACAGCAAGATTTTGCTACCCAAAATAAAAGACTAGAAAATAGATTAGGAAAAAACTAACTCAAAAAAAAAAAGCCTCCACCTATCTCCCCCACAATGGTCAGCATCATATATCCCCACAAGATAATTCCCAAAATTATCTGGGCCGCATTTTATATTTACACTCAGATCAGGCCAGACTTGATCCACACTGACAATCTATTTCTACAATGCAGCCTCATGCCAGATCAAAAATTACTAATCCAATTAATCGGTGGATGTTGAGCCTGCTGAAAAACACCAGTTGGAGGTGCTACTGTTTCAACAGCTCCAGCCATTGCCTGTGACTGCTGTAGAAGTGTCGAAGGAGCGGCTAATGTCTGCCCCGCATAAAGTCCAGCGAAGGCACCATGACCAGCCTGAGCAAGTGAGAAAGCCATGGGCTGTCCATGAGGGTTGAAGTTGTACAAAGAATTGACTGGCAAGTTGGGTATATCTTGGCCTGGAATCCAAACAGTTGAACCTTCACTCTGCAAAAATACCACAAAAGGTACTTAAGAATTGTGTCAAAGAATCTGAAGGCTTTGGAGGTAAATAAGACACATAAACCCTAAAATAGAACTGGATATAACTTGATGACAATGCAAAGGGAAAATTTTGAGTAAGGATGAAACAAAACCAACCAGTTGTCCAGTCGTGTAGACATGATTTTCCTTCATCTGAGATGATGAAAGATCCTCAATACCAGTAGAGCTTCCAGAGGTCACTGCTGAACCAGGATTGTGACCAACAGGGGGAGCTATGAATGAACCGCCAAAAATTCCAATATGAGCCGGGTTTCCTGCATTTGCTCCAGGCTTCAATTGAGGCAGAGATGATTTAGCGGCAGAAGCATTAGGTGCTGGGGTTAAATAGACATTGCCAGTAGATGGCTGCTGGGGAAACCCGTTGTGGCTTAAATATTGGTGAATTGGTGGCATATAAAATGGATGGTAGTAGTGACCGTATGGGATGAAGTTAGCAGGATATGGCTGCCTCAAAACAGGAACCGATTGTGGAGGCACAGAGCTCTGAATTGGTGGAGTAGGACTACGGCTAGACAGAGCCGGAGTATTCCCATTCTACAATATGAAATAGTGTCATAAGCACATAGTAGCATATAAATTTCGGCAAAAAGAAGAAAATGTCAAACTGGCATACCACTCAAGTTCATGATGATCCTAAAATTGTACATGCAAATAGCCCATCTAGAATTCCATATTACACCGTCACTTCAGCAACATGATTCTAAATAAATTCACACCAAATAATTTCATGCTGACCCTAAGATTGTTTGTGCAACTCCAGACATGCAAAAGCATAGTCCATCTAGAATTGCATGTTACATTGTCACTCCAACAAAATTATTTTTACTTTTCTCAAAAATATTGCAATGCAATACAAAATTTTTAATCGTGGTGCTGATACACTTTACAGTGGCACCATCCTATGTCATGAATATAAATTTTGTATTAAATTTGACACATGCTAATCTTGTCCTCAACACAATTTCAAAAACATATTCCACAAATTGATCAATGATGGTAATCTCCAAAAATAGTGGGATTCCAAACATCTTCAGGGCAGTTATACATGAATACAAATGACAATTCTATAAAACCACAGCATCAAAAAAGTGTGCACAACTACAATAAGAAGGACCCAGTTGTCACTAGCAGACTGAGTACAAATTATTAACAGTTTCAACAATATTAACAAAACCAACAAAAAATGTATTTGCAATACAGTGGAATTGTAACAAAATCAAGATGAATATACTAGGATACCAAACAGTTATTAGGAACAAACAAACTGGCATAAAATAGCTGCATATATGAATGGACATAATAGAGAAGCAAAGTTTAAAACTTACAACAAAGTTCGAAAAGCGAGATGCTTCCTGTGTCTGAGTTTCAGGTCCTTCAAATTGTACAAACTGGTTCCCTAGCATGGTCGACACTAAACCAAGATTGTAGTTTGGTTCATTTTGAATGGTTGGGTTTTTAGGGACTTCCGGAAGTGACAATATTTCCTGGTTTAACTGGTCATCTTTTGCTTCTGCACTAGAAACATTGCCCTCTGGAGGAGGTACTTGTTCAAGAATAGGCTGAGAGACAGAATTTGGATGATCAGGAAAATCTTCTTGTGCATTTGAGGATATGATTTGGTTGCTGCACACAAATAGAATATAATATGGTCACTTTAAGTTTTTCTTTAGAAAGCAACCAAAATTATTTTTATTAATTTTATTATTATTATTATTATTATTATTACAAAAATATTTAAAAATTATTTTTTTTAAACAATAATAAATAAATAGAGCAAACCATAATTAACCCCCCCCCCCCCTTTTTCCAAAAAACCAAGAAGATAACCTTGTCCACATGGTTGTAATTCAAAATGACGGATACATTTCTACATTAATGTTCTTGTAGAAGAACATCCATAAACATTAGAACAAAATAAGAGTACTCTAAAACCACTTATAAAAAAAATAATCTACTTCGAAACCACTAATTGAAAAAAATCTACTCCAAAACTGAAAATTAACTAATCTAAAACTACAAAATAAACATTCACCAACCTAGAATGCTCTTTAGCAGTTTGATCAGTCTGCTGAGAAGACTCAACAGCACCTGAAGAGTCATTGTCACCACCAGTTCCCTTGATGGATTTCCCACTTGATCCAAATGTAGATTCAAAGCTTCCAAAAGTCAATCCACTTTTCAGAGCTTCAGAGACCTGGAAATGATTGGGAAAGGTAACAATTTGCCTGTCATTAACATTCACCTCAGCTGGTGGCTCAGAGATGACTTCAACAGTAGTAGTTGCAACATCAGATGCGATCACTGTTTCAGAAAGGCGAGCAAGTACAAAAATTTGAGTATGTTTACTGCAACCAAATCTAAAAAGCTTGACACATTTATAGGACTGAAAGAACAACTCAAATGAAGCCTTATGGGGGTGCACATGTATAGTTAGCAAGTGTAATGATCTAAAAATGTTCAACACATGCAATACACATGATACCATAACGTTTCAAGCAACTACAGAAATTTTTGTGCTTATAAAAATGCAACAAGTAGCCCAAAAAAATACCTTCATTAGGGACAACAGACTCTTGTGTTGATTGACTAGCACAATCTGAAGAAGACCTAATGGCCAGAGAACCTTCAGATGCTGAAGAAGAGGGTTGCAAAGTCTCAGACACCTTATTCTTTTGAACTGCTTTGGACTTGCTTGTTTCCCTTTTTTTGTTCATGGAGTTCATAGTCCTGAAGGCTGCTTTTTCATTCTTGGACAACTCTAATTCACTAACATCTCGAGAAATATGTTTGTTTTTTTGAAGATCACTTGGTTCAGTAGCAATTCCCTGGCTCCCTGTTCCCTGTTTAGCTGTACTCACAGGACCAGGATGTTGGGAGATAGCTGGCATCAGAACCAGATCTGAAGCAGAGGAATCAACTGCAGAAACAGTTGCTGGAGTAGCAGAGAGTGACAGCTGATCAGCGCCTGATGGGGACTTTCCTTGTTTAACTCCAGACACAGAGCCGGCGGGGGCTAAGGCTGCAACAGCAGCATATTGTGGTGGAGCAGTCCCCAATTTGTTTACATCAACAGCTGAACTTCCTTTAGGAACATTGATAACACCACCCACAGATGATTGGGAGGTAGGACCGTGACTGACACTACCATTTGAAAGGTTTGTGGGACTATTAGGTATGACAGCTGAAGCTCTGTAAATGAAAATATATATACATACACATTAAGATTGAAAAGTAGTATTAATAGAAAAAAATCTTTCAAAAGATGAGATAAGTGTAACTGGATAAAATACAAAAACAGTCTATGGATAACTAAAAACATAAAAGCACAGACTTGGGTAACAAGAATTACTTTGTCGAGAGAGGAGCCGCATTGTTCTTTGTAATGTGATTGATGCCATTTTCCCTTCTAACAGCAACATTCTTCCTACCACCATTATCTGCAAGAGCAGTTTGTTAAAATTAAAAAAATAATAAAAATAAAAATAAAAAATCAATAAAAGTGGGTCAAAACCCAGCAAGCTGGCAGCAATATGGTGGCAGTATCTATACATCAAAAACAAGAAAAATGGGAGGGTTCCAACAGTGTGCAACAACACCAGGTATTTAAAATTCTTGCCCACAGAGATCAACACTTGTATAAATACATTTCCATGTTGTCAAGAGCCTTGCTGCTCAGTGGCATAGCCTGCTCTCCTTTACTAGAGAACTAGGGATCAAATCCCCCCTCCACCGTTGTTGTGATTATCATTTTTTTAAAATATAATAAAAATACAACAATTCCATATCATGTCATATATTATACCAAATTACAATGCTTTTATCTGGGAAAAACGATAATAATGAAGGTATGCCTTTCCTCCCAAATTGAATATAGAATACACACTACGCGCATACGCCCGTGTGCAGGCCTGTGTGTGTATAGAGAGAGAGAGAGAGACATATAGTCCAACTCTCCATTATATTTCTCCAATACTGAAAGATATATTAGAAAAGTTACCTTGACCAACCCTAGCAAATCGCCCCTGCGTTGACCTAGAACCTTCAGGTTTTCTGCTACTCAAATTCTGCAATATTACAATGGCATCAGCATAAATTCATCTAACAAGCTTGATACAAGAAGAATAAGAAACACTAAATTGGACATAATCACCATACATGTATCCCTAACCAACCACACAAATTAAGGAAAAAACCCAAGATAACCTAGAACTTCAGATTAGCCATAACAAAATAAATAAATAAAATGGGTAACAAGTTAGAGTATTAATTTTTTATAATTCAATAATAATACAACAATGGGAGAGGGGGGTTCGAACCTTGGTCTCCTCATAAAGGAGAGTAGGAAATGCCACCAAGCTACGAGGCTCTTGGCAACAAGTTAGATTATTAATGATCAAAAGTAATTAATTTATAGATCAGTCCATATGAAATATGCACACACACACACATATATGTACATATTGATCCCCATAGAGAAAATTCACCGGCTAATAATTCAAAAATTCACCCTCATCCTCAGCCTAAAAACAAGAAATGATAAAACGACCAAATCAAAGGTGTGAGTACATGTCACATGAAACAACAGGAATATATTTGGAGAGAGGCTGTGATTCTCTTTATAAAAATATTTATGAGTCTCTTATCATGTACTGTGTTGAAGCATGTTACTACAATTCCAAACAATAGTTTCAAATCCAAGTCCTAAGAACCACCAGTACTCCATGAAAACTAACCTACTTTTGGAGGGTAAGTTAAAAAAGTAAGCTACTCAGGCAACAAAAATTGCGAGTTTAATTTATCTATTTCCAAAGAGCTTCAGTGAGACCAGATTTAATCTATTTCAAGCAGCGAGCTGCATGTTAAATGAGCTTTCTCAGTGAACTAATATACAAGGACAATGATATCTTACCTCCTTTCTCCGGTCACGTCTCTTTTTAACCTCATGAAATGTATCTGCCAACCCAAACAATATACACATATCATAAAAAACCAAAAATAAACATATAATAAATAGTAACACATGTTAGATGTGTAATATCGTGTGATTGTGGATGTGAAATGGGATAGAAAATCAACTTCTACACATTTTTTATGCATCAGGAATCAGGATGCAAACAGTGATGGAAAGGATGCAATTCAATGAGAGATCTTAGAGACTTAGATAGAATCAATAAAACAAAACCATGGTAAGTTACACAACCAAGTTAGTGTCCTGACAAGTTGTTTTTCTTGAAAGATGAACACATGCATCAAGGATAATATATTTCACAAAGTTTAGAGCTACCCCAAAAGATTTTATCTAGAAAATTAAACCTAGAAGGATTAGAGATTTGGGCCTCTGCAAACTGAAGCCAGTGAGAACCAAAGATCTTCAGAAACACACAAGTATCCAAATGTTTATATGTTAATATCAATACACTATACTGGCTGTCAGACATGTTTAATCGGTATAGGCAGTTTTTCAATTTTTTTTTTTAAAACCAAAACAACATGAGATATAATGTTCACCGCTGCTCGATTGCTTAAAAAACGTTACAAAGAATGAAATCATTACTTCAGACCAAATTAATGAAAGTTCTAACCAAAAACAGCTCTCGCTTGCCTCTAACCAATACTTAACTGAGATTTCCAGAATACAGAAACCAAAACACCATAAACAAAGCAGAAACAATATTTAAAAATTATTTTTTCCCTTCTTCAAAGTTTCTCATCCACAAATGCAGTGCAATGCAAGAAAAGATACAAATCAAATAATGTTGTACCTTAAAGTCAAACATTCAATATAACACCATATCACAAAAATAAACACAATTTTTCCCATCATTTTCTCAACAATCAGACACAAACCAAATTAGAAATTTAAGATCAAAAAAATCAACTCTTCTCCACTACAATCCATAATGCAGTCCCTTAGCTATGTTCACCAAAAAACAAATCAAATTTTGCCCTTTTTTTTTTCTCTTCCACTAAACACACAACTTTCACAATAAAACACAAAACCCAGAAAAACCCACCTACCAAAAACCCCATAAATCCCAAAAAAAAAACCCACCCCCACCACAAAAAAACACAAACACAAAACCCTAATGCAACAAAATAACAGACACCCAGAACCACAAAACCCCAAATGTAGGCATACATAAACAGAAAACCCCAAAAAGATTGTGAATTTATAAGCATACATACCCAAATAGAGAAGCTTCTGTGCTGTCTCATTGGGATCCATGGAACACTCCTTGAGCACAGCGTAGATGTCATCGTCGCTGTGTTGCTTTCCCGTGATTTCTCGAATGTTCTGGATCGTCTTCTTCATGTTGCTTGGGATCGCGGTCAAGCCCCTTATCCCTCCTTCTCCTTGGCCTCCATTACCATTACCATCACCAACAAGAACAGCTACGCCGCTCATGTTTGTTTTTCCTATGTTTTTCTGCTTTGCTTTCTATGTGTTTGATGTAATGTCAGAGACAAAAGAAAGAGAAATAATGGAGATAGAGATAGAGACAGAAAGAGATTGAAAATATATATATATGTAATACAAAGAATATTTATATATAATGACCTAATTGTAATAGTATCAGCAGTGATGGTGGTACTTTTTTATATGCATAGAGTGATGGCTTGGTGGGGTGTTTATATATAGGTGTGGGGGGAGGGTTTGGGTTTGAGAGGCGACTGTGTTGGAGAAGTGGTATTTCTTTCCTTTGTGTTTACATGTAAAAAATAAAAAATAATAATATAGGATTTTGGTTTTTTGGGTATTTTATGTATCGTGCATACTTAATATTAACCGTCAAAATATGATATTGTCTTATTTAATATATTTTTAATCGTAAATGAACGGTTAAGATTGAATAGATATAACAATACAAAAGAAAAAAAGATAAGGTGTTTACTGTAAAATAACCCGGTTCATGTATGGTATTACTTATTTTGGTGGAATAAAAAAAAGTTGGATTTGACTATACGGTTGGTAAAATAAGGTAAGGCTTTAAAGGATTGTACCTAATAAAATAAAGTAACTTATCTATGAATTCAGTCTTGTGCCGTAACGGACGTAGAATTTTATTTTTATAATTTATTTTATTGTCTGGGTATATTTTGTGATTTTGATTTTGTTTTACGGGAGCTTGTTATGGCAATGGGACTGGATGAGGTTGAATCAGGAAACTCTATCCTCTCCCCATCCCTTTTTCAGGGTGAGAAAAATTCATGCGAGGCAAGTTGAGAACATGACAAGTTGGAGGGTTTTCTTCATCTCTAAGTATGTGAATTCGATGGTAATGAAATAGAGATGAAAAAGAGAGTGATGGACAATTGTTAGAATGCTAAAAGAGATTGAAAAATAAGTGTCTTGGGAGATGGTAGGAAATTGTGTGTGTGTGTGTGTGTAGGTATGTATAAAAAGGATTAAATGATATATATAAATGTGTGTGTGTATATATGTATATATATCTGTGTATGTAATTTAAAATTTATTAAATAAAACACACACACATTACAGGCAGGGTAAGAGACAAGGCATGGAACAAACACATTAAAGGTGAATCATGCAGGGTGAGGAATTTTTGCCATGCTTAAAAAGGAAGTTATATTGTTTCGGGAATTTTTAAATTTTTTTAATCGAAATCATTCTATTTTTAGAGTAAAAGTATACATTTTACCCAATTTATTCTTTAAAGGAAAATAAACCAATAAAAAATTATATAGCTTTTATTTTAATCTAATAGTATGGTTTTTATGTACATAAAGTTTTTTTTTTTTTTTTAATTGAGTACACATAAATAAAAATGGTCTATAATGGTGGCATTGTGGGAGTGGGTTGGCAATGACAATTACAAGGACAATTTTTTTGTTTTTTACAACTTATTAAGATGTAAGTCACAATAGACCAATCACAGATATGATTTTTATTAAACACAACCATAACTGTCTCCATTAGCAGTTGCAAAAAAAAATTGTATGAAAATTTGTGTCACTAGACTTGTTATAAAAAAAATGTTACGTTCATAACAATTTCACAATAAATTTTAAGAAGTAAGTTGTTACTAATTCCAATTTAAATTTACCACTGAAATTATTTTTTTGTTCATCAATGATAGTCAATAACAACCAACCACTTAAAATTTGTTGTGAAATGTTGTAGTCTTGTAGACATATTATTTCTATTTAAAAAATAAATAAATAAATAAATAAAAACTAAAGTGAAGGAAAATGTGTTTCTTTGACGTTAACTGAAAATAGTAAGGGTTTTCAATTGTTGGAAAGTTTATTTCATAATGTTGGAAAGTTTATTTCATAATTTTTTATGCACGTTTTCTCTTCTTTGTGTGATTTCCATTTTATAATCTTCTTCTTCTTTATGAAACTCGAGGAGAGGAATTATTGCTTTGGACAATTTTTTTTTTTTTTTTTTAGCTTGTGTGATTTTAATTTTGACTATGTTTTTTGGACCACCATAAGTTGCCTGGAAAGAGAAAAAGGGATTGTCAGGTTTTGAAGTTATTCTATTATTTTTTGGGTTATCGTATAAAAAATATTTATTTTTCTTATGTTTTAAAATTTTGGTGCTTTGTTTTTTTTTTTTTTTTTAAATAAATTTTTATAAGATTTTGATTATTGGTATTTACTGCTTTGGGGGGGGGGGGGGGGGAGTTTTTTATTTTTATTTTGGAAAGTTCTGAATTTTCATTCTTTTTTTAAGAAAGTTTCAACTTATGACTTTCACTTATGATAATTGGTCTTTATTATCAAACTAAGACGCCAATTGTTTTTTTTCTTTTTCAAATTGTATCATTGGCCTTTTCTGAGGGTTATTGGGATGTGATGTAATTTTTTTTCAAGCGTGATATAATTACCTATGAATCCATTTTACAATTTTTTTTTTTTTTTTTGATAAAGAAGTTTTATTTCATGTATCAAACAATATATTTGATGTCATCTCATTTAAATTACATACTTAATTCTAAAAATAAAAAACACACACACATGCCTTGAAATTTACTTTAATATATAATATGGACGATTAACTGAATTAATTCAGATGGAGGTGACCATTTTTTTCTATAACAAATAAGATTAAAGAGAAAATTTTTAAGGAGTACCAGATATTCATAGCAATAATTATCTCATACATTAAATATATGCATCATTCCTCTTATATTTTATGGACCTCATAGTCATATGAGATAGTGAGACCCACAAGCTATGAGAGAAAATATGCATATATCTAATACATGAGATACCTTATTTTTAAAATGAACATATAAGAGTTGTCTCAATGGGGAAATTACTAGGTTCTCCTAGATTTCATTGATGTAGTAATTCATTTTCTAACATTAATGTTAGATCTCACTATAAACTTATTTAATAGAACCTACTATTAAATGAGATGAGAAAGTATCAAATTATTGTACTTTTGAAATACTGAATGATTACACATCCAATAAGACAAGAATGGTAAAACTTATATACATACCTTAAGTGCGGCACAATACACTTGGCTCCCCAATTAAATTCAAATAACTTTTTTTCTTTTTTTTGAGATAGTAATCTACTATATCCTAATGTAAATATATATGTGTATGAAACTCATTTCTAGAGACTTAAACTCTGTCCATTTTCTCTTGTTCCTTACAGAAACTTATACTTGTAGAGTAACCATCACGTTAATAATGAAAAATGATATTAAATTCAAATACTTGATTGCACTGACTAATAAAACAAAAATAGTGATATATTTTTTTAATGATAATTAAATTCAACATAATCCAGTGTTTGAATTCAATTGACCTATCTAATGTATAGCACTGTTGTTGTATCTAAGTTTTACTATGGAAAGAAATATAGATAATCATTTCACTATTTATTAAATAATCAATTAAAAAGCTCTTACTATATGGTATCCACTTGCTCCACAAGGTATCCCAAGGGAAAAAAGAAAAAAGAAAAAAAAATCAATCTACTTGCTCTTGAAGTTTTCTCATCTAGGATCTTCTTAGCATCTCCTTTTTGGACCGAGTTCCAAAAGGTTGATATTGATTATTGAGATTACTTCGGAAACCTGACGTGGCTATGGCAATATAGCTTATTATTATTATCAGTTTTTTTTTTTTTTAATGAGAAAACTATTATTATTATTATTATTATTATTATTATTATTATTATCAGTTGGTAAAGGAGAATAGGCTATTCATGCGTTTCACAATCAATTAAAAAAGAGCTAAATTTTGTTTAAATTATTTACTATTTGCGGGTTTTATTGAATATTTTTGACTTATAAAGCTTTATTTCAAATAATTTAATTTTCAACCTTTTTAAATAAATAAATAAATAGTTTTTAGCTTTTTATTTTTTATTATGCAAATAAGTTACTGAAAATAAACAATTTTCAAATGGACATATATATTACATAGCTACAAAACTTTTGACCTAGAATGCGTTTGTATAAACTATTGGGAATTGGCAATTTGGATTTAAAATGAGTGTTTATAAAAAAAACTATAAGAAATTTTTGCTGCAAAACGGCGTTTTGAATTTTAAAAACACGGTCCCAAATCACCTAACCAAAAGGACTACTAAAAATAAAAAGTTGATATTGAAAAAAATGGCATGAAAAGAGTCATTTGGTTCATAATTTGCCATTGTTCAGCTAACATATTGCAACAACAAACAAATTTTTAACAAAAATTTGTCCAAGTTTTGTAACTGGTGCTCATAGATCTCGTACTCAAAAATACATTCAACTTTCACTTTTTGCATGATATTAGAAAGTTATGAAATATAAAAAATAAAATTGAAAACCATTGTTCTAAGTATGCTCATTTTTATCAAGTGCCAATATTCAATTTGCATAAACCAATCCTCATCACCACCATATATTCCTTGCTTTTCATGAGTAGTTTTTTTTTTTTTCCAAAAGAAGAACTCAAATGTTCATTTCTTTTAAGAGCTAACTGATTATTCTTCATCTTAAAAGATGGAATGAGCTCAGATATTCCCTCGTTTTGGAATAAGAATCATCAGCTAGCTTAGCTAGTGACAAAAGATCAATGGTTTACTCCACAGTACTTTGAAGCATCATTATTGGAGTTCCATTGACTTTCCTTTATAACATATTAAAGTATAGTGCAATACCTTTCACTGTCGTCCACATTTTTGGTCCTCAATAAAATGTTTCATGTGTCCTATGACATCTAGATATGATTCCTATTCCAACTACATGTACTTTTTCTAGTTTTTCTCCGTAGTATCTTATTAAGGGAACCTAACATTATTCCAGCCTAAGATCTTTTTGCAAAAATTTTTTTTTTTTTGAAAGGTCTTTTTGCAAAAATTGTACCTTGAACATGATAGGTATCAAATTGTATATTACATAATGTTTTGCAAATTGAGGAATAGCCTTTCTAGAGACTAGAAAGTAGAATCTTTTACCCTCTTTGTATTTAGAAAAATGAGAAATCATATTCATGAAGTATAGTTTACAATAATTATACAAATGCTGATAATATATTTTTTTTCAAAATTGAAAAGGATGGGTTATTGGTATTTCTACAAGCGGTATTTTATTAAAGACTCAAAGTTATTACTCAGTAAATAATTATTTCTTAATTATTAATTAAATAAAGGATAATATCAATTCAGACATCATTTTTTTAGTTATTATAGAACATACATAATTTAAGTGGTCAAATTACCCTCTCTCTTTTCATTTTTTTTTGGGTTTAAGCCTTTGCCAATGTGGAGTTACAACAATTGTTCATGTCCCATGTATATTTACTTTATGCAAAATATATAATAGTGACCAACTGCCCCTCAGGCGGATTGGTAGGGTACACAAAGGAGGGGGTTCGGATAGTAGCATTAGGATTTCTAACCAGATATATATGTATATATATGCAATTAAAAAAAAAGTTCACATTATTCAATCAAAAATATAGAAATTGCACATCATGAAACGATAGAGAATATATTGTGATAAAATTTGTAAATAAAAAATTGCAAACTGTTACGGATATTCATTCATTTAATAAACCAATATAAAATATTAGAGTAAATACCAAAGACAGTTTATATTTTATTTTATTTTCAGAAATAAATTTCCTTGGACTATTGTTATATATAGTGTTGAATTACCGATCACTTTCTATTTAAAAATTTTCATTTCTATCTTTAAAAAAAAAATTATTTATTTCTATGAAGTCTACTACGTTTCTCTCTCAAAAAAGAAGTTAGGATCCAAATCAAAGTTGTCAATATTATACCTAAAATCATTTCAATTTGGTTAGAAAAATGAAATATTTTGGTATCGATGCACCATTTTGACATTACCACAATTGTATATGTAGAGGCTATTTTGTGAATGAGTTTATGAGTCTTATAGTGAATATAACATTTTTTTTTTTTTTGGTTAGGATCAAGTTACACATAGTGTAACTCTTTATAATGCTAGATCAGTCGATAATGTTTTATTTGATTAATAGTTTGAAAAAAAAAACTCTTAATTTGTAGTTATGCACCCCAAAAAATTCTTAATATGTCGTGCCTGAGTTGAGATGAAGGATTATTGATTAGTTAAAGCAACATTAAAGTTAAACTTCAGCTAGCCTAAGGGTGGGGGATACCAAGTAGCAAAAAGTCTGGGAATGGTGGAGACCCAAGCATTTAGAGCATTTGCATCAGGATTTGTATATAATATAAAAAGTGTCACATTTTAGTCAACCAAGTCCAAAATTTACCCACATTAGGTCATGCAAAGTTGTGTAAAAATACATGGTTGCTACAATCTACATGTAAATTTACACTGACACTATTCATTTTGCATTTAGTTTTTTATTCTTTTTTTACCTATCCTAAGGATGAAGGAAAAAAAAAGTAAATGGTGGTTGTTGTGCATTTAGTTTTTGATTGGCCTGCCTTTTGTATCTAGTGGTCAAACACAGCAAAAGCCTGCCTCTTTTGGAAGCAAAAATTGGTCTCAAGCTAAACAAGAGTGATGATGGCTAGCTCTTCTTTTCTTTCCCTCTCGAGTGAAGAACAAGAGGAACTGGCCCACAGCAACAAGAAGGTTAAGAATGTGAATCATGCAGGCTTTAGCGATAGCAGCGATTCAAGACCATCATCTCCAAACCAAGCCCAAGGTATGTGGAGTCGAGCCATATCCTTTAAGGACAAGGTGGTAGGTGAGATTCCTGGTGCGTACAGTCAAGCTTTTAACTTTGGAGATCTCATGGAGGACGATGAAGAATCGAAGGATGAAGTAGAGGCTCTTAGGGAAGGGCTGGTTGCTGTAAAGTTCCCGAGAGAGCTTAAACAGAAAATCAGACACCCGTGGGCAAGGGCATTGATTGTTAAGGTGTATGAATGGTCGATTGGATTCAACTTTCTTTAAACAAGACTCCTGGCCTTATGGAAACCAACAGGCAGACTTGATTGTGTGGATTTAGGTTCTTCCTTATTCGGCTATCTCTCAAAGAAGACCTTGAGGCTATGTTGCAAAAGGGCCCCTGGTTTATTGGCAAACATTTCTTGTCCATACGACCTTGGGAATCGGATTTCAAGCTGAAGCTGGCAAATGTGTCATCGATTTCGGTTTGGATTAGACTCAATGGGCTACCGATAGAGTACTACAATGCTGAAGCGCTCTATTTGATTGGGAAAGCCATTGGGAATGTGTTAAGGGTGGATACTCACACTGCGTCGGAAGCTAGAGGCAGGTTCGCTAGGCTGTGTATACAAGTTGACGTGACTAAGCCTTTAGTCACAGCTATTAAGATTGGTAAGTTTGAGCAAACTGTGTGCTATGAAGGTATTCAAAAGCTGTGTTTTGACTGTGGAAGAGTGGGCCATAAGCGGGAGAACTGTCCGTACTTAGTCCGCCAAGATGCGCCGCCGAAAGAGACGATGAGAATGGATTCAGAGAAGAACAGTACCCGGTCATGCAGTTCTCATGGGGCTAATGCTGACATGGTAGATGAGGGACCTAGTGGGATCATGCCTGATAATGTACAGGGCAACATTGAGGACAACGTACATGATAATACGTATGGTTCGTGGATCGTGGTGAAGCGCAAGGTGAATGGAGCAAAAAACAAAAGCTCCAATATGGGACCACAATCACGCCATTACGCTGGGATTGTTCAGTGGAACAGAGATGGATTTTCAAGGAGTGAACTAGTTGGGCCTTCAAGAGAGATTAAAGGAAAAATATCACCACCTAAGGTGAGGAATGGGGCCCAGGGTGCTTGTAGTGTCACGGAACTAGATGGGTTTAAAGAGTTAAAGGGCCTAACTTTTTCAAGTCTAAGCCCAAAACTGACTGAGAATGGGAAGAAGGTTATTAAGATGGAAAAGGCCAAATTGGTCACCAAGCCCAGCCCACAAGTATCAATTAAAGATAAGAAAGCTCTAGCTCGGTCAAGGGCAATCATAAATGTCATTGACAGAAGGGATAGTTCCCCTGAATTCCAAGCCGCTAACAATGCCCTGTTCTCCACATCTGTGCCAAGCTGCGTCTCTTCCCATGGCAAATCGGTTCAGGGAGCAATCGCTGAAGTTCAGCCCCCGAACATTGAAGTGTCGAAGCACGAGGGTGGAGATTCTGAGGAGCGCGCCTGTCGGAATCCATGCGCCTCTGATTTAGGTTTGGAGCTGGTTCGTTCATCGGAGGTGGAGAGCATGGATGATGACGCTCCCGTGAATCACAGTAAGCACGATGAAGGGTGGGTTCACTTTGGTGGTCTCTGTGTGGAAGGGCATGTGCAATCCGTGGTGGGTATGTCTATTGGAGGTGCTGGGTTTGAGTGTAATTCTGAAGAAAGCTTTAAAGCTACTGGGTTGGGTCTTGAAGGCGGTGGTAAAGACCCTATGTCCTTTTGATGAGTGTCTGTCCCCTGTTCTTATTTTCCTTATGAATATTATTGCTTGGAATTGTAGAGGTGCGTGAAAGCCCGCCTTCAAAAGTTATGTTAGAGAGCTGGTCCGCATTCATGATCCAGCTATTTTAATAGTGATGGAGACTCGGGTTGGGGGAGACAGTGCGAAGGAGATTACAGATGAGTTGCCGTTTGATGGAGCTATTCACACTGATACAATTGGTTATGCGAGTAGGTTATGGCTGTTGTGGAATGAAGATAGAGTGGAGATATCCTAGTTAGCAAACACGAAACAGGAAATTCATGTGATTGTTAAGGTATGTGCCTCTAACCTTAACTGGTTATTAACTGCGATTTATGCTAGCCCCAGGTGTGCCGAAAGGCAGGTATTATGGGGTAATCTTAAAATGATGGCTGGCAATTTTAATGAGCCATTAATAGAGGAAGATAAATTTGGAGGAAAGGGGTTGAGTGTAAATAGAGCTCTTTAGTTTAAGGAGTGTCTGGATGACTTAGGTTTTTCGGGTCCGTGGTTTACTTGGACTAACAGAAGGGAGATTCAGGCTCTTATCCAGGAGAGGATTGATCGGTTTTTTGTAAACTCTCAATTGTGTCTGATGTACCTTGAGGCCCGTGTGGTTCATCTTACAAGGTGCCATTCCGATCACTCACCGGTTTTGTTGGAATTGCAACCAAGAGTTCATGAGAATAGGAGAAAGTTATTTAAGTTTCAAACTTGTTGGCTATCTAATTGCACCTTCCCTACCATTGTTAATCAGGCTTAGAGGCAGAGCACGGGTTTGGCGCAGGCTATTGAGTCTTTCACTAAAGAGGCAACCAGGTGGAATAAGGAGCAGTTTGGAAAAGTATTTGCTAGAAAAAAGAACATCATGGCGAGGTTAAATGGCATCCAGAGAGCTTTGGCTGTGCAACCTTCGGTTTTTCTTCTTAACCTGGAGAATGACCTCCTTAGGGATCTCGATACTGTTCTGAATCAGGAAGAGGAAATCTAGGCATTAAAGTCTAGAGTTAATTGGATGATTCAAGGGGATAGGAATACAACTTTCTATCATGTATCTACCTTGGTGAGAAAAAAAGAGGAACAAGATTTTGGCTATCAAAGATGCTGTGGGTGAGTGGATTTATCAGGAGGAGGATGTCAAAGATTTCGTGAGGAATGGGTACAGTGATATTTTTACCACATCCTTCTCTAGTGTTCCTACCTTTCCTCTTAGGATTTCTTCTTGGCAGGCCAGGTTATCGGAGGAGGAAAAATGTAGTGTTAGTGGAAAGGTGTCAGAGGAAGAAATTAAGGCCGCTTTATGGTCTTTAAAAGCTTTCAAGGCGCCTAGGCCGGATGGGCTGCATGCGGGGTTTTTTCAAAAGTTCTAGCTTACTGTGGGTAGGTCAGTTATCAATAAAGTTAAAAAAGTCTTTGCTGATAGGAGAGTTCCGGATTACCTTAATACTACTCATATTGCCCTTATTCCTAAGATTCAAAGTCTGGAGATGCTCAGTAATTATAAACCTATTAGCCTGTGTAATACGGTGTATAAAATTGTGTCGAAGATTATTGTTGCCAGGTTGAGGCCGTATCTAGACAAGCTCATCTCCCCGTGCCAGTCGGCTTTTATCCCGGGTAGGAACGGTATTTATAATGCTATAATAACTTAGGAAGTCATCCATTCTCTCAGCAAAAAAAAAGGAAAAGTTGGGTACATGGCTTTGAAGATTGACCTTGAGAAGGTGTATGATAAATTGGAGTGGAGTTTCATTCGATATATGCTTAATAGAGTTAATATGCCTACTGATTTAATCGATACTATCATGAGTTGTGTGTTGACAGTATCCACTTCGATTGTTTTCAATGGGGAAGCGTTGGAATCTATATACCCTTCAAGAGGGATAAGGCAAGGGGATCCTCTTTCTCCCTATCTCTTCATCCTTTGCATGGATTTTCTTGGGCAACTTATTGAGGAAAAATGTAGTGCTAAGCTCTGGAGACCTGTCAAAGTTTCTCAAAAAGGTCCCTCAGTTTCCCATTTGATGTTTGCGGATGATTTGGTTCTCTTTGCCAAAGCAGATAATGCTAATTGTTGCGCCGTTAGGGATGTGCTTGATGAGTTTTGCAAGATGTCAGGGCAAACAATCAGTGAAGCTAAGTCTAGAGTTTTCTTTTCTCCCAATGTTGAGATGGATGATAGGGAGGCTTTTTGTGACATCCTTGGCTTCGCCTTTACTCTCTACCTAGGAAAGTATTTGGGCATCCCTATTAGACAGCCGGGTATGTCTTTTCGAGAGTATAATTTTATTCTTGACAGAGTAAAACAGAAATTAGTGGGTTGGAAAGCAAATTTGCTTTCTTTGGCGGGGCGTGCAGTGCTTATTCTAGCTTCCTCAGCGGCTATTCCTTCCTATGTAATGTAATGTGCTGCTCTCCCAGGAAGAGTTTTGGATGGTATAGACCGAGTGAACAGAAATTTTTTATGGGGTACTACGGAGAATCAAAGAAAGATGCACTGGGTTAGGTGGCAAAAAGTTAATAGAGCTAAGGAGGAATGAGGTCTTGGTCTTCAAACGGCAAGAGGGAGGAACACTGCTCTCCTTACAAAACTGAATTGGAGGTTGCACACAGAGCAAGATATGCTTTGGGCTAGGGTTTTAAAGTAAAAATATTGTTCTGGTAGGAGAGCTAGGGCCACAAATGCAGATCGTCTTCCGTGCTCTCAGGTTTGGACAGTAATGAAGAGAGGTAGGGAGGTGTTCAATAAAGGTAGTATGTGGCTGGTGGGTAGAGATAGTAATCAGAGTTTTTGGTATGGGAATTGGATCAAAGGGGGTCCCATTCGTCATAGGGTCCTAGGTCCATTGACCCGTGAAGCTGAATTACTTGAGGTAAAGGATGTTTTGACTGACTCGGGTTGGGATTAGGATCGTATTCCTTTTGTTCTGCCTGTGGATATTAAGAACTTGATCCTAGCTACTCCGGTGTCTATCACAAGTAGAAGGACTAACAGATTAGTCTGGGCTGGTAGTACCAGAGGTGGGTTCGATGTTAAGAGTGCTTATAAATTGGCTAATCATACTAATTATATGCTTATTTTGTCTACGGGGTGGATCTGGAAAATTAATACCTTACCTAGAATTAAAACCTTTATTTGGAGATGTGTGCATGATAGTATTGGTGTTAAAGGTTGCCTTGTTAGGAGAGGGATGGGGGCTGATGATTTATGCCCTATTTGCCAAGAAGATAAGGAATCAGTTTTACATGCTCTTCGAGATTGTGATCGTGTAAGGGCTGTTTGGTTGCAATTTGGTGTTAGGTACACGAATCAAGCCTTTTGGAGTAGCGATCTTCAGGAGTGTTTAACAATGAATGGGAGTAAGGGTAGCAGGGCGATGTATGGAAGAAATCATTGGAGTATGCTATTTTCCTTTGCTATTTGGATGATATGGAAAGGTAGAAATCAAATGGTGTTCCCTAGCAAGGCTCAAAATCCAAAGCTTTTGACTGAAATTGAGAATCTGTACACTGAGTTCATGTACTGTGCTAGCTCTCCAAGATGTCCCGTCCCAAGGGTGGTAGTTGTGTGTCGTTGGGAGAAGCCTCTTAAGGGATGGATCGAGTTAAATACAGATGGGTGTACAGCAGGTAGTACGGGCTTGGCTGGCTGTTGAGGAGTTGTGTGTGACAACCATGGGGAGTGGATTTCTGAGTTTTCAAGGCATATAGGGATCATGAATAGCTTTGTGGCTGAATTATGGGGATTAAGGGATGGTTTATTGCAAGCCGGGTTATGTCAATGATGTGATTTCCCATCTTGGATGACTGCAGGATGCTCATCTCCAAGTTTCAGCAGGTGCAATTTAAACACTGCTTCCGCCAATCGAATCATAATGCAGATGCTCTTGCAAGGTAAGGTGCTGATCAAGACTTAGTTTTTAGAATATTTGAAAGTCTGCCTGTGGACGCTTTTGTGTTTTTTGAACAGGACATCAATGGTTTGTGCTTTAACAGATTGCGTTTTGTGTCTGCTGCTTCTTTTTAGTTTATGTTATCTTCTCTTTCACCCAAAAAAAAAAAAAATGTATGAAGAAAGAAGAACAATTAAAAACAATTGATATTTTAATTAAATTTAATGTAAAATAGATAATCTAATGTGAGGTGTTTTGAAAAGTGAGCATGTAAAATAGAAAGAGTAAGTTCTTATACTAAAATAAACATAAATTTTTGCATGAGCTAGTGCGAATACTCTATTGATAATCAAAAGATTTATTTAACTTCAACAGCACTAGTGAGGGATGTTATGGATGAGTTCTCAAAAATTATCTTGCTTTGATACCTCCAAATTCGATTATAGACAAGATAGGCTAATATAGTGAAGTGTTTAACCCCTGTCTTTTACTTTTTTCAGAACCAAGGTATTTGGGATTGATGCATTTGATCCAATCCATTGTGATTTTATGGAAATTGGGGATCAATCCAAGTGTCACACATGGGGATGGCAATGTGCATGTTTGGCCTTTGGCGGAGATAGTTGTGGCATTGTGAGCAAGAAAATGAAAATGAAAATGAAAAGAAAAAAAAAAAAACATGGCGTTTTAAGGTTCAAGAGATGGATGATTATCGGTTAAAAAAGGTACAATAATGGTGAGGAGGTTGTGCATTAATTATTCATTTAGTGCGCACCTCGAGCAGTTAGTGCACATACTACTCACCGTCATCTTACCTTATTTAATAAATAATGCTAGCCATCCATCTCTCAAACCCTAAAAAGTAAAACCCTATGTTGTTGTTGTTTGATGGTTTTTTTTTTCTTCATTTTCTTGCCCACAACCGCCTCCCAAAGGCCAAACACACACGTCATCATTTTCATCTATGATGCTAAATTTATGAAATGAAAACAAAGAACCCAAAAACCACACTAGAGCGAGAGACACAAAGGTGAAATATGCATCAAATCCAAGCCAAAATGGGTAAATGCCCCTTTTTAGAAAACAATTTAGCAATTTGTCACTCTTTTCAAACTATTTAGCAAAATACTCTTGTTTTGGAATTCGATTTTAACAAAATCAAGTTATGTGTAAAAATAGATATTCTCAAAATTGAGTTCTATGTGTTTTTTCAAGTAAAACTCGACATTAGCAATATCAAGTTTCATTTAAATTTTCAAAAAAATTTAAGTGACAAAATATATATAGAACTCAACATTGTTAATGTCAAGTTCCATTTGTAACTCGATTTTGTTAATATCAAGTCTAAAAAAACAATGGCATTTTACTAGATAATTTCAAAATATGGACATTTTGCTAAAAAAAATTTTCCAAAAAGGAGCATTTTTCCATTTTGGCCTCAAATCCAATCCAATAATTGAATGAAGAGCTTTGAAGGTGGTAATATATCTTTTTATTATTATTATTATTTATTCATATCTAAAAATCATATATCATAATATTACAGTTTAAGAAAATAAAAAAATTTAAATATTTGGTTTCTTTCAATAATTTACACATGCATAATCCAAGTTTGTTAAAGAAATAGAAATTTATAAATAACCAACTAAATCAAATAAGTTTATAGTACTTCAACAAGGAATAAATTGTATTTATTTTCTTTAAATCAATGTAAATAAAATTATTAAATAAAAAATATGAAAGAAAGACAAAGTAGTATTAAAAAAAAAAAAAAAACTTTTTTTATTTTAAACAAAGTATAACTAGTCCATAAGGAGTTTACTTAAATTAATGCCTACTTTTAAACTTTGACAAATCCTCAGGAATACTCCAACTTAACCCAAAATCCATCATAATCATTTGAATGTGGACAAAGTTTTGCCTACGAATTTGACAAATAGAAAAAATGTGATACCTTATTATCAATTACTTATAAAGATAAAGAAATAAAAGTTTCTTGCAAATAGTTTCTCTAACAAAAAATTTCAAGTCTTTTGATAGGTTATACTTATATCTGTAGAGAGGGAAACAACCTTTCCAAATGGCACAATTCCATTTGTGAAAAGTTTGGTGAGTGAGTGTCTATAAATAACACCAAATTGTCAAAGCCATTATGTCATTGTTCCTTGTTTGTTTAGAAATAATCTATATGTGGGTTACACCCTCACGGTATTTCATGTCTTTGGAACCATCATAATTGAGAACATTAGGGAATCATTAGCAAGCAGGGCTAGCAAAGAGATTTTTCCTTTTTCTTTCTTTGATTAAGCAAAGATTTTACGTTGTTTACAGCAATAGTGATGAATATGTTCAGAAAGGCTAAAAATAATGCATCATTTACAAATTAATGGGAGGCAAAAGGTTTATAACTAACGAACTAGTACTTCCTTGTGTTTCTAGCATAAAAGTTTAGGGTTTATACCTCTCTCTTCCAAGTTCCAACTATTGATTTATTAACAAGTTGAGAAGCTAGCATTCGAGAAACTAACAGAACCACCGTCACCATCATCACCACCACCACCGCCACCATCACCAACATCATCTAGCCTCTCCCAGTTGCATCAATCTCTACACGTTGTCTTCTCACTCCTCCTCCATTTGTTTCTCCATCAACCACCGCTCGCCTACAATGCATCTAGGCTTGTTTGGTGTATCTCCCAAGAGAACATTGCTTATGGTAGTGGAAATCACCACACCATTTTGCTTCCCTTGAATCATCTCAACATGCATAGATTTGCAATGACCAACTCAATGGTTTGGAAGTCCAAATTTGATCTAGGATTTTACTAGTTCAAAAGCGACATAGTTTGATTGGCATAATAGTATGACGAAGTTACTGAGTCAACTTAGGTGACACCTAAGGAGATAGAACTAAGTCGACTGAGGCAAATTAAGGTCCATATGTAGTGGAATCGAGCCAAGATGTTTTTTTTAAGGGTCCTATTAATGGAAAAATTATACAGTCCTCTGGTGGACCACGTCACTTGTCCACCATGAGGACCTTATAATTTCTCCTATTAATGAATGTCTTTATGGCAATTATTAATAAAAAAATTTACGAAAGTTTTGACATTACGTACTTTCATGGGAAAATATAAGAAGTTGTAAAAAATTTAATTGTTTTTTTTTTTTTTCTCTTTTCCCATAAAAAGTTTCTAAAAATATTTCCTAAAACTATGGTATTTTCTATACGTTATTGGGTGGTGTTTTCTATGTGTTTATGTGAGAATTCAAAGTGACGAGTCACTTCAAGTTTGGAGGAGGCCCAATGATTTCTTTAATTGGTCTCTATTTCATGGTGATATCAAATTAATAACAAATTGATTTGGATGTAATAGAGAAATGAAAGTAAGAAAGATGCATGCTAAGCTTTTGTTAGAATGTGAACGAATATGAGTTCACAATTTTTTTATTCTACTTTTTTTTCCCAATTAGCCAAACATATTTCTAATTTAAAATTAAAAAAAAAATGTTTTTTTATTGTCATTCTTAATAAGAAGTTTTTGAAAAAAAAAAACAAAAAATAGTTAACAAACCATTTTTTTTTTTATTGAAAATAGTTAATAAACATGAACTTACATTTCGTACATGTGTGGAACTAAAATAACATCTACTAACTATATAAAAAGTGTCTATAGCTATTTCTACAGTGACTTTGGTCTAGGCAATTTTTGTCTCTTTGTGAGCAAAACAGTGCGTGCTGTAATTTCACCGTAAGACCAACAAAACTTGATAGCTAATGCAGAGGTGTTTCATATGTGCTGGGCCCGCTGGCCTGGGCCTCTTTTTATTTTTCCTTTTTCTATTTTCCTTTATTAACATCTATATATATATATATATATATATATATTTAGAAGGTTTTAACATCTATATGTAGTTGTGTAAATCATGCTTTGAGCTTATTTCTGTTTTTATTTTTTAAAATATTTATACGTGGTAATATAGTGTTTTTGTTACATACACAACTAATTGTCATAATATATTCATAATCGATGAGGTGCCAGTTCCTTATAAGACAAAATAAAATAATAAACTATCAAACCAAAACCAACTACAATTGAAAATAAAGTTCTTGTGAAAATGTTATAACATTTTTGGTTTTATCATAATATTTTTACAATTTTTAAGGCGTCAGTTGCATATAGATAAAAATAAATAAATAAAATATAAAATGTCATACAAGGATGTACCACAACTTAAAATAAAAGTATTGTTAAAATGTAACATTTTGTTGATGTTATAATATTTTTGTAACTGCTAAGGTGTAAGTTTGTTAAAGCACTCACTTCAGCTCATGCAAAATGGCATAAGAGCCACATTTTGCACAGCCAATTCCAAAAACGCCCACATCAGCTTATGCATCTATTGTGCAGAATACATTTAAACTATAATACTTATGCAAATATACACAAGCAGTGTTGTTGTGCAATTTAGCTTTTATTATTTCTTTGCATTTTTCAATGATGAAGAAAGAGAGTTGATGTTGGTTCTGTTATTTTCACAATATTTTCACAGAGTTGATGTTGGTTTTGTTATTTTCACAATATTTTCACAACTGCTGAGGTGTGAGTAGCTTATAAATCAAAATAAAATATAATATCATACCATGAGCCATCACAACTTAAAATATTGTGAAAATATGACATTTTTTTGTTATTACAATATTTTCACAACTGCTGAGGTGTAATGTTAAGTTCTTGATGGATCAAGAACTGTTAAGACGAGAAAAATGGTTACTTCGAGGGTAACTAACCTCCAGGAATCAAAGAGGGTGGAGAGAGAGAAGATTAGAGAGGAAAACAAAGATAAGAAAGAAGCAATTGAGTGATTTTACTTGGCTTCTTTACCAATGTACTTACAGAGTTATATACCCCAAACCATCTCATGCGTTCCCTCAGAAACTAACAGCCTAAACAAACTAAACTCTAACTAACTGACTTGCCAGCTCATATGCCAGCTCATCAACAAACAACTAACATATCATACAATTCAATCCATACATCCATACATCAATGTATACAACCATCAATATGCTCGAGTTCCTAACAACTACCCCCTCCCCCCCATTTAAAACAGCTTGCCCTCAAGATGGAGAAATTGTTGCTGAAGTGTCAAAAGGTCTTCCCAAGTGGCATCATCAGAGGAACAACCTTGCCACTGAACCAACAATTGAGTGATAGTCCTCCTGCGCAACTGAAGAGTCCTGGTCTGCAGAATGGCCACAGGTTTAGGGGCAATAACTCCTTGAGAAGTGACAGAAAGTAAACTGGGAAGAGGGACAGAGTTGTGGCCTAATTTAGCCTTCAAACATGAAACATGGAATACTGGGTGAATGCAAGAGCCAGCAGGAAGATCCAACCTATAAGCAACTGGTCCCACCCTCTGTATGATCTTAAAAGGACCAAAGAACCTAGGAGATAGTTTATGGGAGGACCTATAAGCTACAGATTGCTGCTTGTAAGGCTGAAGTCTTAAGTACACCCAGTCCCCAATCTGAAATTCCCTCTCAGTTCTATGCAAATCACTCTGCTGTTTCATCCTTGCTTGAGCATTAACCAAATTCTGCTTGAGCAAGGACAAAATATGCTGTCTTGATTGAAGCAAAAAGTCAACAGCAGCTACTTGAGTAGTGCCTGGAATATAGTCCAGCAATCAGATATGCTTTGATACCAAATGTTAAGTTCTTGGTGGATCAAGAACTGTTAAGAAGAGAAAAATGGTTACTTCGAGGGTAACTAACCTCCAGAAATCAAAGAGGGTGGAGAGAGAGAAGATTAGAGAGGAAAACAAAGATAAGAAAGAAGCAATTGAGTGATTTTACTTGGCTGCTTTACCAATGTACTTACAGAGTTATATACCCCAAACCATCCCATGCGTTCCCTCAGAAACTAACAGCCTAAACAAACTAAACTCTAACAAACTGGTTTGCCAGCTCATATGCCAGCTCATCAACTAACAACTAACATATCATACAATTCAATCCATACATCCATAAATCAAAGTATACAACCATCAATATGCTCGGGTTCCTAACATGTAAGTTCTTTATAGGTCAAAATAAAATAAAATAAAAAATTATTAAACCAGGACCCATCACAACTGAAAATAAACGTATTGTGAAAATTTTATGACATTTTGTTGTTGTCACAATATTTTCACAACTACTCAGGTAGAAGATTCAGTAGGTTATAATCTTCCAAACCTAAAATTTTATATAATTCGATGACACATATGCCTTTTGTTATCTTGCTCTTTTTAAAAAAATTATTTTCTTGCTTAAAAGGTGTTTAATAAAAACTAAATAAGCTAAACATTATAGCTAGACGCATAAAATGTAGTAATACGATAAAGAATGAAGTATGAATACAAATATTTGTTGTGGATGGTTGTAGGTGTTTGATGAAGAGTTTTAATTACATGTGGTCTTATTTATTACAAAAATTCAAATATTGTAATAATGTCTTAGCAAAATTTTAGTTGCTTATTGTTGGAAGATGATATTTGTTATCATTCTTTTTTTGATAACCTATTTGTTATCATTCTTAAAATAATTTTTGTGAGTGGATATTGCATTTAGCAAATAGGTTCTAAGAAACTATTATAGTAAAATGGATATTCATATGTTAAATAACTACGTTAAGTTTGTATGTAATCAACATTCTTATATGAATGATATTAGCATTATATGACATGCATTTTTTAGTACATGGTTTCATACTTCTTCAAATAGAAACTTTATCTTAAATTTCTCACCTAATGTACAACACATGCCTTGCACGTGCCACTCAAACTAGTCTATATATAAAAAGCACGAATGCGTGTAGCTACAGTAGCTATTGTGTCTTTTGGTTTGCTCAATTGACACTATAGCTACAGTAGCTATAATTTTTTTTTTTTTTAGTTTGTGCTTTTTTTTTTTCCTTTTAAATATTTATATGAGTTTGCATATGTCGGGCCTGTGGGCCTGGTGACCTCGGCCCACTTTACATCCGGCCCAGGGCCCATGCCGAGGTAGAAGGAACGTCCGAGGACGTTCCATGAAAGCCTGAGCTTTAAAAATCCCTGCCGAGGATAACCCTGTCCTCGGCAGACCGAGACTAGCTCCAGGTGGGGGAACAGGCTCAGGACAGGCTGTCACCTCCACACTAAATGCGCTCACCTAACCCTCTGGCCGCACTAATGAAGATGTGACTCTTGGACAGGGCAACATTGGTTATTGTGAACCACTTGAGTACTGATAATACAGCTGATGGGACGGACAGTCAGAGGAAAAGCGTATGGATGATCATCAGATGGAAGAAAGAGATGGGAGAATGAGGACTATATAAGAGGAACCAACAGAACAGCAATGGGAAAAAAAAAGAAAAAAGGAAGGAGAAAAGGAGAGAAGAGGGACAAATATAAACTTCCTCAGATCAGTGCCAAGGAGCAGCATTAAAGTGGAACTTGTATGCTCTAATCTTCAAGGGGGGTGAATTCATCATTGGGGGCTCCATTTGTCTGTTACGGCCAATTTCTTTAACCCACTCTCTAAAAATGTATTGTTTGGGGCCTTTAAAAAATTGAGTCCCTACAGCATATATATTGTTATACTGACACAACAAATTTTACAATATTTTCACAATTATTGAGGTGTCAATTTCCTATAGGTCAAAATAAAATAATAAAATATGAGATTGTGACCAAACACAACTGAAAATAAATGTTTTGTGAGAATGTTGTAACACTTGTTGTGTAAATGTGTAAAAGCTACCATACTTTTTAGTTTGCTCAATATATACTATTCATCACTTCATTGGCTTTTTTTTTTCTTTTTTCAGTAATCGATATGTGCTCTTTTAAAAAAAAATATTTATATGAGTTGGCATATAGATTATTATATTAACACAACAAATTTCATAATTATTGAGGTGTTAATTTCTTATAGGTCAAGATAAAATAATAAAATATGAGACTGTGACCAACCACAATTGAAAATATATATTTTGTGAAATTGTTGTAACACTTATTGTTATCACAATATTTTCACAATTGTTGAGATCTTAGTTTCTTATAGATCAACAAAAAAAAAAAAAACCGAAGTCCACAACATTTTTACATTAACTTCACAACAAATTATAGGTAAGTTACTATTGATGGATAAAAAAATGATATCAGTCGTGGGTCCATTTTAAAATCAGTAACAACCTACCATCTAGAATTTGTTATGAAAATATTATGAAGATAATATTTCTATGAAATAAATAATAATATATCAGACCAAAACTTACCACAGCTGAAAATAAAGATACTGTGAAAATATTGTGACATTTTGTTGTGTTCCTATACTTCATTTTTGGTTTAGTCAAATTTGGTGAGCAAAAATTCATTGTTTCACACACAGTTTTCTTCTGTTGGTTTTTTGTTTGTTATTTCTTTTAATGCATAGTTTAAAGTGGTTGTTCTAATTAAAAACCAATAACAATTTACTACTTAGAATTTGTTATAAAAATATTTTGGACGTAGCATTACTCTAAAATAAAATTATAAAAGATCATACCAGGACCCACCATAGCTAAAATAAAGGTATTGAGAAAATATTGTGACATTTAGTGTCCGTTTGGCATGAATTATTTTTGCCAACTTATTTTACTATTCAACTTATTTTTGCTACTATTCAACTTATTTTTGCTACTATTCATGGATCTCACTACACTTTTTGGTACTATTCATAAGTCTTACTATACTATTTCAGCTAACTTTTACCTTTATTTACAGTACTTTCAACAAAAAGTTTTCAATTTCAACAAAATAAGCAGATCTTAAACGAATACTTATTGTGTTCTTGATTTTTTTTTTTTTTAGCCAATTCGTTGAGTCAAAATTCATAGTTTTACGGACAGTTTTCTTGGGCTGACTTTATTTTATTTTATTTTATTTTAACACACTAGTTAAAGTATAAAACACATAGTTTTACTAACAAAAACGAATTATGGAAAAAAGGTAATTTCCCCCTTTTTGTTTGAGGTAGATTTATCTCCCAAACTTTAAAGTTGAATAATTTCCTCTTTTATATTTTGTAAACAAGTATATAGTCCATGCTGTTACTCTCTTAGTTAAACCTTAACAAAATTTTATGATTCTTAGAATATTTCATTGTGCAATATCTAAAATGCCTCACGAAATTTTAATGTCCCAATAGTTTTCTTCGTGTATTTTGAGTTTTGTGTGTTAGTCATACTTAGAAAGTAAAAATAGTGATGTATGGTATTTTATTTGTTACCTAGAGAATACTAATTTATTAGTGGTTTAAATCTTCTAAATTTATAATTTTTCTAATAGAAACTTCAATGACATATGTCTTTTGTTATTTTGTTCAATTTTTATCTGTTTTCTTTCTTAAAAATGTGTTCATTAAAAATTAAGTAAGCTAAGCATCGTAGTTAGCCTCATAAAATAAAATGATAAAGAATGAAGTATGAATAACAAAATATTCATTGCAAATGGTTGTAGGTATTTAATTTGATGAAGAGTTTTAATTGTAGCATATGTCATCATTTTTTGCGAAAATTTAAATATTGTGACAATGTTTTATCAAACCTTAATTGTTTATTGCTGGAAGATGATGACATTTGTTATCATTCTTAGTATAATTTTTTTGTGAGTAGATATATACTATCTTTAGTAAATAGGTTCTACGAAATGGAAAAAGTATTTTATATCAAATGATACCATGTTATCCGTATCAAAATTAAATAAACGAGAGATATGTGTGCAAAAATAATTACCCACTAACATATGTCTTTCAATTATTAGTGGGTTAGTTATTTTTTGCTAATATGTCACACACTTATTGAATTTTGATACTGCTGACATAGTATCATTGATACCAAATACCTTCTCCTAAGAAATTATCATATTAGATAGATAGTCATATGTTAAATAACTATTCTAAATTTAAATAAATGGATTGATACTACAAAAAGAAATTCTATCTTAAATTTTCTCCCTCAAGGGGTAGCACGTGCAACCCTTACTAGTGAACAAAGAGTCTAAATAATTATTTTCATTTTCAACAAAGACGTTTAATATTTAAAGGGTCATGCTAACGGGTACGCTTAAAGCAATTTATTTTAGGAAAGTTTTGACACGATTTTTATGAAAAATAGAAAAAACTGTAAAAACATTAATTTTTTTTTTCTTTGCCCATAAAAACTTTCTTTAGATGGATTATTAACCATTACCCTAAGAGCAATCGTTAGCATTTTCCATATTTAAAACCCTCTAAACTATTGAATTATAGAAAAACAAATCTGATGGTGTAATGAAAGTGCACAAGTCTTATCTCGTCCATATGTGTCGTCCGTGAGAAAAGAAGGAAAAAGTGAATGCGTGAAGGATACTTGTCCCCAATAACCTCGTCCGTCCTTAATCAAGGATGGACGAGTTCACTGGGCTCTGAACGTGTTAAGCTTTTGACAAGCATGATTTCCACCAGGCGTAAGGGACAAGTTGCACTGCTATAAGCCAAGTCCTTCACTAGCCGTTATGGAGCACCAATCCAAATAAGGTAACCTCCATGGCAGTTATGGAAGTTACCTCTGAATCCTCCGAACTCCTCGACAATAGAAATAGTTATTAAACAAATAATCGTTTCACATATGCTATATAAGCATTCATCCATGAGAAGGTAAGGCATTCAGACATCTTTTACAAAAAAACGCTTCATTTTTACTTGGAATTACAAACCCACTGACTTGACCATTGGAGGATTCTTGGCCGGCCTCCACCGGTCTCCTCTGATTTTGTATTTGCTGTTTTAGGACTCAGCCTTAAAATCATCAACGCCTGAAACTTTCAACCTACTGATTTCCAAGGATACATCAGTTGGCGCCGTCTGTGGGAAAGAGATTTTCTGCACTCGAACTTCATTGTTGAGTTCTACAATTTCTTTCTCCGACAAAGGGCTGAAATGGTTCAGACAAGATCAAGGGCTACTAGTCCAGGCCATCAAGAGAGTAGGGATGCCTCTAGTAATCCCCACTGCAATCGCCAATCTGCGCCTGCCATGCAACCATCCTCAGTTCAACACGTAAAATCCATGGTAGCTGCCATGGCAGAGTTAACTCGCCAGAACCAAGAATTGATAAGGGAGATTAATCTCAGGAGGCAAAGGCCTGAAGCCTATGGAGAAGAGTAAGGCTAGAGCCAGGCAGATGAAAGAAATGCAGAGCCTGAAAGCCAGTCAAAGGGCACCACTTCATGGAGGGTGCCACATTTGGAAAGAGAGATAGACCAAATGAGAAGAGTTATGGATTAGATGAGGGAGAATATGAGAAGGGCAAATCCTGTAAAAGATTTGGTTCACAGAACTGATTCCCCCTTCACGGCTTCCATCAACACTCACCCTTTGCCACCAAAGTTCAAGATGCCTTCTTTAGATTCGTATGATGGAACGCGTGACCCGTTTGATCATAATACTACTTTTAAAACCACAATGCACCTTTAAGGGGTTCCGAATGAAATTATGCGTAGAGTCTTCCTTACTACCCTTAAAGGTTCTGCATGAGTTTGGTTTAGCAAAATACCCCTAAATTCAATAAGTTCTTTTGAAGAGTTGAGCAAGTTGTTTGTTAATAACTTCATTAGGAGACAGAGACATAAGCGTTCCTCGTTCAACCTGTTAACCATAGAGCAAGGAGAGAATAAAAGCCTGCAGTCCTTCATCACTCGTTTCAACAGGGAAGCCTTGACCATGGACGAGGTAGATGATAAGCTACTATTGGTGGCCTTCCATAATGGGGTTAATTCTGAGTTATTCATACACAAGTTATATGAGCAGGAGCCTCAGACCATGGCCAAACTCGTCCATTCAGCCCAAAACTTTATGAATGCAGAGGATGCCATCATAACCAAGAAGAGGAAGAGAGTTGAGAAAATGGAAGCCAACCCCTCGCGCCATTCAGAACAGGGTCCTCGTCCTAAGAAGGGACAAACGGAAGATAAGAAGGACAAAGATAAGAAAGGTGGCCCTTCGGCACAGAATCAACAATACACGCCACTGAACATGCTGCTCGAACAAGTCCTTATGCAAATCAAGGATGATCCTTCTTTGAAGTGGTCGAAGAAAATGAAGGGAGATCCCAATAAGCATAATAGGAATAAGTATTGTCGCTTCCATAGAGATCATGGACATGATACGGACGAGTGTTTCAATTTAAAGCAGCAGATTGAGAATCTCATAAGGCAAGGGAAGTTAAGAAATTTCCTTGGACGAAACCACAAGGACGAGAAATTGAAAGGGAAGATAGAAGAACCATCACGACCACCGCCCAGAGAAATAAGAGTTATCATAGGGGAAAGTTCAACAAGCCAGTCGTCCAAGTCAAAGAAGCCATACCTAAAGGTAGTGCAGAGCGTCCAACTTTCTGGAAGATCACCAAGGAAAAGGACCATGGATGAGCAAGCGATCACTTTCATGGACGAGGATGCCAAGAGAATTCACCACCCTCACGATGATGCTATCGTCATCACTTTGCTCATTGCTGACTACACGACCAGAAGGGTGATGGTAGACAATGGAAGCTCTGCAAACATTTTATATTATCCAGCTTTTCAGCAGATGAGGTTAGGACGAGATCGGCTCTGTCCAGTGAGCTCCCTCTGGTAGGTTTCGGTGGAATGAAGGTGCAACCTATGGGCACTATTTCATTACCGGTGATAGTGGGGGCATACTCGCAACAAATCACCAAGGATGTGAACTTTCTTGTGGTAGATTGTTCATCCTCCTACAATGCCATAATTGGAAGGCCAACTTTAAATAGTTGGAAGGCTGTTACATCTACCTATCACCTGTCGGTCAAGTTTCCAATAGAGCATGGAGTAGGACAAGTACAAGGAGACTAATTAGCAGCAAGAGAATGTTACCTGGCCATGTTAGCCATGGACGAGCCAGTTCAGGCCATGAATATTGAAGAAAAGAGAGTTGTGGCAGAGCCCACTGAAACGTTGGAAGATATTTCCTTGGATGAAAATAACCCTGAGAGGTGTACCAGGGTTGGAGCAGATTTAGAAGTGAAGATTAAGAAGGACCTCGTCTGTTTTTTGAAGAAAAATATTGATGTGTTTGCTTGGAGTCATGAGAACATACTGGGTATAGATCCTAGTGTCATTACCCACCGTCTGAATGTATGTCCATCCTTCAAGCCAGTGCGACAAAAGAAGAGGGTTTTTGCCCTTGGGAGAGATAATGCTATCAAAGACGAAGTTCAAAAGTTGATCGTGGCGAAGTTTATTCGAGAAGTTTATTATCCAGACTGGTTGGCCAATGTGGTAATGGTCAAGGAGGTAAACGGTAAGTGGAGAATGTGTGTAGATTTCATCGATCTAAACAAGGCTTGCCCCAAGGACAGCTACCCGTTGCCACACATCAACCAGTTGGTAGATTCGACTGCGAGTCACAAGTTACTTAGTTTTATGGATGCTTTCTCTAGATATAATCAGATAAGGATGGATGAGCAGACCAAGAGAAGACATCCTTTGTCACTAGCCAAGACTTGTTCTGTTATAAGGTGATGCCTTTCAGTTTGAAGAACGTAGGGGCAACATATCAGAGGTTGGTTAACCACATGTTTCATCCACAGATTAGGCGGAATGTAGAAGTCTACGTTGATGACATGCTGGTAAAGAGTCAGGATGAGGGAAAGCATCTAGACGACCTGCAGGAAACATTTGACACGTTCAGGAAGTACAACATGAAGTTGAACCCCAGCAAATGTGCTTTTGGAGTATCATCAGGGAAATTCTTGGGGTTTATGGTTTCACATATGGGAATTGAAGCAAATCCAGACAAGATCCAGGCGATACTAAACATGGAGCCTCCGTGGAATATCAAAGAAGTCCAGTCTCTTACCGGACGAGTTGCAGCCCTTAATAGGTTTGTCTCTAAAGCTACTGACAAATGTTTGCCATTTTTTAAGGTTCTTAAAAAAGCATTTGAATGGATTGACGAGTGTCAGAAAGATTTTGAAGATCTGAAAACGTACCTTACCATGGCTCCTTTATTAAGTCTGTCTGTCTTGGGAGAGGAGTTATATTTATACTTGGCAGTCACCCCACATGCCATAAGTTCAGCATTGGTAAGGGAAGAAGATAAGGTGCAAAGGCCTGTGTACTACATAAGTAGAGCACTGAGAGGAGCGGAATGACGATATTTGCAAATAGAGAAGTTGGCTTTTGCATTAATAACGGCTTCCAGAAAGCTGAGGCATTACTTCCAAGCTCATGTCATCACTGTCATGACCGATCATTCGCTCAAGAAAGTAATGAACAAATTGGAAGCTGCAGGACGATTGATCCAATGGCCTGTTGAGCTCAGTGAATTTGACATCAGATATCAACCAAGGCATGCCATAAAAGCTCAAGCACTGGCAGATTTCATTGCGGAGTTTACCCCAAACTATGATAATTTAGATGAGATGGACTACAGTAAGAAATGGGTCGTCTATGTGGATGGCTCGTCTACACAGCATGCAGGAGGAATAAGTGTGGTTCTACAATCCCTAGAAAGAGATAAACTGAAACACAAGGTTCGTCTGCAGTACTAAACAACTAATAACGAAGTTGAGTATGAAGCCCTCCTTAAAGGGCTGGAGCTGGCTAAATCTTTAGAAGCAAAGTCAATACTTGTCTTAGGAGATTCCCAGTTGATCATGGGCCAAGTGAATGGGACGTATGAGGCTAAGGAAGAACGGATGAAGAAGTATCTTAATAGGATGATGCACTTTATGAAGAAATTTGAGGAAGCTGACTTCGTTCAAATCCCAAGGGAAAAGAACGTGGAAACAAATACTTTAGCAAAGGAAGCCTCAGTGAATGAAGCCATGGACGAGTTTGATGAAATCCAGTACATACCAAGTATAGACATCCCTGAAGTGCAACAGGTCGAGAGCGGAGGAAATTAGATGACTCTCATTATATCATACCTGAAGGACGGAAGACTCTTAGAAGAAAGAGACAAGGCTAGAAAGCTCAGAGTAAGATTAGCTAGGTATGTTCTCATGGACGAGGTGTTATACAAAAGAGCCTTTTCTCAGCCTTATCTTAAATGTTTAGCCCAAGACGAGGCGAACTACGTATTAAGAGAGATTCATGAAAGAGCATGTGGCAATCACTTGGGAGCTAGGTCACTCGTCAATAAGGTCGTCCGTGTAGGATACTATTGGCCAAATATGCAGGCTGATGCTAAGGCATATGTCAAAGTCTGCGATCAATGCCAAAGATTTAGTAACGTCCCCAGACAACCATCAGAGTACCTTACCCCGATGACGGCCCCATGACCCTTTGCACAATAGGGACTAGATATCTTGGGTCCTTTTCCACTAGGCACAAGGCAAATGAAGTTTCTAGTGGTTAGCATTGATTATTTCACCAAGTGGGTGGAAGCAGAACCTTTAACTAATATCACGCAACAAAATGTCAAGAATTTCGTATGGAAGAACATTGTGTGCAGGTTTGGGGTGCTCAGAGTATTGATATCCGACAACAGACGACAATTTGATAATGCACTTTTTCAAGACTTCTATGAACACTTAGGAATTCAAAATCACTACTCCTTACCCGCCCACCCACAAGCAAACGGTCAGGCTAAAGTTGCAAACCGATCCTTATTGAAGATCATCAAGACTTGGCTTGGGGGGGCAAATGGAGTATGGCTTGACGAGTTACTAGGTGTTCTGTGGGCATACCGGATAACGGTGAGAACCCCTACGGGGGAAACTCCTTTCAAGCTAGCCTACGAAAGTGAAGCAGTCATACTTGTAGAAGTATATATGGCCAACCACAGGGTGATGACGTACCAAGATAAGGATAATGAGGAACAACTCCATTTAAGCCTTGATCTAATAGACGAGGTAAGGACGGATGCAGAGCAAAGGACAGCTAAGTACAAAAACCTCATGGCTAGGCAACATGATGCAATGGTAAAACCAAGGTGGTTCAACATAAGAGATCTCGTCTTAAAGAGGGTTTCCTTAGTAACCAAGAACACGGCTCATGGGAAACTGGGACCCAATTTGGAAGGCCCCTACAGAGTTGTCAACTGTAAAAGACAAAAAACCTACTACTTGGAGGCCGTAGACGGGAGGAAATTGGAGCATCCTTGGAATGTTAAGCACCTGAAGAGGTACTACCAGTAAAATGCCAGCCTGGACCAGCGTAATTCTGAACGAGCCTGGAGACCATTTATTTACTTGTCTATCTACACAAGATTGCTTTATTATTATTATGTTGAAGTTATGGACGAAGTTATGGTTTGGCTTGTATTTATTTTCCTAAAAGGCATTAACTTCTAAAGCGCATGCCTCGTCTATGAACAATATTTATGCTATGTACATAATGTTGTGCTTGAATTCTTGGTTTCCACTATTTTCGTTGAGATTAACCCAAAAGAGTGCTAAGAGCCTAAGACAAATAAATTCTCTGGACACAGGGATGTACTATCTAAATTCTCATAAGGGTGAAGCTAAGGCATACTTGTCCAAACCATGGATGAGTTGAAGAGCATACTCGTCCTAACCATGGACGAGTTGGAAGCCCTAGACGAGTGAAACTATAAATCGTTCGAGCAATGGACGAGTTAAAATCTCTATTGCATTAGTTCAACCCATGAACGAGAAAATGCATAAGCAAATGTTTATTCTATCGATTAAGACACCAACTAAACAATCCAACCTATGGACAAGTGAAAGGTTGGGCCTTGTCTTTATAAAACGCAAAAATCAACTAAGTCTAAGGACGAGTAAGGCTGATAATTACCATTTCACCTAGACAAATCATACTTACGAAATTCAAGGAATGGAGAAGTATATGTTCATGTTAAAAAGGGGGAAATTCCTTCTATGGACGAGCTAATGTTCAAAACCTATCATGGAAACAGAAATTCTCGTCCATATTATAATAGAAAACAATAATATTCATTCAGTTGATTAAGGGCGGACGACTAACGTCCAAACACCCTTGTGAAGTAAAACTTAATTGTTTTAACAACTCGCCCTAAAATCACGGATGAGCTTAATGTACTCGAATTACATAAAAAAAGGTCTTAAACAGTGGACCAGGTCAAAAAAGAAAGAAAGAAGAACACAAACATTAAAATATTCTCTAAGCAGTGGGAGCATCAACTTTAGGGTCGTCCTGAGGAGGCAGAGTTGTAGCGTTGTCCTCAATATTGATGTCCTCGGAGTCGGTTTGAAGGAGAGAGCTAGTGGTAGCAGCATTCAGATTAAGCTTAATGGAGCTAAAGTCCACTTTTAGGAAGTTTTCTATAGTCTCCATTCTAAAATCCTCAAAGCCTGCTGCATAATTGGTGTCCAGAAGATCAGTGTATTGCTTGGACGCCTTGAATTCAGCCACTGCATCTTTTTTCGCCTTGGAAATAAGAGTACTCAACTCGTCGTTCTTTTTCTGCAAATGATCAAGACAAGTATCTTTCTCCACTGCATCAGCTCTCAACTTCTCAACCAAGTTTTCTAGCTCCTTCATCTTTTCCTTAGCCTTGGCAACTACCTCAGCCCATTTCTTAGATTCGTCATTCACCTCCTAAATCCTCGTCTCTAATAAGACCCTCGTCTTGTCCAATCCTGTGGCTTGTCTAGACGCTGCCATAAACTTTGACATAGCCTATAAAAAGGTAAAGAACAAATGATGAAAGTTAAAAAAAAAAAAAATTATAAAATAGTAAAGACGAGGCAAAGATGTAATCACACACCTTAAAGAGATCATGGACACCAGAGTGTTCAAAATCCTTTAGGGACATGTCATAGCAAGTGTTTATATCCTCGTTAGAAACAACATTCTGAAAGCATTCCCAAGCTAGATCTTCATTTTCAATAATGTTTGAAGGGACCCTTTGGGAAGGTTGAGACGAGGCAGACACAGTCATCTTAGGCGGAGGAGTCTTGGATGGGGTGGTCTCAACTAGAGTGGACAAATCTACGACAAATACTTGGGCAGGCCGTTGGGACGAAGGAAGATTGGGCTTGACTATTTGGGACGAGCCATGCTTAGCCTTTTTGCCTCATCGGCTAGGGAGATTTCCCAAATCCAAGTTCTTAGACAAAGGTTTCCTTTTGTCCCCAGCCGATGGACGAGCCTGAGACTCAGTCTCAAGACGATCCCCCTCACCAACCACATCTTTTCCTTTATTCCCTTTCATTGTTGCCATTCCTAAAAAAAAAAGAAAAAAAAAAAGGAAAAGAAAAAAAGAAGAGTTTTTAGAATTAAAACAAAAAGTAAACAATGTAAGGAATGTTTGGAATTTAAAACTTACTTCTTCTTACTGTAATTTCGTGTGCAAGTGCTTCTTCGAACGGGTTAGGGCCTAATCCCCACTTGGCAAGTCGTCTAAGTGTGACCAAGGAATGGAAGTCCCTATCCGCGTGTTACGATGAAATTTGCTCAAAGAAGGTCGTCTAGCGGCTGAAAAGAAACAAGTAGAAGTTAGGCATGAATAAAAAAGATAAAACAAAAAAGAAAAGAAAAAGGGTAGGGACTTACCCTCAGGACGAAGGTTTCCTAGGTCCCCAGTGTAACGACCAAACGTGTCCGGGCCAACGTCCACGAGATTCCCAGCCCAGAAGCCAGAGAAGAAGAAAAACTTCGTCTTCCATTTTCTATCAGATGAGGCCAAGGACCTTATTAATCTACAGTCTATACCCCTAGCTATGAATTGGTAAAAGCCAAGGGATTGGTGTATTTCTGAAGGTTTTTAACAGTAAAGGAACTTGTCCACAATAAGAGGACGATCCCCTCCAAATACTTCCCTCCACAAAATTTGCATAGAGATGATCAATCTCCACGCATTAGGGTTGAATTGACATACTCCTAAACCTAGCCTAACTAATAACTCTCCAGTAAAGGCATTTAAAGGAAATCTCAGACCCCCCAAAAGATAAGCCTTATAGACGCCTATCCCAAAACGAGGGTTACAACACCATTCTCGACGGACAGGCAACCTAGGGCTAAGCTTGTTCGGGATTTGGTACCACGCCCTAAGATTATTAAGTCTTTACTCATCTGTTTTGGAAGGGATATCTACTGCACAGCTATAAACAGTAATCTCTGCCTTGTCCAAAGTACTAAACGGAGGGATATTGGACGAGGTATCTGCTTGGGACCCCAAAGCCTTCCTAAGCTGTTATTGTACGACTTCCATTGGAAACCCAAGGATGCTAGAAACATACTCTTCGTCCGTGGTATTCCCCTTACTACTATTGCTAGTGCCACTAGAACTAGTGCTACTATAACTACTCTCGTTGTAATACTCGTTTATGGCTTTTTATGTACTATTACTAGACGAGGAAATAACTGTTTTTGACATTTTTTGATAAAAAGAATTTTTGAAGAGAAACCTAAAAGATGAGAAAAGAGGGAATACCTGGCTTTAAGACGAACGGAGGCTATGGACTCGAAGAAACTCCTAGACGAGGCTCTAGACGAAGAATGTCAAAGAAGGAAAATCTCAAGAATATGAAGGGTAGTGGAGGAATTCCACTATATATAGGCAGTTGACCTGGGCACATGAAACGACACCACAAATAAGGAGATGACACGTGGCGTTCACCTCGAAAAAACTAATCGACGGGACTGATAACCAATAAAATGGTGACACGTGGCACATCAACTCATTGATACCAAGCACGTACATCCAAATGGAATGACGTCTTATCTCGTCCATACGTGTCGTCCTTGAGAAAAGAAGGAAAAAGTGGATGCGTGAAGGATACTCGTCCCCAATAACCTCGTTCGTCCTTAATCAAGGACGGACGAGTTCATTAGGCTCTTAACGTGTTAAGCTTTTGACGAGCATGATTTCCACCAGGCGTAAGGGACGAGTTGCATTGCTATAAGCCAAGTCCTCCACTAGCCGTTATGGAGCACCGGTCCAAATAAGGTAATCTCCATGGCAGTTATGGAAGTTACCTCCGAATCCTCCAAACTCCTAGACAATATGAACTATTATTAAACAAATAACCGTTTCACATATGCTATATAAGCATTCATCCACGAGAAGGTAAGGCATTCAGACATCTTTTCCAAAAAAACGCTTCCTTTTTATTTGGAATTACAAACCCATTGACTTGATCATCGGAGGATTCTTGGCCGGCCTCCTCTGATTTTGTATTTGCTTTTTTAGGACTTAGCTTTAAGATCATCAACGCCCAAAACTTTTAGCTTATTGATTTCCAAGGATACATCAAAATCCAACTTGGACACAAGAACACTCTAAAAAAACTCAAGAAAAAAAAAAAGAAAAGAAAAAAGAAAAAAAAGGTAGAGTGAGCGGCAAACAAAAAAAGTCGGTAAGCTGGTTTTTGCTCTTCAGTTTGGGGGTAAAAATGTAAAATACAAGTCGGTGGGACAGCATAGCTACTTGTACTTGCTCTTCAATTCAGGGTCAAAATAGACATTTCACAATAAAAAAAATCATCTTTTTATATTCTCCGCTCACGTTCCCTTCAAAAACCCTAACCATCTCTTCTTTCTCTCTCACAAAACCAAAACCCAATCTCAAATCAAAATCAAAATCAAAATCCCTCACAAATTTTCTCTGTATAATCCAACGAATCAAACTGCTATGGGTTCGAAATCAAGGGCCGATAACCCACACTCTGGCGATGGTGCCAGCCCCGGGTTCGTATCTTTCTCTCTCTTGATTTGCTGTTTGGTTTCCGAGAAAATCGGTGGGAAAAATAGAAGCTTGATGCCAAATTTTGGATCTTTTTCTGATTTCCTATCTGGGTTTTGATCTGTTTTTTGTGGGGTTTCTCCAACTTTTTGTGATATTCGTTTGTTATTTTTGTGAAACGCAGGAAGATCTTCATTGGAGGATTGCACAAAGAGACAAGCTTTGGTAAGCCTAAGACTTTTATGGATTTTTTTTGTTTCTGGGGGAAATTTTCAATTGTAAAAAGTTCAGTTTTAAAGTTGGTTCTATATGTATTATGCTTGTATTATCAAAAAGTTTATACCTTTTACTTGTGTTGAGGTTTAAGTTGCATCAATTGGCTGATTTCTTTAGTTTACTTAAATATTTGAATGCACATATAACTGAATCATAGATTTGCTATGGAAATCTATGCTTTATATGTTAGTTGATTCAGAAGTTTTGCTTCTCTTGGTTAGTCTGTTTGAATTGCTTCAATTGGGTTACAGTTGTGTTGAATTGCTTAGATGTGGGTAGCACTCAAGTAAGCTGGGAATTTTGTTTGTGAATGTAATCCTATTGCTGATGTGTTCTGTTCTGTTATGCCTTGTGTTGGCTGTTTCTTTGGAACTATTAGGGGCGTTTAGGAGTTACTTTGAGAAGTACGGAGAAATAACAGATGCAGTGATAATGAGAGATCGGTATACTAATCAGCCTAGGGGTTTTGGGTTCGTCACTTATGCTGATCCTTCAGTAGTTGACAAGGTCATTGAAGACACCCATATCATCAATGGCAAACAGGTAATAGGGTCGCTGTAATTCGTTGCTTCCATTCAAGCTCTGCAGTTAATTCTCTTAGTGAACATTTAGAACAAATCATTGTTTCTTTGTAAAAGAAAATACCATATTATGATTTTTTTAATTTGCAGAAAATTTTCACTTAAATGTCCCTTAGATTGGTCTTTAGCTCAACTGAGGTCAGGTTCAAAGTTTTAGGATGCTAAATAATTTGGTGGATTCATAAGTATTTGTCATTTAAAAAATTCTGAGTCTCATCTTATATCTTGCCTGATTCCTTAGAAACCGCACACAGCTGGGCATTTGGTATTAGTTATATATCTGATCTGCTAAAGTCCTATTTATTAACTGTATTAGGTGGTAACATGCCGGACATCTTCATTTGCTGCATGGAAATATGTAGATTTCATGATACTTCAATGCACAACACAGAAAACTTAAATTCTTACCTCCTTTCTCTCTCTTAAAAGAAAATTACCTCCTGTATTCTATGCATCATTTTATATAGAGTTAAAGAGATGTGTTAGTCCTCTATAAACTGGATCTTGGAATTTATTGTCTATAATATAACTCATGTAAACACTAGTCTATATGCCATACATGATGTCTGACTCGCTTGTATTGGATATGATGTGTAGATTTTTATAAGAAAATTTGAGTTTCACTAATCAAGTTAATTTGGAGCAGGTTGAGATAAAGAGGACCATTCCCAAAGGCCAAGGGCAGTCAAAGGATTTCAAAACAAAGAAGATATTTGTTGGTGGGATTCCATCATCAGTCACTGAAGGTAGGGCTTTTTAAGTTATGTTGTTTTTTGTCTTGTTTGGGATTGTTGTCTACTTGTTTTGAAGTTTGATGCATTTGGTGTTTTGTCTTCAGATGAGTTGAAGAATTTCTTTTCCAAGTATGGGAAGGTGGTGGAACACCAGATCATACGTGATCATGAAACTCATCGTTCCCGAGGTTTTGGATTCGTAATTTTTGACAATGATGAAGTTGTAGATGAAATGTTAACAAAGGGAAATATGATTGATATGGCGGGTACCCAGGTGAGCTTGTTTAAGTGTGCACAAAGAAATCAGCATGTAAACCAATTCCTCTTTATCATGGAGCATGCATCATTGCATTCTCCATTTATACTAGTGACTTACATTTTTAGGGTAATAATGTCCTCTGTTTTGAGGTATTTAATCAAAGACCATTTTAGTAATTTGCTTCTAATTTTATTTTCTATCAAAGAATCTATTGTAGTCATTTGTTACTAATTTTAGATGGAGGTTGTTACAGGTATAGATCTTCTCAGGAAAGGGCTATCAGTTTAGTTTATGCAGCAGAACCTAGGTTAACTAAGTTGCTTTGTTGTAGGTGGAGATCAAGAAAGCTGAACCAAAGAAAGCCTCTAACCCACCACCTGCTCCAGCATATGGTAGCAACTCTAGGTCTCGTTCTTTCAATGATGGCTTTGGTGGTTTTGGCAGTTCTTATGGAGGTTTTGATGGAGGGTTTGGTCCAGGTCCCTATAGGACTCCAGGAGGTCTTGGCAGTAGGCTTGGTGGTGGTGGTGGATATGGTTATGGCAGTGGTAGTGGCGAATATGGTGGTGGTTATGGGGGTTTTGGAGCCAGTAGCTTAGGTGGCTACCGTAGTGAATCTTCACTTGGTTATTCTAGTCGCTTTGCACCCTATGGTGGCGGTTTTGGTGGCAGTTATGGAAGTGGTTTAGGTGGATATGGTCGAGGGAGTGAAGGCTATGGAAGTTATGGAAGTTCAGGCTATGGTGCTGGTTATGACTCCGGGCCTGGCGCTAGTTATGGTGGAGCAGGTGGGCTGTATGGAAGGGGAGGCTATAGTGGCACTAGTCGCTACCATCCCTATGCGAGGTAGAATTGAAAGGCACTAGTATCTTCCCTATGCGATGTAGAAATGAAGAGTTTTTCATGCAGTTGCTTAATCCTTGCCCTAGAAGTTTCACACAGGCTCCTCTAGTTTTGTTTCTCCTGCATTCATAGGCACTTTCTCACAACTACTAAAGGCTATTACAACTAGTGGGGAAGCTTTGAAGGATTGGAAGAGTTTTTATTAGACTTTCTTCTATTGTATGGTTTAGACAAACTTATAGATTGCTTCAGAGTAGTGCTTGGTGTCTACTATGGCTGTCATATTTTAGTTTAATTTCATTTTAGCATGTTATGTAGACTATTAGACTATAGCTTACTTATGCAGTGTTTGTTATCATCTGCTATAGTTTGATCTAGATAGGTGTTCATTGTGTTTTAATATTTGCTTAGCCTGTTAATTCACTTTAGCATTTGGATCTTTAGAGTGTTTTAAGTAGTTAGAAATTTCCCTCTTTATGGCTTAGTTTGGCTTTACCAGGATCTTGTTCTGGCATAGGCAGAGATTAGATGCAGTGAGTAGTTGCTGTTTGTCATAAACTAAGATTATATTTGAGTTGTGTTGTGCGATTATTGTTCTTTATTCAATTAAGTGTGCTGTTGGTGGGTAGAGCAGTTAGGTGTTGCCCTTGTAGTAGCAAAACAGGCATGTGTTAGAATCCCATTTGTGTAATACAGTTCAAACCAAAACTCTGGGGACACCCATTATACGTGCAGATTGCAGATCTAATGTCTTCAATTTTTGGTTATGTGCTCAAATGTGGGGTCAATTGGACAACTTTTATGTAAGGCAACCATATGGGTAAAATACTTACTGTACCATTTAAGTGGGGACTCCAAATGTGACTTGGAAATGTGTTGTTTTCATCTTTTTTTTTTTTTTTTTTTTTTTTTTCACATAAAACAAAGTTATTTTTTGCTCATGTATAATACTTTGGTGTTTGCTAGCTGAGAAGGGGATGGTTACACTAAACACAACTAATGGTTTATCTGTAATTTTAAGGGCAAACCTTATGTATTGTTCTTACATGCTGCACTTTAGGTTTTCTATTAAATTTAACCATGTGATTGCATTTACCAATGAATCACTTTATTCATTATTGAATTTGATGGCCTTTGAAAAAGGTAACATCAGTTTTGTTGTGTTGATGACTAACAATGTAGTTGTTTTCAATTTGGAAGCATTTGAAACCTAAGTTTTACTCTAATTTTGGTATATTAACCTCCATTTTGTATAAATTGAATGAGAAACAGTGGTCTGATAGCACATGGAATTATTGTAATTTACTGATCAGCCCAATACTTATGACACTAATTTATTCACTTTCATCATTGTGCAAAGAAGCTGTTAAATTTCATGTGGCATAGAGCCTCAAAACAAATTGATAGACAATGAAAATAAGGTGAACATGGCCAGCATTATCATTCTATCTGCATTGTCGATTTTTACCCGTTTTCATGTTTTTAAATTTGCAGTGTTCTTTCTAAATCCTGAATTTGACAGAGAGGATTAATTTCATAGGTCAGATTTAGTAGTTTTCTTTTGCCTAAGGTGTTCAAAGTTCACTTTTAGTTCGGGAATTACTCAATCTTTATATGAAGGGTCAAAATATATTGTTGGTTTCCAAATTTTAGTTCACGAGTGATTTATTTGTGTTTAAAGTGGTTGCTTTTACTCTCACAAAAACTCGAAAGGATCACTTCTAGCCTCCTAAAAAAGTAATTGATTTTTAGTCCTTATGGAGTGCTTGACAATTTTAGAGGCCAATTTTTGAGAAGAAATGACCAAGTTAACTAGTCTTAGATTTGTAATTTTGAGTTTGAGAGGGATGTTAGAAATATTAAGGTCCAGGCATAATTTCTACCTAACTTTTAGTTCAAGTACAGAAATTTACTAAATCTAAACTAAATATCTGATGTGTGTGTATTTGTTTCATTCTACGATGTAACATTGCTCTCTTCCTTCAATATTAATTTAAGAAAAATAAAATATTTGCCAGGAAATATTTAGTTTTAATAATAAGAAACAAAATTTGGAAGCAAACCATTAGGTTCAATTGTAACCATGCTTACCCCTATGGTTCTTACGGTCATGTGATACACTATACTTATAAATTAATTCACCTATTGCACAATCAATTGGTAGAGTTTTTTAAAACCTACTGGTATTTTGGTTGGATGATAACTATCATCAATCAATCCATAGATTGAAGAGATTATTTTTTTGTCGTCTTTATTGTTCAATGTCTCTGCCATCAATAACACAGTCGCCATTGTCCGCCCAAAGCATTATTATTATCATTTTTAAATTGATTTATACTGGACCAGGGAAAAAATTCAGCAATTTTCAAATGATCATATCAAAATTTAGTGAGCAATATTAAATTTACAAGTGTCACTAAAATAATTACATATAACACTAAAGAATAAACCAAATGGTGCCATGTGTAATATAAGTTGACATTACATTGGTCGATTAAAAATTGTCACATGTTACTTGGATTCACCAGATAAAATAAGTCCCTCCAATCAAATTGGGATACATATATCTGATAATTATGGGTGACTTAATAGCATGTTTGGATGTTTAAAAAAGGAGGGGGAGTATAGTAGAGGGAGGGAGAGTAATTCAATTACCTTATTTGGAAGTTTTTTAAGGAATGAAGGGGAGGGGTTTGGAAGGGTTTCAACTCCCCCTAACCCCTCATTTTTAATTCTCCCAAATTGGAGAGATTTGGAGGGAGAGTAGAGTTGATAAATTATTGTCCAAGTAAATTCTCTAATTTACCATTTCTAACAAATTAATCATAGACCAATGTTGTAAGTCCATTTTCAAATAGGGATAAATTTATCTATTTTAATCATTTCCTCTCTTATCCATCCAAAATTTTAAAACATCCAAATAAGGGGAAGAGCTAATTACTCCTTTCTCCCTTACTAATTTTAAAAACATCCAAACAAGGTAGAGGGGAATCATTCCCCTCTACTCTCCTCTCTACTACTCTCTTCCCCTTTACTTCCTTCTACTCTCCTCCTGCTCTAAACTTCCAAACAGGCCATAAAAGTCTTCAATATTGGTTACGTAAAAGTCTTCAAATTTGGATACCTATATCTTATAATTGTGGTTGTGGTGGTGGTTGTTATGGTTGTGACGTCCTACACATTGTGGACCAAGCCCAAACTCAATACTCAGCTGTACCACTTTATTGAAGTGTTATTAGCCGATATGGGGTTCTTCACTAATTCCTATGATCTCTTCTGTGTCTTCCTTGTCACCAAGCTGTTTTGCGATTAACCACCATGCCATTAGTCCCCAAGCTGATGATGCAAGGATTGGAGTTCTTGCTAATGACTCAGGGCTATTGCAATCTTTACCATCTTATATTATTAGAATGCCGCAAAAGAAAGATGTTATGGCCATAACATTTTCACAACAAATCATAAGTGGTAAGTTGTTATTGATCCTAATTTAAATCTACAACTTAAATTACTTTTTTATCCACTCATAACAATCAATAACAACCCACCACTTAGAATTTGTGTTATGAAAATATTGTGAAAATGATGTGGACATAGCATTTCTCTTTGAAAAAAGGTTAATATTTTTAAAAAACTCTCTCTATCCCAAAATTTTGGTTTTCTATTCTATTTGGGTATGTTGCAAATGTAGTATTCTTTGAAAAATCAACAAATATAATTTCTATTTTTTTATCCTTTACTTTAATTAAAAAACCAATATTATTTTTTCTCTAGAGTTTAAAAGAATGAGGATAGTTTTGGAAATTTGTATATTTTTCAGTGACAGACAATTAATGTTCCCTTAAAAGTTTGATTTTCTCAAATAGGATATGGGATGAAGGTAATATTTATTAAATTTTTGGGTCTTAATTGAAATTTTTACATTCTTATAAGATTAATAGATAAGACATTCTTTTGTTCAACAAAAGAGGTAGTCTTTTTCTTTTTTTCCCTAGGTAAGAGGCTTTACATTTTTATTATTATATTTTTTTGCAATACTATAGGACAAATAGTTATAATATATTATATTCTGGAGAGCTTCTTCCATTTTGTGGCTTTAGACCATTGACAATTAATTCCTTACCAGCGTTGGGCGCAAATGGAGAACCACATTGTGCCAGTGGCCTTGTGATCATGTACGGCTTAACCTCCAATTCATCACAAATAGGACAAGTCAAGAGGCTGATCCGCCAATTTTGTTTTATATATTGCCTTTTGAGATTGGTTGCATGCATGTATTTGTCATCAATATATCCGGCGAAATTTAATGGAAAAAAAAAAATGGAATTGGATTTATATTTAAGAACTCTATGAAAAATAGAACATGATACTCTCCATATATATATATATATATATGTTAACAGTCAAAGTTTTAAAAAAATCTAATTAGATTTTAATTAGATTCTCAATTTTGCACGTCTTATTTAATTTTTATCAGGTAAATTATTGAATGTAAAAATTGAAAAGTTTAAATCTAATTAGATTCTAAATTGAAGTCTAATTTTCTGTCACGTGTCTAAGCTTTTAATTTTTGTGGTAAGTGAATTATTGGGTGCATAAACTGAAAAATTTAAAACCAATTAAATATTAAATCATATATATATATATATATATAATGAGAAATCATTACATATTTTAGAAATGTATGGTTAAAAAAAAAGTGTAAGTTAATACCACGTATAATTTGAACAATACAATTGTGATTATTTTTAATTGTATCCGTATATATGCACGAGACTACACATTAGTTTCAATCTTAATGGAGCAAGATTTATAAAAATTAATCTGTACGATAAAATTTAATATCTCCATATCAAATTGATTGAGTGATTTCTTATTGGAAAAGTTTATAATAGTTGCAGGGTGGAATGGGATTAATTCATTGCTTTACACTTTTTTGGTTGCCTACTTTCTCTGAACCATTCGTCCTTTAATTTTTGTGCTTCCAACCTGATGATAAGTCTGGGTACAGTTCCACATTTTGTAACTGACATCCGAAAAAGCATATGATATTGACATACTCCATTAATACATGATAGCTCTTCATATTTATGAATTATGAGATTTATATAAATGTGTATACTAAGAATTTTGTAGTTCAATTGACAACCTTTATTGTTTTCAATGAGACGTAGTTTAAATCTTTTCTCTTTAATTATCGAATTCGAAAAAGTGTAGAGTAGCCGAAGATCTTAATCCATGGGACTCGGATGAATGTACATAACATACATGTGGATGAGTGTTAGAGCTTCTGTGAGTATTAAATAATGTATTTGACAGTTCTAAGCTCTTGACAAAAGGGTGTTGAATTCAGTTCATTTGGTTTGTCATCTGAACATAGAACAAATATTGGATCCAACCATATAAGTTCTAAGTGTAATCCTTCTGCCGTAAGTTACAAAGAGGGATGATAGGATGTTACTTTTACTTCAAATGACATCAATTACATTTATTATCATATCAGTTTGTTAGTATTTTTTTTAGTAAATTGAACTTTTTTTTTGAGATAATTACAACATGCTGCTAACTTCGCAGCTCGAACCCTTTTCCCCCTAGACTCCCAAACATTTTGTGCATGGGAAGATGCCAATTGAACATTTTCCTAGTTACATAATACTCATGTCTTTGTTATGATTTATGGGTGTTTTAGACCTTATGTGGGATATAATATACTTCTTCCTCTTGCATAATAGTATAATTGAAGTTATTGGTGAGGTTCACCCTCCATGTGAGAGCTAGGAGTAATATTTGCTAAATATCAATTTTTTTTTTTTTTAAATTTATGGGTTTTCAAGTGATATTTCATATCTGAGTAGACAAAAGGTGGCATATCAACCATCATACCTTTTAGATTGATGAGTATTCTTAATTGTAAGAGTGATTACTGATATGCTTGAAGTAAATAAAATTGAGAATACAATTGTTAGGAAGAAAAAAACCATTAAACATAAATAAGAAATATTAATGGGTATTCTTAATTGGAAAAGCGATTTGTGACATGCTTGAAGTAAAAAAGATTGAGAATATAATTGGTAGGAAGAATTTAAAAAAAAAAAAGAAAGAAATAGTGAAAAGGGGAAAGTTTTTGCAAAACAATATACTCTTTATAATATATTTAAATTGGAATTTTTTTTGAAGGTTTTAGGAATTTAATCTTTGTTTTAATTGAAAATTGGAAACACCATATTAAGTGTTAAAATTGTGTATTCAAAACATGACTTCATTTAAAATACAATAAAATGACCTTAAGTCATGCTTTGAAAACACAATTTTAAATGTGGAAATCATGTTTCCAAAGCACAAATAAAAGAAATATTATGTCAACAACGTTTTTACGATACTTTCATAATAAATTTTAAGTGGTAGATTATCATGGATGGATAAAAAAATAATTTAAGTTATAAATTCAAATTAGAATCAATTAGAACTTATCACTTATAATTTGTTGTAAAAATATTATGAACCTAACAAATCTCTTAAAAATAATATTATTTTATGAAATTTTTCCAAGTGAAAATATGGTAGTAGTAATAAAAGAATTTGAGATTTAAAAAAGAAAAGAAAAAAAGATAGTAAAAAGAACGACGTCGTTGGTTTGGAGTCTTCATAACCAATATAACTGTTTTTTTTTTTTCTTTTCATGTTTACCTCTTTGGCTTTTTAGTGCTATTTTTCTGAGTTATCAGAGCGAGTGAGAAAAAGAAACTCAAAACAGCACTGAGTCATGGGCGGCGAGTCGAGATACGAGATCGCGCAGAACGCGTACATGAAGATCGTCCTCCACGCCCTAAAGCACAAATCCTCCGCCGTCAACGCCGTCCTCCTCGGCCGCGTTTCGCCGACGAACGACGTCGTGGAGATCACCGACTCCGTCCCTCTCTTCCACTCCCACCTCGGCCTCCTCCCTCAGCTCGAGATCTCTCTCATCCTCGTAACTCCTCTCTCTCTCTCTCTCTCTCTCTAGGGTTTTTGTAATTCAATCTCAATTGCTCGATTTGAATAAATTGTGTAATTCGTTTTGGTAATTTAGCCGTTTAAACCTAAAGTCTGAAATTCAAATCCTATCTTTTCAATTTTTTTGTTTGTTTGATAACTACAATTTTGGTCATTGTACATTTGTCAAAGATTCAATTTTGCCAATTTTTTTTTTCCCCCAAAATTGAGGTTCCTCAACTGTTAATTGTGTTAATTTCGCTGTTTTGAGTTAAATTTGTGATTAGAAGTTGAATTGATTTTGAAAGTTGAGGATGGATTCAATACAATTAATAGTTGAGAGACGAAATTTAGGTGTTTGTGGAACAAAAAAAAAAGGTTGAGGAGATGGAATTTGAAACTATCCCGATTGTGTTCGAGGACTAAAAGTGTAGTTTCGGTATTTTTTTTTTTAGTTTAGGGATAATTTTGTTTCTTGTAATTATGGCTGTATGTGACTATGTGTTTATGTATGAATGTATGTATTTAGATATCTATGTTTGTAAATTTGTATAGGCTCAGTTTGTCATGTGAAACATTTAGTCACTCTTTAGAATATTCGTCAAGTTTAACAGAAAAAAAGTCAAAAAATATTGACTTTGTTGTTAAATTTGATGGAAATCTTAATGATAAGGGGCAAAGTGCTTATTACATATGATTGAGGGAGTACATTGCCACTGAACCATAGTTTAGGGGAGGAAAGATTAATTTTTTGGGTTAAAGCAAAATGAGCCTTGAATAATTTGTTTCTAATAGTAAGAATGATATGGGAACTGTTAAATGTGAATGGAATAGGGGGCTTGGTTTTTTGAGTGCTTGCTTTTTGCTTGGGTTTCAGATAGAGGAGCATTATGCTGTGAAAGGCGTGAACATTGTGGGCTATTTTCATGCGAATGAGAGGTTTGATGATTACGAGCTTAGTGGGGTGGCCAAGAATGTCGGTGATCACATCTATCGATACTTTCCCCAAGCTGCCATTCTGTTGGTATGTGTTTGTATTATAGGCAGGTCTTAGAAAGAAAATTGTGCTTGGGTTTTAGTGCAGGGTTTTGAGTTTTGTACTGCCTATTGTTTTATTTCTTTGCAGTTGGATAACAAAAAGCTTGAAGCTTTACCTAAGGGTAAGGACCGGAGCCCTGTAATGCAGGTCAGTGTTCTTGTTCTTGACATTTGTAAAGTTGTCCAATTTGCTTTATTTTGATTATGTAATGGTATTTAATGAAAGGCAAGTAGGTTTTTAGTGTATCATGCTTGGTTGGCTTATATATTTTCCCAGTGTCACAAGGTTCTTTGAATTATTTGTCTACATCTAATTATAGAAAAACTTAACAGTCAAATTTATTAAACCAGCTCTAATTTTTTTACCTATTTAGACGTAGTCTGTTTTAGCTTTATATTAGGAAGCAAGTGGGTAAGGTTGTGATATTTATGCTGAATTTGAAAATATGGTGGGAATATAGCCTTTAATGTTGGAGCATTGCAGCTGGAGTAGGCTATAAAGGAGTGATGTTCTTGAATTGGGGATTGGAGATAAGTGTCTACACTATAAAGTTGATTTCAACAAATGAAAAAGACGTGGTAGCAGATTAATCATTTTGACTGAGAGTTTTGACATCCAGTTTTTAATGTTTGCTTGTACATGGAACAGTGGTGTATGAACTTTTAGAAGAGAGAAGCTAAAGGTTGAAGCATAAACCATCTTAAAGAACATGATGATAATTCTTGTGTCATTGTAATTTCTCATAGCTGTTTAATATTTACCCCTCTTCTACGTATCCATTTTGCTTATTAGTCCTTGATGTGGTTATGTAACTTGCTCTCTTTCTCTTATATGGTTGTAAGTTTATCTTGTCCTAGATCCTCTTTTATATTATTTTCCTTGTAAATCAGCTTTACACGAGGGATTCATCTAAGAACTGGAAGCTGGCTGGAGGGGAGGGAAGCAGCCAGTTAACCATTAAGGAGCCATCAGCAAATGCGGTACTATTGGATCATATTTCAACTGAAAAATGGCAGGATGTTGTAGATTTTGATGACCACCTTGATGACATTAGCAAGTAAGTGCCATACTCTTTGTTCTCTCTTTTCCCACCAACTTCTGTTGTTGTGGTTAGCTGCTATTGAGAAACCAAAATCTACAATTTACTTTTATTTGCAGGGACTGGCTGAATCCTGAGCTCTTCAAGTAATCTTGTCCTTTGTTCCAGCTTTTCAGCAACCAGTTTGTGTTGCAGTGGTTGATGTTTATGCCTAACTCAGTCTCTTATGCTGGATTTTGGATGAAAACGATAAATTGATTAGCTATTTAGGTGACAAAACTAAAGAGATCAGAGAATTTGGTTGAGACTAAATTGATCAGAGAATTTGGTTGATCATGTGCCTATGACTGTTTTACTTTTTGAGATAGTTTCTTGGTTTATGTATCAATTGAAAATGTATTCTCTCCTGTTAAATTTTGAGTTGCTTGGAGAACCTATGTGGTTTCTTAATTAGAAAATTTCAGCTCAAATTTATGATTACAGAGTTGGAATGACAAGCCATAGTTTCACAAATAGTTTGCTCTCTCTGTCTATCAGCTCTTCTCATGGCATCTTTGTCTTTATATCACTGACCAAGGCAGGTTTGAGAGAGCTCATTAATGGGACTGCTGCGCCATCTTGTTGCTGGTGGATTTACAATCTTATATATTCACGATTATTGAATGGTACTCTACTAAACTGAACAAAGAAATAATTTAGTTTCTCATGAACACTACATTACATCAATCCAGTGAAACAAATAAACTACAACTAACTAATACTAAGATAACATTGCAACTCTTACTTTCTCAATATACTATAATACTATTTCCTCTTCCCATATTTTTAGATACTAAGGGAAAATCATTTAATGCATTATCAGTTTCTAAAACTATCTTCAATGATTTTGACATTCAAAAAAAAGTAAGGGGTAAGTTAATAAATTCATTAACGTTTTAAAGAAGGGTACATTTTGGAACATCACAAATAGAATAGAGAAGTTTTATGTGTGGGACATCTCTTCAAATTTATATTTTTAAAACTACGAAACAAAATGCGACTCCCTCAAGAAAAGAAAAAAAAAAAAAAGTGACAGGAGGAAAATAACTCATCAATTAACTATCTTATTTTCATCCTTATCTAAGCCTCTCAAGCATTGGCCTTTCAAACGAAACTGGTTTGCCTTTTTATTTATTTATTATATATTTATTTAAATTTAATGAACCATTTTCAAATAACCGTTGGTGAATTTAAAAAACCGTTAATCAACAAAGACAAAAAATGCTTTGCTCTTTATCCACTCTCCCCCTTTTCCCTCACTCAAAATCAAACTCAAACTCACCTACTTCACAAAACCCTCACAATCTTATCCAAAACTTCAACACCCCATTTGAGCTCAAACAACTCCATGCTCACCTCATCAAAACCAACACTCCTCTCTCAACTCTCCCTCTCACTAAGCTCGCCCTCCTCACCACTCTCACTCTTGATTTTCCTTATGCCTAATGCATCGCCCGAGATTGTTCTCTAGAATTCCGGTTTGAAGGCCCTCACAGAAGGGCAGTCCCCCTTTGATGCAAACTTGCTTTTCTATAAGTTGAGGGAATACGACATTGTTCCTTGATTATTTCACTTGTTCTTTTGTTCTTAAAGTGTGTGCGGCTTTATCGGATGCTTTGAATGGCAGGATTGTTCATGGGCACGTGGAGAGACTTGGGTTTCAATAGAATTTATTTTTACAGAACATGATTGATCATTTGTATGCGTGGCGTGATGGGTGATGCACGGTTGTTGTTTGATAAAATGTCTTAGAGAGATGTCGTAACGTGGAATATAATGATAAGTCAGTTGGTGAAGAGTGGGGATGTTGAGGGGGCTTTTGAGTTGTTTTCGTTGATGCTTGAGAGAAATGTGAGGTCGTGGACGGTGATGATTGCAGGTTATGTACAATGTGGGAAGCCTAAGGAGGCTATTCATTTATTTATGGAGATGGAAGAGGTGGGTTTGAGGCCAAATAAGGTGACAGTGGTGGCTGTTCGTTCAGCTTGTGCTGATTTGGGTGACTTGGATTCGGGCAGGAGGGTTCATGAGTATTCAAACCGTAGTGGATTTAGGAAAAATGTTTGTGTTTCTAGCACTTCGATTGATATGATGTCAAACGTGGATGCTTGATGGATGCTCGTAGAGTTTTTGATGAGATGGAAGAACGGACAATTGTATCATGGTCAGGCATGACTGCAGGGCTTGCAATGCATGGGCAAGCAAAGGAAGCTTTGAGACTATTTTCTAAGATGGTTCAGATAGGCATGAAACCGAATGATGTAACCTTTATTGGACCTTAGCATGCTTGTAGTTACATGGGAATGATAGACAAGGGGCGCAAATTTTTCAAAAGCATGACTAGAAATTATGGCATTATTCCCAGAATTGAGCATTATGGTTGCATGGTTGATCTATTCAGTCTGGCAGGCCTCTCCAAGAGGCATATGAGTTTATTATGAACATACCTATCAAACCCAGTGTGGTTGTGTAGGTAGCTTTGCTTGGTGGAAGTAGAGTTCACAATGTGAGGGTCATATTTTAATGTATTAGCATATCCGAGTCAAAATGCATTTTACATGTATTTTAGTCCTAGTTTTAACTATGTTAAAAAATAACAATTGGTATGAAATGAAGACACAAAGACTCCTCAAGAAAAATTGTAAGAGCAAGACTTTTATACCTTTCGTTACCTGTCGATCTATCAAAAAAAATGAATCTTGATATTTGGCTCAACCCCTCGTGATCAATTGAGTTATGGGAAAACTAAACAATAATTTCTATTTTAGCCCACAATGACTTAGTCTATCTTGGAATTCGTGTGCTAGGGTTCTAGAACATATAAAAGGAATATTTTATGGCCGTTATTACTTACACATAGAGACACACATACCTGGAGTTATTGTGACGTTTTATGTGCCTAGGGTTTTGTACCAAACTACTACTGGTTCATCAAAATGTGACTTGAAGAACATTGCAAAAACTAAAATAACCAAGCGGTTGATGTGGTGTTAGTCACGAATAGGAGATTCGTGCAAGTGAGAAGTCTTTTGCAAGTAGTCCAATTGGTAATTAGAGTTGTGCTTTCTTATAGATCTATATGCTTTACTTTAGGTAGATACTTTGAAATAAGGTAAGATTCCTTATATTTGTAATCTCTTTTCTTGTTAGTAGGGTTTTGGCGTTTTGCTTACAAGGGTTTCCCCTCGTGATCAAATTGCCATGCCAAACTTATTTTCCAATGCACTTAATTTTAGTTTGGTGACTGATTTGATTGTCTCTTAATTGGATTTGCATGTAATTTAACTAATCAATCAACTTTCTTCCCAAAAAAAAAAAAAAATCTAATCAATCAACTTGGGTAATTGGTTAATTAATTGGGTCAAATTTCTATAACCCAACACACAAAAACATTGAATGAAGAAGCAATCCAATACCTTTTGGAACTGGATCCATTAAATGATGGAAACCACGTGAATTTATCAAACAAATATGCAGAAGCAGAATGGTGGGAAGACACAGCAAAGGTGAGAAGGTTGATGAGAGATCAAGGTGTTAAGAAAAAACCTGGCTGGAGTTCAATCACAGTAGATCATGGAGTGCTTCATGAGTTTGCTGCTGGGGATAAGTCCTACCCTCAAGCAGAGGAAATATTCCAGATGTGGAGAAAACTACTTCAAAAATTAAAGATAAAAGGGTATGTGCCAAAGACTTCAATTGTTCTTCTGGTTATAGAAGAGAACAAAAAGGAGAAATTTTTATATCGCCATGGTAGAGAAATTAGCGGTAAATAAGATTACTAGTAGAGGTATCACTTGGTGAACTTCATGTAATTGCAAACAAATTATTCTGTCATATACCAATTACCTTCAAGTTCAAGCAAGCTTACACTCTTAACTTGGAAATTAAAATATAATTACAGACAGAATTTGAATCGTTATCCTACTATGAAGCAAAACAATTAAAATTAATGAACTCCTAAGCCTCAACTTGGATCTTTATCAGCATTGGTCTTGGAAATTTGCTTAAGCATCTCAAAGAACAGGGCACCCCTCGGACACGATTCCAGGAGCTGTGGGACATGCAGCCAAATCACAGTGGTCGCCACTATCCAGACCCCACCAGTTTGGACCAAGAATGTCCTTGGATTGCAGGGTGAAGAAAAGGATAACTGCCGTAAAGGCAACTCCAGCATCTAAAGCAGCAGATAAGATGTAGTTGTGTCTAGCCCACCATGCCTTGTACCTTTTGAAAATATAGGCGTTGAAGAAAAGTCCAACAGCTGCCCAAACCCAATAGTTCACTGCTCTAGCTGGTGGCATGTTTCCTGTAGCTCCAAGGAGGATAGGCGTGTGAATAAGCGATAGCCACTTTTTATCGGGGTATTTGCGAGAAAGATACCAGCCGGGAAAAGGGGCGAGGAAGCCAACGAGGAAGAACCAGTTCAATTCTGGGTAGACACCAAGCCTTGCGAACATTCTGAGCGGGCCTATGACTCCCCATATAATTGAAGCATTGTAGAAAACATCATCTCCTGGGCATGTCCATGGACTTCCCTCGGGCAACAAATCTGGATTACATATGTTCTCAACAGATTCAAGAAGCCACCACGCTGTGCAGAAGTAGGCAGTTGAAGAAACTAATGTTCCAGAAAACTGAGAACACACATTAACAAAATATCAGCAGTTATATCAAAATTGTAAGCAAAATTTCAAATATTTTTTTGTTGTTGTTAAACATAATTACCTGTATAATGAACATAGCTCTTGGAGGGATCTTCATATAGTGACCTAGTTTTAAGTCACCGAGGAAATAGAGTGCTTGTGCCATGCTAATATAGCCGTAGGTCTTGAAAGCCACATTAGCAAGGGGCTTCCCTGGATAAATATACCCAATAATCATTTCTGTGATCACGTTTAGCCCTGGTTGCTGCAATTAACATTAACACATTCTATGAGAAATGTAGTTTGTACAAAACAGATGCAAAATGATGTAAATCATAGTTAATTCTTACAATGCATTTTTGGTGTTCTTTCATGCATTGAATACAATGATGGTTGGAGATTTTCATACCAAATTTGTTGTGGCTTGAATTATTCCAATGGGTAAGGTGAAAACCAGTGCAATGGCACAGGCCATGAGGAGTCCCCACCAAGGAAGTTGGAGCTGTCCGCCAAACCCTTCACAAGTAAGCAAAGCAAGACCCACCATTGAAACTAAGATAGCAATAAACCACCACTGAGGGACTTCTTTATAGTTCTTCTTCATTAATCTTGAATGCACGTCTGAGAGCTGTTCTTTTGCTGAAGTCGCTGTCTTTTTCCAGAGTGTTATGATTGTTCTGCTCAAATTTTTTTATCCGAATAGAGAAGATGAATTTTAATCATGAAAAGCTTGTTAGCTCAAAAGAACTGTTGCACAAGAATAGAGCAGAATTAGAACTTTAATGTTCAGAAGCTTACCCTCCATGAAATATTGCCACATGTGTAAGACTAGCTGATAGAGTTGCAAAGCTCAACCCATAAGTGAAAGTAAATACGGTACTTAGATAAAGTTTGCTGTAGCTGTTGTAACTGTCGAGATCAATATCGAATTCCTTTTCATTCAGAATTCTAGATATGTTGTAGGTTTGACCATCGCGGTCGAAAGTGTGAGAGGAAAAGATTGGAAACTTCTTCGCATCATATACATTACCCCAATAAAAAATTGGGGTAAGGATATAGATGGTCAAGATAAACCCCACAAAGATATTGACAATAGCAAACGCGGGTGTGGCTAAGGGGCTGCCCAAAAAGCTGGCTACAGCAGACCAGTCAAGGGCAAATGAGCCTAGTCCAAGACCCTGGATTCCTCCACCAATCTGTTGAGCAGTGATGGAGTCCTTCCAAATCCAACAAACAAAGGAGAGAGCCGCTATTGAGGGGAACAAATAGCTTGGGACAATGTAGTAAGCAAAGCTTGCTATAAAAATCATGAAGAAGTATTGTAGCCTTGATGTTCCTCCCTTGGGTCGCCTTTCTTTTTCATGCAATGCCCTGCATTTCACATATAACTTGGTTCAATGCAAGGGATTAATACCCAGAACTTAACAATGGTTCTAACCTTTGGAAATAATTCCCTTTCTTTAGCAAAAGCAAGGTCAATTTTTCTGCTATGAGAAATCTTTTTATCGAACAGTTATTCAATATGAGAGACAGGACTAGAAAATGATGTACCTGAATAGAGAGACTTGGACCAGGTTTGCAGGCCACCACATATAAGGTGATTCCACAAGGTATCTCCTGAAAATTCCAGCCCATCCATAACCAAGCATCTGAAGAATTCATACGTGCAAAACAGTGAGGTACAGGAAAAAAAATAATTCTAATAACCATTTTTTATTATTATATACATTGATAGAACTTTATTTTTTGGACAAAGTTTAGTTACAAAATTGGTTGCAGTCTTTAGACTATAACTTTACACAATATATTTTTATTAGAGGTAAATTTTGGACAAATCTACCGTTGGATTATATTTTCTGCTTATGTCCTTCATACTTGCAAAATTTCTATAAAATTAAAGATCAATAGCTATATATGTCATCAAATAAATTGTTTAAATTTCAAATTTTTGTAATTTGAAATCTATATCTATATCTATATTTATCTAAAAACTGAAGCGTAGTATTTATTATTGTTACATTTTAATTAAGCCACATTAGTGTCTACGTTATTATCCTTTTTTCTTTCCAATTTTTCTATATATATATATATATATATATATATTTTTTTTTTTTTTACATTCACTTATTTTTTTAAATATTTACACATTCTCCAACCTTTCTCATTCCCTTACCTTTTCATCTCTCCAAACTTTTTACCTTAATATCACTCTTCATCTTTCCTTTTATCTTCTTTTATTTTGTTTCTTTTTATTATTATCCTCTTAGTATAAATTTTTCGTTCACTCTTCCATTTTTCCATAATTTTCCCTCATAAAAAGGGGTTACTTTCCTCTCTTTCTCCCTCAATTTTTTTGGTGGATTTTATTTTTATTTTTCTTACATCTCTACTTTAGCTTGATAAAGTTTTGTGTTCTTTAGAACTCTATTTTGGGTTGATACGATTTAGTTTTGTGTTTTAAGTTTCTTTTTTGTTAACTTTGATTGTTAAATATTATCCTATTGCATTATAAAAAAAATTAAAGATAGTATATAAAAATATAATATTATTATATTACATAGAATGATTTGGATAAGTTAATGTTTATTGTTATATATTTTATTTTTACTTTTTTTCTTCTCATATTATTTTATTTAACATTTAAATTCAACCACATTCCTCATATATATTATTAAATTATTTATATTTCCTCTCATTTTTTTTATTTTAAAAAATTAAACATTTAATATTTTACCTAAATTCAATAAATAAAATTATCCTCATAAAGTAGAGTAATGCTAGAGAAACACTCATTCTCACACCCAATGCATCAAAGGAAAAACAGAATACAAAACGAATGCCAATTTAGAAACATAAAATTAAAAAAAAATTAATGAGGATATCAAACCAAATATAACATAAAGAAACTAATAATGCATATTTAATGTCATAGAATCATCATCAAATGATAGGTTGCCAATGGAGAGAGAGAGAAGAGATGGTAAAGAAAAAAAAGTAATAAATAATATATAAAGAAAAAAAGAAAATCAAACTTCAATTAGTAACTGTTAATTGGAAAACAATGAGGTTATAAGGAGAAACATTAAAAACTTTACAATGTAGTAAAATAAACAGTTGCATTCACTTCAAAAATTAAATCAATAATTAATTACAATCATAGTACTAAATTTAAACTTAAAAGTAATCAAACTCTAACCATGGAAACCAAATTTCTAATCACAACTAAAAAAGAGATGTTTTCCAGAAGAAATCACATAAAAAATAAAGTTAGAAAATTTTAAAATCCCTTTTTTGATATTTCATTTAACCTTATATATATATATATATATATATATATATAATTTTCATACACTATTACTTTTGAAAATCTAATGAATGATACTACCTCTCATTTAATGTCTTTGATATGCAAATCATCAGTTAGTAAATATATGATAATTGTAAAAAACGTTATGAATGAGATCATTAAAAAAATGATAAAATTAATAAGTCAATATCATTATGGAGTAGTAGTCTATGGTATGTGTGTGTAAAGGTTTAAAAAAAGGTATATTTAAGGTTTTTATAAACTTAAAAAATAATGAAAAACCAATGATTAATAACTAAAATAATAATATTAATAAAAAATATATTTAATGAGATCATTCTAAAATAATTATCATGTATAACGCGCGGGTATGCAACTAGTTATGCATAAAATACAAGCTTATAGATTATATAGTAAATAATATCTGATTGTAGATCATATAGTAAATAATATCTGATTGACACAAAATTTGACATGTGAATTAAAAGTGTAAAAAACGTGTAATTCAACAGTTAGATTTTTAAAATATGTAGTGATATTTATTTTATTGAGTAAAGTTGTAACATACGACCAATTTTGTAGCTAAATTACTTATTTTTTTAGAATACACACTTGAGTGGCTGATGTTCTCAATGTGAATACGGTGTTCTTGTTTCATACATTTTTTTTAATTTATGTGAAAGGCAGGATCAGACATCAATTTCCTATAACCATGATGACATTGAAATGGAAACAAGAAGTAAAGAATACCTGGGTAGTTTGTGATAAGAGAAAGGCTGCAACTGGAGAGATTTTCCTCTTGTAGAAGGCATTGGTACTAGTAAAAATATGAACTGCATACACTCCACCAGCCCCAGCACTGGCGAAGATGGTGATCAAAACATGTTCCTTCAAACTGAATGGCCCCGGATTCAATGAGAAGGACCATTTTGTGAATGGGATTCTTATTGGCTTAGATGGTAGGTATGCAGCCATTAACTTCCCGACTGGGAGCGCTATAATTTGCACTGACACTGAGGAAATATACAGCTGATTTTGGCGGTATGCAAAAAATTGGTTCACAAAAGCCAGAACGACACATCCTATGAAGCCAAGAGTCCATGTTCGAAATGTCAAGGCTGGCTCTGATGGGTCGTCAGTGATTGGAACCGTGAGCCTAACTTCTTCAATTGGGTTATCATTGATTTCTTCATCCCCTGCTTGTACATATTGACAATGTTACCAATTAAAGATGTAAATGGTTCAAAACAAATTGAGGAAAACATTCTTTTTACCATGATTGAGATGAATAGAATTGGATGATAATTTTGCTTTCTTTCTACTATATTAAAATCACATGGTGGCCTCTACTATCATGAATCTTAACAATATTATGTGTCAAATTTATTACTATTTCATACCTATGTTTCTCATTGAATTTGGACGTAAATAATGGGTTATTTTGATTATGAAAGTAAATATTCTCAAATTTTTATGTATTCTATACATGTAAGTAAATAATCACAGAAAAAATATGTTACAGATCATACAACATTTCTTATAAAAGGTCATATTCATCAATTATAAGAAAACATGTTTTGTAATGAGGTCAGATTTCAGGCATACCAAATGTTAAAAAGAAAATGTGATTAAGCATGCAACTCTAGTAAACTATGGAACTCTAATTCTCTCACAGAGAGAGAGAGAGAGAGAGAGAGTTACCAGTCAAGTCAATATTGGAATCAAGCTTCTGAGGAAACTTATCTCGAAGGTTTTCATTTGCAATGTAATCTGTCATGGCTCCTCTTATTCTTGGACTCAGAATGGCATAGCCCTTAGTGGCTTCAATATCAACACTAGTTATATAGCACCCTCCTGTTGTTTCTTAAGGCAATTATTTGTATGGTGCACAGAATCACAGACTGTAAACAACAAGATATTTACCCAAAAATAAAAAAATTCTTCAAATTTTAAGGGAAGAATACGACTTTAAAGCCTCAAATTTGCATTTGTGCTAAAAAAAACCCTGCTATTATAGGCTATGTAGTGAGAAAGGAACGAGGAAAATCTATTTTTACACATTTTGATTCCATTGACCCAGAAAGGAGGGCCGCTTTTTTATTAAGTTCTGAATCTTTTATGAATCTACATCTACTTACAAGCTCTTCAAGCCTTGCATGCATTTTCAATATATCTTCATGCTTAAACAGTTGTAATATGTTGCAGTTGGTTGATGTGTGTTCTTTGACTCAATTTGTTATGCTGTATTTTGAGTAGTTTGGATAATGCTACGTTCACAATACTTACATAACATTGTCGTAACAAATCTTAGGTGACACATTATTACTGGTTATAATCTAGGCTCACTACTAACATTACTTTTTTACCTACCAATAATAGTCTACCACCTTGGATATGTTGTAAAAATGTTATATACCATTTCTCTTTTGCTTATTTATAACAAAGCAAATAAGTAATTAGCTATTTGGGAGAGAAGACTAAGTTGATTAGAGAGCTAGGTCACCACGTGGAAAGAGTCCATTTCATAGTTAAGTGCCAGGTTGTTCTTAGCCTAATAATTTACTTTAATTAGTACAAAATAAATAAAAAATATTTGTTTGGATTAGGATGAATTATGATCAGTTTTTAACAGATTATAGGAAGTTAGTATTAGTCTTTGTATGCCTTCTATAAATATATTAATCATGATATTCTAAGTTACAAATTATTAGCCAGACTAATTTGCGGCTTTAGATTCCCTTGAAGTAGTCTATTTATTAAATTTGGCGGCCATGATTCTATGTTTCAACAAAATAAGTGCCCATAACATAATACACACCATTTAAACCAGCCTCACTCTAAGGCCCTTTTTTTATTTATTTATTTTATTTTTTGATTTAGTGTCATAATTATGTATCTCAATTTGAGGATTACACGTTTGTCCATTAATATTATGCATATGTGAACTACTGATACAGTCAAAAGTGTCATTAGGCTAGCTCCAACCAAAATACCATTGAAATCATTACGTGTCTTTTTTTTTTTTTAAATAACCACAAATTTCCAAATGGACTCTCCTTTTAGATTTTTTTTTTTTAAGGAAATTTTTTTACACAATATATATCTTCCCAAGTGTACAGGAAAAATTTAGAAAACAATAAAAAAAGAACCTTGGTTGACACTAAAACACAGATGTAGCCACCATAACGCATTTTCAAATCCATTCCGATGGATATGACTTAAGCATTTGATACATTATGGTTATATGAACTTAAATTAAGAGTAGGTAGCCGCATTAAAGAGAGAGGGTGATATATTTCTACAGAAGCAGTAACCCTGTAACCATATATTTGTGCAATTTTCTAAACTTCCCTAGCTTGCCCTTCTTTATTCTTTCTCTACTTTCAGATTCCCCGTGAACTGGTGATGTAAACAAAGAAGAATGCATTGATGTAAATCAATTGAGCAGACAAATGAATTCCGGGAAAATAGTTTTTATGCTTTTCTATCGTTCAGGGATGTGGCAGACCTCCCAGCACCTAGGACATAAAAGAAAGAGAAAACATAAGAGAATTCATGGAAATCAAAGCATTGCCTCGAAACATCAGTTATGTATCATGGAACTGAATATCCAAAATGTAATCATTTTTTAACAAAGGACAAAATTTAGTTACAAAATTGGTTATAGCTTAAGGTTATAACCTTACTCTATATCTTTTTATTAGGGGTCAATTTTGACAAATTCACTATTGAATTACATCTTCTTCTTATATCTTTCATGCTTACAAAATTTATAGAAAATCAAAGATTAATATAGCTATGTCATCAATAAATTATTTAAATTGTAAGTTTTTGTAATTTAAAATTATACATAAAATATAAACTTATAAATCATATAGTAAATAATGTCTGATTGACGCAAAATTTTATGTGTATTAAGAGTGTAAAGAACATGCAATTAATGAAAACTAGTAAGTTGCCCGTGTGATGCACGGATAATTTTTTGATATTTTATGTAAGACAATTTTGGATAATGTTGTACATATATTATAAAGAAAAAGTAAACTAAATTAGTGTAAAGAAAAATATACATTTTGAGATATAAAAAATTAGTTTAGTAGTTTCATTGCATATTTATAGCCTTCTCAAGGTAAAATTAATTTTTAAAATAATCATGAAACCAAAGATAAATGCAAAAGAGTAACGGGACCATGAAAATCAACTAATTTGTGTTGTGTTCACTATTTTATACCATGAAATGAAAGTATGCATAACTCTCTCACCGTATTCTACTCATCAATAGTGTGACATTAAGACATGATGTGGGTAAGTTTGTTTGCATGTATTTTATAGATGATTTAAAATTAAACCACGGTAAAATATAGCTTTACATTGCGCACCAAATATTTTCTCTACTTATATACCTAAAACAAAAACTATCTAACCAAATTACCCAAACCTAAATCATATTTAAGTCCCTAATTTTAAAAAGAAAAAAGAAAAAAAAATTACCCATACGGGTTTCGACATCTTGCTGGTAGTGGGAGGCCTATATAACAGAGGTGGTGGCCCCTTAGATTCCTCTTTCTCTCACTTTCTAATGTTTTGTTAGTCTCACGTATTTTATTTTGGCAATATATAGTGAAACAGTGCGTTTTATTTAACAATTCATTACATTTCTGTGTCTCTCTATCTCTCTCCAATGCCTTATTTGGTTAGTTATTGCTATTATTTTTGCTTTTTTTTTTAATTATTAAAAATACTAAAATGATGGGTATGCTAAAAGACATGAATAATAGAGAAATGTATGGTGTAAGCTTAGTCACTTAATGATGCATTAATGAGATAACAGTAAAATAAGTTAATATAAACTTTTGGTAATAGTAAATTATAGAAAGAGGTAAAAAAAAGGTTAAATGCAAGTTTAGAGCTTTACTTAGTAGGACCTCATGCACTCTCGCATGAGATCTTTACTTTTATATATATAGAAATATTTATTTTATTGAGTAATTTTGTAACTAAATTTTGTCATTTAACAAAATATCATCACACTAAATGTAACAAATTCATGTACAGGAAATGAAAAAGGTAATGGAAAGCATACGGCAAATTCTACCATGAAATTAAAATTCCTACCGGCCAACATCATGAAAGGAAAATTCAACCAATTAATGAAATTATAAAATGTGAAATAATAAGTTTAAGGGTCCGTTTGGTTAGGAGGATGGAAAAGTGAGGATATAAAATGGAGAGAGGATGGAAAAGCGGGAGGATAGAAAAAATTTTAGTTTCCCTCATTTGTATTTGGTTGGGAGGGTGGAAAAGTGGAGGGATGAAAAACTTTTTTATTTAGTTAAAACTAAATTTTGTATAAATTTACCATCATATCCCTATTAAATAAAACAAAAAGTAACACTTTATACTTTAAAAAAATTGTATATAGATGGACACTTCAGTAAAAAAAAAAAAAAAAAGCATAAAAAATTAACCCATAACTGTTTTCTAAAAAAAAAAAAAGAACAAAAAAAAACCGACCAAAATTAATGAGAAAATAAACATACGAGCACCAAAAAAAGAAAAAAGAAGAAGAAAGCAGCTACACGTCCAAAAAAAGGAAAAAAAAAATCAAAGAGAAAAAAAAGAAGAAAAGAAACCAACATGTCCAGACAAAAGCAAAAGCAAAAGCAAAAGCAAAAAAAAAAAAAAAGCCAACACGTTAGTACCAGAGAAAGAAAAAAAAAAGAAAAAGAAAAAAGAAGAGGAAGCCAACACACGTTAGTACGTAGTAACAGAGAGAAAAAATCAAAGGAAGAAAAAAAAAAGAAAAAAAGAAAGGCCAACACCTTGGTACCAAGAAAGTTAATATCGTACCAGAAGCTGTACCGGTTTAGCTATTAGTACAATATATTTCGGATACCGGTCAATACCGGTGTACCGTTTCGAGTTTATCATTATTTTATATATTTAATATATACACACATACAAAATCTCTATTCTAGAGCATATATTTATATTTATATGTTTAGTAGTTAAAGTTCACATAATAATAATTTAATTATTATGAGCACTTAAATTTAAATTTATAAGCATATAATATTTCACTTATTGTTTATATCTAGCTCACATATCAGCCTATTAATTAATAAAAATATAAAACTACTGAGTGACAATAGATGAAAATTTAAAATAAAAGATGTCATTGAAATTTCAAACTTCTTTTTCGACATCAAAAAGGTAGAATTATTTTATTAAAGGAAAGTAATATAAGTATAATAGAGTCCATGGGGCTGTACTAAACTGATCAGCTATGAGCCATGGACAAGACATAAACCAATAAAATACAACTCAAAATTCTAGCTAGTAGGCCTAAGCCCGTAGACAAGAAATAAACCAATAAAATACAACTAAAAATTTTAGCTAGTAGGTCCTTTGATTTGCTACCAGCAGTGCCTGATACTCATCAACTCAAATATCAATGTTTACACGTGTGGTGTCAGTACACACAAGATAAGACTCCAAGAACTACACAAAACAAAAAGACCAAGGGGTGGGTGCAGTGCTGTAGTCTAAACAGCAGATAAGAAGAAGAGAAAAAAGAAAAAGAAAAAAAAGAAGGAAAGTAAACGGACGAAGCTGAAGGAGGAAGACGAAGGGAAAATCAGCAAAATGTTAACGATGACCAACAAAGTGGTGCTGAGCCTGAAGGCGACGTGAGCCATTTGGTACTTTTATGTTTTGTTTTCTGTTTTTTTTTTTTTTAAGAAGTTTTTTTTACCAGCCGGTTTTTAATTTCCGCCCGGAATCACCGATATTCGCCGGTACACGGTCGGTACGATCGGTATTTTTTTCGATATGAAACAAAGGGATATTTGTACGGGTTTACTGACCAGTACGGTATATACCGGCCGTACCGGCTGGTACGGTACAAAATTAACTTCATTGGTTGGTACTAGAGAAAGAAAAAACAAAGGAAAAAAGAAAAAAAAAAGAGAAAGCCAACACACGTTAGTAAACAAAAAAAAAAAAAAAAAAAGCCAACACGTTGGAGACTTAGAGGTGAATTCTAAAGGTATTTTTGGAAGCTTATTTCATGAGCTTTCTCCTCTCAGTTTTCTCTTTATTTTGGAGAGAAAATTTTTTGGTGGATCTGGAGGGAAAATTCCTGGGACTCACATTTATTTTCCTTTCTACCCCTCCAACTAAACACAATCTAAAAAAGTTTTTCTTCCTATTTTTTCTCCAAAGTTTTTCATTCATCCTATTTCACATTTAAACAAATACACCCTAAAATATGTTGAAAATACAAAATAGATCGGTGAAAAATAAGTCTTTAACCATGAAAATTATAAAGCATCAATGTATAGAAAAATTAGTCCATTCTTGACAAAAATCTACAGATGCTAGAAAATATTTGTGAGGTAACCATTCTTGACACATATTCATGTGCACATACACACATTGCTCTATTTGTGACCGAAAAGCATAATATTTCTAGCCTTGTGAATAGCATCAGAACCTTAAAATATGAAAGTTCGAATTCAAAAGGTTTTTAAATAGACTTAAATGATTTTCTTTTTAATCACTAATAATTTGAACCATTGGCATTATATTTTTTTTTTCCTCTCACTAATAATTTGCCACATTAATCGGGTGTCAAATTTTTTGAATCTACAAACTTTCTTTTTTTAGAACTACAAAAAAAAAACATGAGCAGGATCCTTCACACAACATTTTTTTTTTTTAAATTTAAAAATAAAAATAAGAGTAATGATCATCGCATATTCCTTATTACACATCATCAATATATATATAAGCAGAGATCTCATGCGGGAGAGCATGACGTCTTGCTATGTAGCGTTCTAGTTTTTCATTTAGTCTGTTTAACTTCTTTTCATTGACTTTTTTTTTTTTTTTACTATTACTCAAAAGATCACATTAAATTGTTTTTACTATTATCTAAAAAATGGGCTATTGTTAAAAATTAGATAAAATCAAACCAAACCTTATGAAAAGCCCAAACCCACTTATTCCCATACATATTATGACCCAAGCATGATCCTTTCCCATGTGTAGATGAAAGCCAAGACCCTAACCCACTTACAAACTCTCTTTCTCCTCCTCCATGTGTAGATGAAACTTGAAAGCCAAGACCCTAACTCAGAAACTTTCAGCTTCCCTTCAAACTACACATGCTCTTCAACTTCTTTAAAAACAACAGTTTGCAGTCTTGATTTAGTAATCCTATTTGACCAAACCAACGATTCTACTCATTTTTCAAGTCTTCATTTAGCCCTTTTGTGTGAACTAATGGAGATGTATAGTCAAGGAAGATATACAATCACTCTAAAAATTTTATTAAAAAGAAAAAAGAGTCAAAAGTGAAGATAATATTCAATCTTACCAATGAGCTACACATTGGAAGGATTGTCTTTTAAGATAACGAGTGTTTTTCTTGCTGTGTTATAAAAAATATCAAGCGGCATGCGATATGGCATAGTCACCAATAGTCATATTGCATTCAACTATATTCATATTAAATTTTGAATTGTCCATGATGCTATGGTACAAGGTATGAAAACCAATTTGTTAATATGACTTTTAATATGCTCCTATAGCTGATTAAGAAATTCACAAAAAGTTGGACCAAACTATTTGTGATGCCTTCAAATTGCAGGTGTTTATTTATATATATATATATACACACACACACACACACACAAATGCATGAAAGTGGTAAGTCCATCATGAGCATAAAGATGATCTTAAGTTTAGATATTGACAAACAATTAAGATACTGTGATCATAGATTCTAATATTATCTGCCCCTTCTGTAGGTTATGATAGCATTTGTCCCTTTTGAAAATCTAAACAATTTATACGATTCTAGTTACAAATATTTGGCATATAATCTATAATGAAAAAATAATTTTGGTGTCCCATATGGTTAGAGACTACAAAGACTTTTAGTTAGATGCACACCATTTTTTATTTTTTTTAAGTCTTCCAGTAGTATTTATTATTTTAGTTTGAGACCAATATATTTTAATTATACTTTTTATGCAAAGCTCGAGACCAACATACTTTTAGGCAAAGTTTTCACGTGCATTGCACGAGCTTCCGACCAGTACACAATAATCGCCGCACATACATCGCCACATGGACTAAAATTTTGATTTTAAAACATAATTTTAGTTAAAATTGTAAATTCTTGTTAACACTATTTCAAAAGAGAGTCGTTACTTTTTGCAAAGTGTAATAATAAGATTTTCGATAAAGTTAAAGGGTTTGTTTCGTTCTCACATTACTCATATCTCACTTCTCATATCTCAATTTTCACTACTCAAAACTCATTCTCATATCTCATATTTCATTTTTAACAACTCATCACTCATTTTGTTGAGTTATGAGTAATGAAAACCAAAATTGAAATCTTGGCCAAACAGAATTTTAAATGAAAACCGAAATTAAAAACTTGGCCAAACCGAATTTTTAGGCGTGGGAGCCACCAGTATTTTTAGACGTGGGACCCACCAAAAGTGAATAATGGGTGATGGAAATAATTATGAAACCGAACAGTCCACCTATATTCATATAACCGTTAGTGAATTCAAAAAACCGTTAAATCGACAAAGGAAAAAAAAAAAATGCTTTGCACTGTTTCCACACTACACCTTCTCCCTCACCCAAACTCAAACTCACCCACTTCACAAAACCTTCACAATCTTCTCCGTAGCTTCAACACCCCATTTGAGCTCAAACAGCTCCATGCCCACCTCATCAAAACCAACACTCCTCTCTCTACTCTTCCTCTCCCTCTCACTAAACTCGCCCTCGTTACTGCTCTCACTCCCGATTTTCCTTATGCCCAACGCGTCTTCAAACACCTCAATAAGCCCGAAATTGTGTTCTGGAATTCCTGTTTGAAGGCGTGGGCAGAAGGGCAGTCCCCATTCGATGCAATCTTGCTTTTCTATAAGTTAAGGGAATTCGACATTATTCCTGATGATTTCACTTGTTCTTTCGTTCTTAAAGCGTGTGCGGCTTTATCCGATGTTTTGAATGGCAGGATTGTACATGGGTACGTGGAGAAACTTGGGCTTCGATCGAATTTGTTTTTACAGAACATGATTGTCCATTTGTATGCTTTGTGTGGCGCGATGGGTGATGCGCAGTTGCTGTTTGATAAAATGTCTCAGAGAGATGTCGTGACGTGGAATATAATGATAAGTCAGTTGGTGAAGGGTGGGGATGTTGAGGGGGCTTTTGAGCTGTTTTTGGTGATGCCCGAGAGAAATGTGAGGTCGTGGACTGCGATGATTGCAGGTTATGTACAATGTGGGAAGCCTAAGGAGGCTATTCATTTGTTTATGGAGATGGAGGAGGCAGGTTTGAGGCCAAATGAGGTGACAGTGGTGGCTGTTCTTTCAGCTTGTGCTGATTTGGGTGCCTTGGATTTGGGCAGGAGGGTTCATGAGTATTCAAACTGTAGTGGGTTTAGGGGAAATGTTTGTGTTTCAAACACTTTGATTGATATGTATGTCAAATGTGGATGCTTGAAGGATGCTTGTACAGTTTTTGATGAGATGGAAGAACGGACAATTGTATCATGGTCAGCCATGATTGCAGGGCTTGCAATATATGGGCAAGCCGAGGAAGCTTTGAGCCTATTTTCTAAGATGGTTCAGATAGGCATGATGCCGAATGATGTAACCTTCATTGGACTATTGCATGCTTGTAGTCACATGGGAATGATAGACAAGGGGCGTGAATTTTTCAACAGCATGACTAGAGATTATGGGATTATTCCTAGAATTGAGCATTATGGTTGTATGGTTGATCTTTTCAGTCGGGCAGGCCTTCTCCAAGAGGCATATGAGTTTATAATGAACATGCCTATCAAACCCAATGGGGTTGTGTGGGGAGCTTTGCTTGGTGGATGCAGAGTTCACAAAAACATTGAACTGGCTGAAGAAGCAATCCAACACCTTTTGGAACTGGATCCATTAAATGATGGATACTACGTGGTTTTATCAAACATTTATGCAGAAGCTGAACGCTGGGAAGACACAGCAAAGGTGAGAAGGTTGATGAGAGATCAAGGTGTGAAGAAAACACCTGGGTGGAGTTCAATCACAGTAGATGGAATGCTTCATGAGTTTGCTGCAGGGGATGAGTCCCATCCTCAAGCAGAGGAAATTTTTCAGATGTGGGGAAAACTACTTCAAAAATTAAAGATAAAAGGATATGTCCCAAAGACTTCAATTGTTCTTCTGGATGTAGAAGAGAATGAGAAGGAGAAATTTTTATATCGCCATAGTGAGAAATTAGCACTGGCTTTTGGGTTGATGAAAACACCACCCGGAATGCCAATTAGGATCATGAAGAATCTTCGTGTTTGTGAAGACTGTCATGCTGCTATGAAACTTATCTCAGGGATTGTTAATAAAGAGATAATTGTGCGTGACAGGAACCGTTTCCATTGTTTTAAAGATGGTTCTTGTACTTGTAATGATTACTGGTAGTGGTTTCACTTGGTGAATTTCATGTGATTTCAATGGTTTGATATCAAACAGATTATTCTGTCATATACCAAGCCCCTTCAACTTAACGCAAATTTAAACTCTTAACTTGGGAATTTAAAAAAAAAAAAAAAAAATTTAATTACAGAATTTGCATTGCTACAATGGCTTAACCTAATTTGAAGCAACATATTTCAAATTAATGAACTCTAAAGCTTCATCTTCGATCTTCATCAACATTGGAGGACCTGGAAAGTCATGTGTGCAAGACCTAGCCCTTGGTTGTGGTGATTTCCTAAGGCATCTCAAAAAACAGGGCACCCCTCGACCTCAATTCCAGGAGCTGTGGGGCATGAAGCCAATGGACAGTGGTCGTCAGCATCCATACCCCACCAGCTTGGACCTGAAATGTCCTTGGATTGTAGGGCAAAGAAAAGGATAACTCCCATAAAGGCAACACCAGCATCTAAAGCAGCAGATAAGACATAGTTGTGCCTAGCCCACCATCCCTTATACTTTCTGAAAACATAGAAGTTGAAGAAAAGTCCAACCGCTCCCCAAGCCCAATAGTTCACTGCTCTAGCTGGTGGCATGTTTGATGTACCTCCAATGATGATAGGCATGTGAATAAGCCGTAACCACTTTATATTGGGGAATTTGCGTGAAAGATACCAGCCGGGAAATGGGGCTAGGAAGCCAACGAGGAAGAACCAGTTCAATCCTGGGTAGACACCAAGCTTTGCGAACATTCTAAGTGGGCCTATGATCCCCCATATAATTGAAGCATTGTAGAAAACATCATCTCCTGGGCATGTCCATGGACTTCCCTCGGGCAACAAGTCTGGATTACATATGTTCTCCACAGATGTGAGAAGCCACCACGCTGTGCCAAAGTAGGCAGATGAAGAAACTATTGTTCCGGCAAACTGAGAACACAAATTAAAAAAATATTAGCAGTTATATAAAAGTTGTAAACGAAATTCCAAATAATTTTTATTGTTCTTTACATAATTACCTGCACAATGAACATAGATCTTGGAGGGATCTTCATATAGTGACCTAGTTTGAAGTCATTAAGGAAATAGAGTGCTTGTGACATGCTAATATAGCCATAGGTCTTGAAAGCCACATTAGCAAGGGGCTTCCCTGGATAAATATACCCAATAATCAATTCTGTGATCACGTTTAGCCCTGGTTGCTGCAATTAACATTAACACATTCTATGAGAAATGTAGTTTGGATAAAACTGATGCAAATTAATGAAAATCATAGTCAACTCTTACAATGCATGTTTGTGTTCTTTCATGCATTGAATACAATGAAGGTTGGAGATTTCATACCGAATTCGTTGTGGCTTGAATTATTCCAACGGGTAAGGTGAAAAACAATGCAATGCCACAAGCCATTAAAAGTCCCCACCAAGGAAGTTGGAGCTGTTTGTCAAACCCTTCACAAGCAAACAAAGCAAGAGCCACCATTGAAGCTAAGATAGCAATAAACCACCACTGAGGGACTTCTTTATAGTTCTTCTTCATCAATCTTAAATGCACGTCTGAGAGCTGATCTTTTGTTGCATCTTTTGTTTTTTTCCATAGTTTCCAGATCATTCTGCTCAATTTGTTTTACCCAAATAGAGAAGACAAATAAAATCACGAAAAGCTTGTTAGCTCAAAAGAACTGTCGCACAAGAATAGAGCAGAATTTGAACTTCAATGTTCAGAAGCTTACCCTCCATTAAATAGTGCCACATGTGTAAGACTAGCTGTTAGAGTTGCAAAGCTCAACCCATAAGTGAAGGCAAAGAAGATACTAAGATAAAGTTTGCTGTAGCTTTTGTAACCATCAAGATTAATATCAAATGCCTTATCATTCAAAACTCTGGATATGTTGTAGATTTGACCATCGTGATCGAAAGTGTGAGAGGAAAAGATTGGAAACTTCTTAGCATCATATGCATTATTCCAATAACAAATTGGGGTGAGGACATAGACAGTCAAGATAAACCCTACTAAGATATTGACAATAGCAAACCCAGGTGTGGCTAAGGGGCTGCCCAAAAAGCCAGCTACAGCAGACCAGTCAAAGGCAAATGAGCCTAGTCCAAGACCCTGGATTCCTCCACCAATCTGTTGAGCGGTGACGGAGTCCTTCCAGATCCAACAAACAAAGGAGAGACCCGCTATTGAGGGGAAAAAATAGCTCGGGACAATGTAGTAAGCAAAGCTTGCTACAAAAATCATGAAGAAGTATTGTAGCCTTGTTGTTCCTCCCTTGGGTCTCTTTTCTTTATCATGCAATGCCCTGCATTACACATATAACTTGGTTCAATGCAAGGGATTACTCACTTATCAATGGCTCTAATCCTTGGAAATAATTCCTTTTCTTTAGCCAAAAGCTAGGTGAATTTTTCTGCTTTGAGAGATCTTTGTATCAAACAGTTATTCAGTATGAGAGACAGAACTAGAAGTTGATGTACCTGAATAGAGAGACTTGGACCAGGTTTGCAGGCCACCACATATAAGGTGACTCCACAAGATATCTTCTGAATATTCCAGCCCATCCATATCCAAGCATCTGAAGAATTCATATGTACAAAACAGTGAGGTACAGTGAAAAAATAATTCTCAGAACCATTTTATGTATTATATACATAGATGGCACTTTTTTTTTCCTTTAATATACACACTAGAGTGGCTGATATTCTCAATATGAATAAACGTGTTCTTGTTTCATACATTTTCTATGTGAAAATCAGGATCAGACATCTGTTGCCTATAAACATGATGACTTTAATATGGAAACAAGTCAAAAATACCTGAGTAGTTTGTGATAAGAAAAAGGCTGCAACTGGAGAGAGTTGCCTGTGGTAGAAAGCCTTGACAATATCAACAATATAAACTGCATACACTCCACCAGCCCCAGCACTGGCAAAGATGGTGATCAAAACATGTTCCTTCAAACTGAATGGCCCTGGATTCAATGAGAAGGACCAGTTCGTGAGTGGGATTTTTATTGGCTTGGATGGAAGGTATGCTGCCATCAGCTTCCCGACTGGGAGCACTACAATTTGTGCTGACACTGAGGAAATATACAGCTGATTTTGGCGGTATGCAAAAAATTGGTTCACAAAAGCTAGAAGAACACATGATATGAATCCAAGAATCCACGTTCGAAATGTCAAGGCTGGCTCCGTTGGGTCGTCAGTTATTGGAACCGTGAGCCTAACTTGTTCAATTGGGTTGTCATTGACTTCTTTATCCCCTGCTTGTACATATTAACAATGTTACTAAAAGTAACGATGTAAACTATTCAAAAAAATTAAGGGAAACATTTTTTTTGTCATGATTAAGAATAATACAATTGAATGATAATTTTGCATTCTTTTTACTATATAAACAACTCATGGTTGCCTCTATTATCATGAATCTTAACAATATTTTGTGTCAACTTTATCACCATTATGTACCTATGTTTCTCATTGAATTCAGGCTTAAATAATATGTAATAATGTTTATGAAAGTAAATATTCTCAATATATTATGTATTCTATATGTGTAAGTAAATACTCAGGAAAAAAATGTTATAGATAATACAACATTTCTTAAAAGAAGTCAAGTTCACCAATTATAAGAAAACATGTTTTGTAATGAAGTTTGATTTCAGGCATACCAAATGTTAACAAAGAAAATGTGATGGAGCATGCAACTCAGGTAAAGTATGAATTTCTTATTTTTTCACAGAGAGAGAGAGAGAGAGAGAGTTACCGGTTAATTCAATACTGGAATCAAGCCTCCCAAAGCCATTTTCAACGTTACCTGTCATGGCTCTCACCTTGTTCTTGAATACAGAATGACAAAGCCTTCAATGGCTTCAACCTCACCGCACTATAGTTATATAGCACCCTCCTGTTCTTTTTTAAGGAACTTATTTGTATGGTGCACACAATCACAGACTGTTAACTACAAGTATTTACCCAAAAATAAAATTTTTTCTTTAAAATTTAAGTGAGGAATGCTTAAACTTCAAATTTGCATGTGTGGTCAAAAAGACCCTATATATTAGGCTATGTTATGAGGGAAAGAAACAAGGAAAATCTATTTTTACACATTATGATTCCATTGACCCAGAAAGGAGGGCCGTTAGTTTATTTATTTATGAATCTTTTTTGAATCTACATATACTTACATGCTCTTCGAACCTTGCTTGCATCTCAATATATGTTCATGCTTAAACAGTTTGTGTTGCAGTTGTTTGATGTTTGTTCTTTGACTCACTTTGTTATACTGTTTGTACGTGTTGCAGTTGGTTGATGTATGACAAATCAAATAACTAACTAGCTGTTTGGGAGAGACGAGTAAGTTGATTAGAGAACTACGTCAGCCTGTGGAAAGAGTCCATGTCATAGTCAAGATTCTATGTTTCGGATCTAAAATTGCACAGAGTGCTAGGTTGTTATTAGCCTAATTTTCTTTAATTAGTAAGGTGAAACTTACTAGATGTAAATAGCTAGTAGTATTTATACCCCATAATCCATTTTTAACGCTTAACACTCAATTAATCCTAAACTAAGATTAGTGGCAGCTTCAGGAATTTTTTTTCTAGGGGGGTCAGTAGTGGTAAAGAAAGGAATTTGTCATGGGGACAAGTAAAAAAAAAAAAAAAAATTAATCTTTTTATATGTACAACTCCCATATTATATACATTATACAATAATCTAAAATAGTATTCTCTCTCTCTCTCTATATATATATATATATATAAGTAGAAACCTCATACAGGAGAGTATGAGTTCTGTTATGTGGTACACTCTATGAAGAGAATTGAAATACTCTTAAAGCTACATTAGAGATAAGAACAAATTTAAAAATAAGGACTCTATTTTCTTTAGTTCAATGTTTCAGGACTATTTTTTGTTACAATTTTTATTCAATGTTTTAAGACTATTATTATTTTTAATTTAGTTCAATGTTTCAAGACTTTTCCACTTTCTCACACACAAAAAATTCTTTGCATTTTCATTCACCTTTTTCACTTTTACTCCTTTATATACACATGCCCACAGCCCTTCATGCCATTCCATCTTAAATACACTCAAACCAAAAATGATATCATTTACCTTTAACATTTCAACAATACTTACATAACTTCAACATTGTAGTACTATTTGATCCTAACACGTATGAGTAGGCTATGACCAAGGAAGGGGGCTTGCATTTTGTGTTAGAACTCATAATTTGTAAGTTTCTTTTTAGGTTGTTTTACTGCTATTTTGTGTGGTATGAGCCACAGTGATAAAAATGAAAATTGATGATGATTTCAAAGTTTTTATTTTTATTTTTATTTTTATAAAAGAATACGGAAGTACAACTAAAGAAAATTAAATTTCAATAAATGAATGTGTTTTTTTTTAGCAAATTTCTCTTTGTTTAATCACATTCTCTTTATGTTGCTACTTATGAATGATTTCCTTAATTTCGTTGAGATAATGAATTTGGTTGTGAGAATAGAATAGTTGATGAAGTGTTTGGGAGGTTGCTTAAATTTATGTAATTTAAGGATATAAAAGTATTTTATGCTTTAAATTCTTATTTATAGATTTTAAAATCATATAATCAGTTTAAAAAATAAAATCTACTTTTAACAGTAAATATTATAATATGTTATAGTCTTATAGTGTTATACAATTTTTTTGAATAAAATATGAATTAAGAAAATCAAGTTTCAAAATATTCAACAATATTGTAGGTTAACATAAATATTATATGTAAGTCTTAACATATATAAAAATGATTTCAAATGAAATTGTAAAGTACTTCATACATTGCGCAGGACATCATCTAGTTTAGTATAAATATCAGTACGATAACAACCATTGAATGCATAAACAAACATAATTTAATAACTAATCATACATGTGGTTAGTCTCTTGGAGTTGGACTAATGGTAAATGTGAAACTAAGAAAAAAAAATAGTAACTGATATAAGTTTTTACTTTTAAAGTGTACGACTTCCTAACCAATAACCATATATGTGGTTAGTCTGTTGGAAAATGGAATTGGAGCAAGCATTAAAAGACTTCTTGAATTTGGAAATCTATAAAGCATTTATCAAACTATTTGATCAAAAAGAGCGAAAAACTAAGAAAACATAGAAGGGAAAAAGAAAGATAGAGAGAACGAGGAACTAGTCACAGATATAGATACAAATCTATCGATTGTAACAGTGGTGTACTTTTTTGTTGATGAAGAAGAAAAGTGCAGACAAAAACGACTTTATTTTGTTGTCAATGGACAAGTAAGCCAAAGTCCTAAAAAAAGAAGTTTTTTTTTTTTTTTTTTTTTTTTAATGAATGAGAAAAAATTTGAAACTTTTTTTTTCTTTCTTATAAAATTAAATATTTTAAGACACAATAGTTTCACAATAAAACCTAGGTGACAAGTTGTTAAAGGTAGGGAAAAAGTGATGTTAGTTGTGGATCCTGATAAAAACTAATTACAATTTGCCACTTAACTTTTATTGTTAAATTATTGTAAAAATATTGTTAAAGTAGCATTAAGATGATCATATTCAAACTTATATCAGCTGGGTTTAAACAAAATTTAGGGTTAGGGGGTTCAAAATTTTATTTGAGGGGCTCAAAAAAATTATTAAAAATTATATATATATATATATATATATAAAATTTGGCCAGGTCAGGGGGTTCGAACCCCCTAGCCTTAAAGGTAATGCCTCCCCTGACTCAGATTAAGATCAATTTTTTACGTGATTAGCCAAATTTCATATTGCATATATATATATATATATATATATATAAAATTTGGCCAGGTCAGGGGGTTCGAACCCCCTAGCCTTAAAGGTAATGCCTCCCCTGACTCAGATTAAGATCAATTTTTTACGTGATTAGCCAAATTTCATATTGCATATGTGCATATAACAAAGCTAAGACAAATAAACTAAACTAATATGAAAGATGCAGAATAAGAAATGACAAACCACTCGAAAACACCAAGTATTTTCGAAGAGGAACCAAACCACCCAATGAAAAACTTCTCTGGCAACACCACCATCAAAATCTCCACTAGTTAAATAGTTGCAGTACAAGGATGACTATAAACCATTCAAACCTATATTGGATCCCCTAAAAACATTAGCTCTCCAAGCTCCACTGCTCCAGTTAAAAACTGACTTCACCAAGCCCTTTCTCCAACTAATCCACTAGAGACACCATCGTTGAATCGCCAATCGAAGACCACAAAACTTAACCTTCAATAGTTTCCAAACCCTCATATACCTCACAACACTCAATATTTGTTGAACGAGAAGAAGGCTACAAATTTCTTTAAGTGTGTGTCATTTGGGAGAGAAATAGAGAAGAGAAAATGTGCAGGAATTTTGGTTTAAGATTAAGGTTCTCTCTATCTCAACAAGAAGGAAGAGATGGGATGAATATGATCAACAAAACTCTTTCAACTCTCAAGGATGACTTTTGAGTGTTTTCCCACGTACGTCATTAGCATGCAGAATATGTGTTCTTGGCTTATATGTTAAAGTTGGAAAAACAAGAACTTAAAATTAAGGATACATAATGATAGATATATGTTTTATTGATTAAAAACACTAGCCACGAACCCGCGCGTTGCGCGTGATGAATTTTTTAGGATGGTCTCATTAAATTTATTTTTTACAATTTGTATTAATTTAATAAATAGTAATGTATTTCATAATAACATTTTTATTTATTATAGGGACAATCAGAAATGTAATATAGGAACAATCATAGACATAAATATAAATTTGAACATTCATATTTTTATTCATTATAGGAACAATCATAAATCATAAATATAAATTTTGTAGTACCAAAAAAAAAACCAAAAAAAATTTCTCAAAAATTCAAAAGGCAAGTTAACAAAAATATTCATTTTTTAATAAAAGTTACTTATAACATTTTGTGAATCATTAAAAAAAAAAAAAGATTTGGAAAAATTTCTTTTATTTTTAAACAAACTTTCTAAAACTCTATTTTTTCTACCCTTCAATCCAAACATAGAAAAACATAAATAAAAAATTAACAAAACTTAACAACGATTAATTGAACCAATTAGCAAAAAAATTTGTTGTTGATAATCTATTAAGGTTATTTTCTTTGTTGAAATTCCAATTTCATCCACCCAAAACATATTATCAGATAAACAATTATTTGCAAAATCTAAGAATTAAATTTCTATATATGTATTGTTATAAAATAATAATAATAATTAAAATACAATTGCAAAAGCTAAAATATATCACCCACCTAATTATTTTTGTTTGACTAAACTTTTGCTTCTCTCTGAATAAATGACATTATAGAATAATTCTTATACAACAATTAAGAGTACTTTGTCCACCCCAACGGGTTAAATAATAAACAAAAATTAGTAAAGTCTCATATAGTTTAACATCTAAATTGATCATGATAAAAAAATCAAATTCTAACTTGCAAAACAACTAATTATAAGCCCAAATCAAAACAAACCAATGGGATAAAGAAAAATAACTTGTAATCGGAAATTAGAATACCAAGGGGGTGTTTGGTAGAGTAATTTGAGAAATGTTGTTTATAATTTTTTGAAATACATGTGGGTGAAAAAGTGTGTGAAAATGTATGTAATGTTGTTTAAAATATGAAAATGTGAGTTTGAGATTGATGACCAAATAGGCCCCAAACTACCTAAATATGCATAAAAGTCGATGCAAATACCAAATAGATAAACACATGTGATGTGACAATTAAATCAACAATAAAAATTGTTAGGACATATATGTTTTAACTTGTTTAAGAACATATGTCACTTAGTTATGTAAATTGGCTAATCCTTTGACAAAACGCACTCTGCTTGTAATTGGGTAGTTCTAGGTGTTTTTAATACTTCAAGAAACAATGTTTCAAGGTCAAGTGTTGAAGTCATCAAGCCTGTCCAAGAAAAAGCAAGCTGAAGTGCACAGTTTTTAAAACTCGACACCTCTTGATAGCTACCTCGACACCTGCTATCTGTCGAGAATTAAAAAGTCAGAATTCCAATCTGATTTTCTTGGGATCCGTGAATGTGTTTTTGGGCTTTCTTTTCTTCTAACCCTAAACATATAAAAGGATTATTTTAAGAGCCGTTTTGGTAGACACAAGTTGCATTATCATTGAGCAATCTCTGTTTAAGCAAATTGTGATCAATAGACGAAGTTCTTGACCTAGTTCATCTTCCATCAAGAAGTTGTTGTGTCTTTGCACCATAGGGTTTTGTAATCAAGCATCTTCCTGCTATTCATCACGTGGATGAACTGAAGAACTTTGCAGCCAACCATTCTTCCTCAAGTTGGTGTTCTGAAGTCGCGTACTTGGATCCGCGCATTGGTTAGTCACGTACTTGGGAGCCGTGCATCAAAGGTGGAGACTGTCACTACAGATCAAGTCCAATTGGGTATTGGGGTAAGGGTTCAACTGTAAGTTGGTAAGGTACTTGGGATTCCTTTCTTGTAACCGCTTGATTTGATAATAGTGGAGTTTCGGGAGTGGTGACCTGAAAATCACCCGGTGGGGTTTTTGCCATTAGGGTTTTTCCCATTCGTAAACAAATCACCGTGTTATTTATTTTCCGCTGCATATTTAGTTGATTGGTGATTTGTTTGTGCTTTCATAAAATTGCATGATTAATTGATTAATTAATTACTTGGCTAAATTAATTAATTAGGGTTAATCACAAGGGGTCATTCGAATTGTGACCAAACAAAAATTAAATAAAAAACCATTAGTAGGAAAAAAAAATGCTTGAATCAATAAAATAAAATAAAAAATCCACCATAAAAGAAAAAAACAAAATGGGAGAAAGAGAGAGAGTATTGACCTTTTTGTCATGGGCCACTTGGAAGGAATAGGGGAGAGAGGTGGAAATGACGTAAGAAGAAATTTATATGAAAATTAAGATGGCAGAGGAATGGTGGAAGTAGATGAAAGATTGAATAAAGTGAAACCATAGAATTTAAGAAGATATAAAGGAAACTTTTAAAAATCTAAAGGAAATCAGATGAAAACTAAAAAAAAAAAAAGATATATATATATATATATATATTGGAGGGGATAAAAGATTGAACTAAAAAGACAATGATTGAAGAAGATTAAAAGTTGGAAAAATTAAATAAGAATTGCACACACCAAAAAAAAAAAAAAAAAAAAAAAGAAAAAAGAAAAAAAGAAAAAAAAAAGTTACTAAAGATGTAGTGCATAAAGAGTTTTATAAAATTTATTACAAAACTTCCATTAATATATATAGTATAGATATGTATAGACATTATTTTTGGTTTTTGATACTTCATTGATTTCATTATTTGGTTATAAACATCTAGAATGACCCTCTAAATTAAAGTAGATGAATATATAAAGGCAAAATTATATGTGAAGTTTGAAACCACTCAAGATAAATCCGTAAAGTCAATAATCTATTTATATTTGTTTGTAAAAAAAAATATGAATAAAAAATAAATTCTAAATTAAAGTAGATGAATATGTAAATGTGGGGCCAATTAGTCAGACAGTCCCGGCCCACTTCGTACTAGGCCCTAAGGCCCGCGCCGAGGAGGTATTCCTGAGGGTCCACTCCGAGGAGATATTAAAGATCCGATGATGAAAGTAAGAAGCCCAGGTGCCCAAGAAGTATCGCCGATGACGATTCTGTCCTCGGACAACCAAGACCATAAAAGGGAAAAGTAACACACCATCAAGGGGAATCTCCCAGAGCATCTCAAGAGAAAGAACCGGTACAGCGTGACAGCTACAGAAGCATGATGGAGGAGCAATTCAGGGAGAAACTGTCACCTCCGCATTAAATGACCACAACTAATGTTCTGGCCGCATTAATGAGGAAAAGACCCATGAGCAGTACAGCCTTGGTGGCTGCAGCCCTCAGAAAGAATGGAGAGATGGCTGATGGGACAAGCACTCAAGTGATGGCCTGCTTGATCAACAAATGTAGGGCTAAGATCAACCGAAAGAGGATATATATAATGTAAGAAATCCCTCTGGAAAAGGGGAGACAAGAAGAAGCACAGAACACCGGAGCAACCAGTATGACTAGAAAAGCTTTTGCAGCAAAGAGTGGAGGAAGTAAGAATTACCACCCCTGAAGAGGAGGGCCGAGGACAGACGTTCACACTTTAGTGCACATCTCTGTTATTTAGTCCACTTGTAACCGTGTTTAGCTGTTATAATCCTCACTAGGGTCTAGTTCTTCAACCCACGCTCTACAAATTTATTGTATTGGGCTAACTGGGTTTGAATCCATTCACCCAACAGTGGTTGTGCTCAAATCCGGTCCCTACAGTAAAGACAAAATTATATGTAATGTTAAAACTGTCCAAGATGAATGTATAAAGTCAATAATCTATTTATATTTTTTTGTAAAAAAAAAAGGAATAAAAAATAAATAAGAAAAATAATAATTATATAGCCAATGACATGGCGATGAGGTGGCGCAACACGAGTTTAGCTACAATAAATACTACGCTTTAATTTTTAGATATATATAGATTTAGATTATTAATAATTTTGCCACCACACGATATGTGACATATATAGTTTCATGTTAATTGTATTAATGAAATGAATATACATAAACTATGTTATACCTTTGTTGAAATCACCAAACAGATTTCAATAATAATCATGAAAACTTAATTACTTATTTATGGGTGAAACATTACAAATCCAAACAATATAAGAATTAAAAACTATTCGGTTATCTAGTTAAATTTCTCAAATCACATGGAGTACTCATACTATATGAATTAATCTCCTTATAACTGGTGGTAGTTGCTTTTAGACACAAATTTGCCACTTACTTCTCTCCAATTCAATCCAACATGTGATCTTCCTTCGCCTATTGGCAAAATTTAAATTGTTTTTTGCTGCACATGATCATTGAGAGATTTATCCAGATAAGATTGTTGTTTGTTTAAGCTCTGAAACCAACATAAATTAGATAGCTAGATGCTTTAACCTATAATAGAATAATAATAATTCAACAATTGAACCATCTAACAAAACAATAATGGCAATAATTAAGTAATCAACAGATAACGTAATAGCAATGTCACTGAGGTAAACAAAAGGGAACATGTTACAATGTTATATTCTACAGGAGGATTTCGCAATGGAGTACAAATTTCAAATGTAACAATGAAAGTTATAATTAAAAAAAAAAAAAAATTAACAAACCATTAAGCTAAATACAAAACACAAATAACTATTTTTTTCTTTCTTTCAATGGAGAATATGTAATAATGTTAGTTCATGCATTAGACTAAATGTGATAATGATTCATCAAGTCTATTTATAAATCTCACATTTTGATGAGTCCATAAAAGAGGTTATTTTTAGCAAGTGGCTCGTCAAGCAAAATTATTTTCTGTCTTATTGAAATTAAAAAAGCATGCAGCTAAGAACATAACAATCATTTTCAGATTGAATATGATAGGATGATGAGAAATTGTCTAAAACTAACAAACCTTTGAATGAAAATCCAATGCTCTTAGTCTTAGATGGTTTATATATCTGTGTCAAGTTTGTGTATGATATGTTGCTGTATAATGTCAAAGAAGATAGGAAAAAAAGACAGCGAGACCTGTACCTTGAGGAGTATTTGAATAGATTATAGTGCCCTAAACTTCGCGGATAAGAACTACAAATTCTGAAAGAATCAAGAACCTGGTCACCTCTCTCGATTGCATTCCAAAAAAATTCTACATGCTTTCCAATTTAACTTATGAGGAATATGAGAGATGTTGACATGAAGGCACTGTGCACATCTAGCCTGTTCCAAATACTTGAGGGTGTAAGCAGTACTCAACTCCCCTGAACAACCAATAATGGTCCTACAAAGATAGAAAAAACAAATTGGGAAGTCAAGCTCAACCCCACGGGCAAGGAATGGTTAACTTTTAGTGCTATTAATAAAAATTTACATGTGTAGAGAATTAGCGGGAGCTTACTTGTGTGACCCCGAAGCTCCACAGAAAGCATTGATATTTCCCTTTTAAATAAGTGTAGAGGGAGGCCAAGAGAGCTAATTTAGGTGGGTTTTGTGTTGTGCCTGGGCGTGAGAACTCAAATTTAATTGAGAAGTGGAAAGGGTGAGGGAGTAAAAGTATCTAAAATGCTTTGACTGGAGTGTAGGTGACGGTTGTTATCTGCAATGCCAAATTTTTTTTTCCCCCAATTAATTTGAAATGCCATCCTTTTGGGATAAAAATCTAAAACGCCAAATTTTTAATCAATTTGAAGAAAGATGAGCTGTAGAAAAGAAAGAGAATAGAATGACATTCACTTATGTTTCAATAAAATGACACGTGTTATCATTTTGTGCATCAATTAGTTCTAAGGATTCAACTTTTATAATAGATTATAGATTATATTTTTTCAAAATATTTTTTTAAAGTTATTATGCAACGATTACGGGGGGCTTCAAATGCAAGTCAATAATCTATTAATTTTTTTTGGTAAAAAAATAGGAATAAAAAATAAATTATAAATTAAAGTAGATGAATATGTAAAGACAAAATTATATGTAATGTTAAAACTGCCCAAGATGAATATGTAAAGTCAATAACCCATTTATATATATATTTTTAAATAAGATTAAAAAATAAATAAGAAAAATAATAATTACGTGGCCAATGATGTGGCGATGAGGTGGCGCAACAGGAGCTCAACAGCAATAAATGCTACGCTTCAGCTTTTAGTAATATATAGATTAGTTGTAGACCCACACAATATGTGAGAATAGATAATTATTTTGTAATTATGGTGTAATATATAATTTTTTAAAAAATAATTTGTTGAAAATAATAATTCTCCCTAAAAATTAAACAATTTCTAAAATTATTTTCCATCTTTTTATCTCTACCTATATATCATTCTATCATTATTGCTATGTTCGATTAATATTATTTCCTTTTGAGGTAGTCTATATTTCTTCAAATTTATGTTGTAGTGCGCTATGTTTTTCTTTTCTTTTTCTTTTTTTCTTTTTTACAACTAAAATTTTGTATTTTTAAATAAAATTTTCAAATTCCTCATTCTCATAAAGGAATTATCATGATAATCAAAACTCATAACAAAATTTCACTTGATATTACTTAAATAATTGATAGGCACATTCAAATGCATTGTGTTTTGATAAAAATTCAAATTCTCACTTTCAACATAACTAAATATTAACTCAAACAAAAATCAAACCAAAGCTATAAGAGAGAGAAAGAGACTACTTTTTAGGAACTCAAAAACACTATACCAGAACGTATTAACCTAAAATAGAGTTATTAAAAACACAATTATTCATCAACCTAAATTAAGTAGAGTTGGAAGAAAGAATAAAAAAATCGAGAGAGAGAGAGAGAGAATATAATCACTTTTTCAGGAGGGAATGGGAAAGAAAAGAAAATTTCTAGAATATAAGATAAGAAGAAAAAGAGTAAAAATAAAATATATAGAAATAAACACCAAATTATCTAAGTCATGTTATGTAATAGAAAAACATTGAATTCTTATATATATATATATATATATATATATATTTATAATGCAATAGGATAACATTTAACAATCAAAGAAAAGAAAAAATATCACAACTTAAAAACACAAAACTAAATTGCATCAACCCAAAAGAACATAAAAATTCATCATCCTAAAGTAGAGATTCAGGAAAAAAAAAAAAAAAAGACCATGAAAAATTGAAAAAGAGAGAGAGAGAGAGGGAGAGAGAGAGAGAGAGATAACATTTTTTTGTTGGGAAAAAGTATGAATAGAATGGGAGAGATAACGGCAAATTTATAGTAAGAAATGGGAATAAGAATAGCTAAAATAAAAGAGTGACATTAAGATAGAAAGTAGTGGGGAAATGAAAAGGTAAAAGAGAGAAGGAAATGTTAAGATAGAAAGTAGTGAGGAAATGAAAAGGTAAAAGGGAGGAGGAAATGTTAAAGAAAGTGTAACAAAAAGTTGGGAAAGTAATAATAAGAAGAGTTAAAAAAAGAGAGAGGGTACGAAATAGGTGGATGATGTGGTACAATGAGAGAATAGTAACAATAAATGATATGCTTTAACTTTTAGATATACTAGTCACAGACTCACGTGATACTTGGGAATAAATAATTATTTTGTATTGTAATATAATGTATAATTTTTTCTCTAAACTTTGTTGAGGATAATTTGCTTTCCCCAAAAATGAAACAATTTCTATTTGGTTCAATTAGGTCTACTTCGGTCCAATAAGGTCCACTTGGTCAATTTTGGTCCCTTTCAGTCAATTTTAGACTAATTGAGCCTTAAATTGATTCTTTTTGTAAGTTTTCTTTTCAAGTTTAGCCCAAAAGTTTTTTTTATTTCATATATTTTTAGGTTGAAAATTATGAAAATTTATTATATTTTGGCTAAACTCTTTAGTTTTGAGTTAAAAAATTATAAAGAAAAATACTAAAATAGACATTAGTTCACTTTGATCTAAAATATTCAAAAGTCTTATTCGGTCTACATTGGTTCTATTTAGTCCATTCTCTCCTATACGGTCCAATTTGGTCCTATTTAGTCCATTCGGTTCTATTTAGTTCATTATGTCCACTAAAGTTTTATTCTGCCCAATTCGGCCCATTCAGTATTATTCAGTCCGCTTCGGTCTAACTCGGTCCATTCAGTCCACATTGGCCTTATTTTGTCCGCTTCGGTCTAATTCGGTCCATTCGGTCCACATTAGCTCTATTCAGTCCACATTAGTCTTATTTTGTCCACTTTGGTCCTATTCAGTCCATTATGTCTACTTTGGTTCTATTTGGGCCTATTCGGTCCATTCTATCCACTTTGATCCACTTCAGTCCTATTCGGGCCAGTAGGTCCACTTTGGTCCCATTCAGTCCATTTTGTCCACTTTGGTTCTATTCAGTCCATTCTGTCCACTTCGATCGTCCAGTCTGTCCACTTCGGTCTTATTCGGTCCACTTCAGTCCATTCTGTCCACTTCGCTCCTATTCGATTCAATTTGTTCCTGTTTGGTCCATTCTATCCACTTTGGTCCTATTCAGTCCATTTTTTCTTATTTGGTCCTATTCGGTCTAGCTTGTTCCTATTCAATCTTATTCTCTCCATTTGGTCCACATTGTTCCATTTGGTCCATTCAGATCACTTCAGCTCATTTTGGTCCACTTCGATTTATTTTTGTGCACTTACATAATTGGAAAAGACATGTTTGGGTTGAAAACATCTATCTAAATCAAAATTTATTAAAATAAAAAATAAAAATCTCAAATTCGTAATATCTAAAATCTTATGCATAGCATTTATTGTAACTATGTTTTTGTTAAGTCACATTAATGTAACATTTTAGTCCACTTCTATTGCTAAATTTAAATGAAAGTCTTTCTAAATATAAAGGTTATGAATGTACAAATATAATCTTTAAGGCAGTTATTCATTTTTTAACGTCATTACTTTTAAATGAATTGCATGAGGTTGATTATATATTTAAGCAAAATAAATAAATACATTCATATGTTTGTATGTATAATTTTTATTTAAATAAATTATTCGTTCTTTTAAAAGAGATAATCATGATAATCAAAACTCATATCAAACTTGTACTGAATATGTATAATTTATTCTCTAAATATTATTAGAGTGAGAGAGAGAGAGAGAGAGAGTATTTGTGATGGGGAACTAAAAAATACAACACCAAAATGTATGAACCCAAAATAGGGTTTTAAAAGTCACAATGATTCATCAATATAAAGTAGAGTTGCAAAAAAAAATTAAAAATCAAGAGAAAGAGAATAACCATTTTTTCAAAAGAGAATGTGATAGAGAATAATAAGAAATTTGAAGAAAATAATATGAGAAGAAAAAAAAGTAAAAATAAAAAATATAGTAGTAAACACCAAATTATCCAAGTTGTGTTATGTAATAAAATAACTTTATATTCTTATATACTATCTTTATAATGCAATATGATAACATCTATGAAATCAAAGAGAATAAAAAAGATAACAACTTAAAAACACAAAACTTAATCATATCAACCCAAAGTAAAGTTCCAAATAATACAAAAATTCATCAACCTAAAGTAGAGATGAAAGAAAAATATATAAAAAAGTCCACCAAAAATGAAGAAAGAAAATGAGTGCGAGAAAGGGAGAGAGAAATAACCTTTTGTGTGTGGAAAATGAAAGAGAGAGAGAGAGAGAAATAACCTTTTGTATGTGGAAAATGAGAGAGAGAAAGAGAGAGAAATAACCTTTTGTGTGTGAAAAAACTATGAATAGAATGGAAAAGAGACGTGTAAATTTATAGTAAGAGGAGAGGCATAAGAAAAGCAAAAAAATAAAGGAAGATAAATGGATAATGGAAAAGTGATATTAAGGTAGATAGTAGTGAGAAAATGAAAAGATAAAAGGTGGGGGGGGGGGGTTAGAAAAAGTATAACAATAAGTTGAGAAATTAATAAAGAAAAAAAAAGAATTAAAAATAAGAGAAAGAATGTTGAAAATTGGTGGATGATGTGGTCGTTGACGTGGCTTAATAGGACCGTAACAACAATAAATGTTATGCTTTAATTTTTAGATATATATATATATATATATATATATTGACAGATATAGATTTGTTTAGATTAGGATGAATTATGATTAGGTTTTTTTTTTTTTTTTTGGATTAACAAGAGCATCTACCTATTTTCTCAATGTATGAATTATAATTAGTTGTTGATAGATTATAGAAAGTTAGTATTAATATTTTATCTTCTTTTTTTTTTTTTTTGGAGAAACAAACATACACACACAAGGGAGAGGGAAATGGCTTCTAACACATGTGAACAATAATAAATATCATTCATGATATTCTAAGTTACAAATTATTAGCCAGTCTAATTTAGAGGTTTGGGGACTTCTTTGAAGAAGTCTATAACATATTGAATCCAAGGCCATTCAAAACTGAATGGTCTCGGATTCAATGGTGATCAAAACCGTGTTTCAACAAAATAAGTGTCCATAACATAACACGCATCATTTAAATAACATGTTACTAAATTCACTTTTAGATTTGTAAACATTTGAAATGGAGAAGATATTTTTACCTTGTATGTATTACTTTTACTTTCGAGAAAAGTTCCTTGATTTACCTATCAACTTAAAATGTATTCTCTCCCGTTATGTCTTGATTTTCATGTAGAACCTCAGTGCAAATTAGACTCAAATTTATGATCAATGTCTATCCTGGTGTGCTCTTTAAATAGTATTTCTGTTTTGTGACTGGCCCAGGCAGGTTTGAATTTGAGCGCTCAAAAAATATAGTTGAATCACATTGTTGCAGGATTTACAATCTCAATATTCACAATCTGTACACTTTACTCTTCCTTAGATCAATTCCAAGGAAAAGTGCCAAATAGACTCATAAAAACCAGAATCATTTATGAATGCCAAATGTCTATTGGTTGATGGAGTTTTCATTTTTTTTTTTTGGGTGAGAAGAGAGTCTTTCAGTTTTTGAATCTTCAATATATATTGTAGAGTCAAAGGACTTGTCTTGGAGCAACAAACATTCAAGAAATATTAAATTTATATATCAATCTATTTTATGCATAACTCAAAAAAACCTTTCTTTTCATCAAGTCCAAATATAAACTGTGTATTGCCTATTAAATTGAGTTGATCATAATAAGTGCCGTCTTTAGAAACTTTTTCTAGAGTGGCCATTAAGAAAATTAAATTATACAAAATCTAATAAATAACTTAAATATATTGACATCACCAGAACAAAAACACATACACACATACAAATACAAGAAATTTTACAATATTCTTATACGATTTTTCACATTTTTAAAATCGTTGCATGATGGTAGTTTCATTATCAATATTGCAGCTGTAAAACTAATGAGAGCAAAACTTCTGGCGCCACCGAGGAAAACTTGCGGCCACAATATTTCTCTTGGTATCGTTTTAGGAAAAAAAAAAAGAAAAAGAAATTATGAATTATTTTTATGAAGTAGGATGAACGAGTTAAGAATTTGAATGATTAGGGTTTTTTTTTAATGGGTTTTTTTATTTAAATATTTTGTTCATTTATTGTTATTTGGCCTAATCTTGTTGTTTGGGTTGATTTTTATTGTTGTTGTTGTTGTTTTTTTTTTTTTTTTTTTTTTTTTTTTTTTTTTTTTTTTTTTAGGTTTAAGGGGTTAAGGATTACACTGGGAGGAGGGGGTAAGATTATTTTTAAAGTAATGTTATGGACACAACAAAAAGCCACAATAATTTCACAACATTTCAAAATTAGTATGCCACGTCATTTTCAGGACAAGGTATTGAGAAATCTATGTGCATTATTTTCAGACAAGGTTGCAATGCTAATTTGCTACTTTTAAAATATTTTTTGATGAGTTTATTTCAGATGTGCTTTAAGTGGTTCTGGAATGGTTGCAATGCATGATCTGAAGGAGCTTATTGCATATGGTGCTCTTCCTATCTGGTAATATGGGTTGAATGCATGAAATTGTCAGTTTGCAAGAAATTTGGTAGTGTTGTGATGCAATACAATCATGTCTAAATTTATTTTGCATTTCTAGACATTATCTTATTGGCTTCTTTTTTAAAGATGGTTTTTTTGCATAGAGAGATTACTGATAGTGGTTCCATCCTTCATGGTTTTTTTGCATAGAGAGATTATTGATAGTGGTTCCATCCTTCCACTTGTAGAACAATAAACAAATTCAATAATTTATATATTAAAAAAAAAATTATTCTTTCATATAACAAGCCGCTTCAGATTAATGCAAACTTGCAAACCAATCTTGGAAATTGAAAAAATAAATATTTAATTACCAAAAAGACTTGCATCTTTACAATGACTTATCCCAACATGTAGAAATATATATCAAATTGGTGAACTAGAACTTCAACAGGCATTGGAGGACATTGAATGTCACATGAGCCCAAGACATAAACCTTAATCATCTCAAAAAACAGGGCACCCCTTTTTCACAATCCCAGGAGCTGTGGGGCATGAAGCCAATGGACAATGATCCATGTCCAGCCCCCACCACTCTGGACCAATTACATTCTTGGATTGAAGAGTGAAGAAAAGCATGATACCCAAAAAGGCAACCCCAGCATCTAAAGCAGCAGATAAGACATAGGTATGTCTAGCCCACCATGCCTTAAATTTTCTGTAAATATAGAAATTGAAGAAAATTCCGACAGCTCCCCAAGCCCAATAGTTCACTGCTTTAGTTGGTGGCATGCTACTTGTAGCTCCAATGATGATAGGCATGTTTATAAGTCTAAGCCACTTGATGTTGGGGTACTTGCGTGAGAGAAACCAGCCAGGAATAGGAGCTAAGAAGCCAAGGAGGAAGAACCAGTTCATCTCTTTGTAGATACCATATTTTGTGAACATTCTGAGTGGACCTATGACTCCCCAAATAATGGAAGCATTGTAGAAGACATCATCCCCAGGGCATGTCCAAGGACTCCCCTCAGGCAATAATAACGGATCACATATGTCCTTTATGCTTGAGAGAAGCCACCATGCCGTGGCAAAGTAGGTACTTGAAGCAACAAGTGTTCCAACTAACTGAGAATGTAAATTAACAACTAGTGTCATTATATCGAAATAGTAAACAAAATTTCATATAATTGTTACTGGTATTAATTCACTTGCCTGCACAATGAACATGGACCTTGGGGGGATTTTCATATAGTGGCCTAATTTGAAGTCATTAACAAAGTAGAGTGCTTGTGACATGCTAATGTAGCCATAGGTCTTGAAAGCCACATTAGCGAGGGGCTTCCCTGGATAAATATACCCAATCACCAATTCTGTGATCACGTTTAGCCCTGGTTGCTGCAATCAACAATAACACATCATATTGAGAATTGTAGTCTGTAAAAATTGGATGCAAAATAATGTAGAATGTAATTAACTCATTCGAATGAATGTTTGTTGTCTTTTATCAATGCCACAAGCCATTAATAGTCCCCACCATGGGAGTTGCAGCTGTTTGTCAAAACCTTCACAAGCAAACATGGCAAGACCCACCATTAAAACTAAAATGGTACAAAACCACCACTGAGGGACTTGTTTATAGTTCTTCTTCATTAACCTCGCGTGCACATCGGTATAATTATCTTTTGTTGCACTTGCTGTCTGTTTCCAGAGTGTCCAGATTGTTCTGCTCAATGTTTTTACCCAAATGGAGAAAATCATGAAAAGGCTTTTAACTAAAAAGAACTTTTGCAAGAGAATAGAATAGAAGATTTTAAGAAGAAGCTTACTTTCCATTAAAGAGGGCAACATGAGTAAGAGTAGCTGTTAGAGTAGCAAAGCTCAAACCACAAGTAAAAGCAAAGAACACACTTAGACAAAGTTTGCTGTAACTGTCATAAGCTGCATGATTAATATCAAATGCTTTCTCATTCAGAATTCTGGATATGTTGTAGGGTTGTCCAGTGTGATCAAAAGTGTGGGAAGAAAAGATAGGAAACTTCTTGGCATCATATGCATTACTCCAATAAGCAATCGGGATAACGACATAGACAAACAACATAAACCCCACTAAAATATTGATGATGGCAAACCCAGGTGTGGCTAAGGGGTTGCCCAAAAAGCTAGCTATAGTGGACCAGTCAAGGCCAAATGAGTCTAGTCCAAGGCCACTGATCCCTCCACCAATTTGTTGGGCTGTGACTGAGTCCTTCCAAATCAAACAAGCAAGGGAGACAGCTGATATTGAAGGGAAAAAATAGCTTGGAACAATGTAATAAGCAAAGCTTGCTGCGAAAATCATGAAGAAGAATTGTATCCTTGTAAGTCCTCCTTTAGGTCTGTTTTCTTTTTCATGCAATGCCCTACGTTTCAAATATTACTTGGTTCATTACAAGGAAGACCAATCTGTCAATTAAACATTGAACTAATTCTTCTTCTAAAATAAGCAATCTCAGTATAAAAAAAGGATGGTGTACCTGAAAAGAGAGACTTGGACCAGGTTTTCAGGCCATCACATATAAGGTGAGTCAACAAGATATTTTCTGAACAGTCCAGCCCATCCATAACCAAGCATCTGAAAAGTTCATGTGAAAAACGGTTATGTAGTAGGAATAACACTCTAAGAAGCATTTTGTGTAATACATTGATGGCAGGACACTTTTTTTATTCACATTAGAGCAGCTTGTATTCTCCAAAACTAATGAGGGGTAAGACTGTCTATCAATTATCTATCCTAGATCCCGAAAAATTGGAGCTTTGTGCACCGGGTACAACCTTTTACTAGTGGCTTAATTCTTAACGTGAACAAACAAGTTCTTGTATCATACATTCTTTATGTGAGAAACAGGATCAGTTGGCTATAGCCATAATGCCATTAAAATGAAACCAGAATCCAAATATACCTGAGTAGTTAGTGATAGTATATAGGCTGCTACACCAGAGATACTCCTGTGGTAGAAAGCCTTGACTCCAGTAACAATATGAAGTGCATACACCCCACCAGCCCCAGAATTAGCAAAAATGGTGATCAAAACATGGTCCTTCAAATTGAATGGCCCTGGATTCAAGGAGAAGGACCAGTTTGTGAGTGGGACTCGAATTGGCTTTGATGGAAGATATGCAGCCATTAGCTTCCCTAGTGGGAGCACAAGGATTTGTATTATGACTGGCATAATTGACAGCTGATTTTGGCGGTACGCGAAAAATTGGTTTACAAAAGAAAGAACAACACATGATATCAATCCAAGAACCCATGTTCAAAATGTCAATGTTGGCTGTGTTGGGTCATCTGTTGGAGGAACTGTAAGTCTAACTTGTTCAATTGGGCTATCATTGTCTTCATCCCCTGCTTATATAGAATGACCACATTATTAAAAGTCAAATGGAAAAAATTTGAAAGAAAAAATAAAATTATTTCTTTAAAAAATTATTTCTGAAATTATTAAGATGAAAAAGAAAAAATCAATTAAGTGCCTCCGTTATCATGGATTTAAACAAAATTTTGTGTCAACTTTAATAATATTTCAGAGCTATGTTTCTCGTTGAATGTTGAGAAACAATACCAGATTAAATAATGAGCTATTGTGATGAAGAAAGTAATTCTTCTCACAATATATTCTGTATAGCACACGAATGACAAACAAAACATGTAGTAGACAAGGTTACACAACAAATAATAATAATAATAATATTAAATTTTTTTGAGTGGACAATAATAATAATAATGCTCACTAATTATAAGAAAAACATGTTCTGTGCTAAAGCTGATGTCATGCATACCCAACATACATGCAATTTTCATCGATCATAGCAAAAAAGAAAAGAGTGGTGAATTATGAAACCAGGGTAAACTATGATTCCCATGAAGTAGAACTACACAACAAATCCAAGAGAAACGTAATTTACATCAATTGAAACAAAACATGTTCGGTAATGAGGTTGATTTCATGCATGCATACCTAGCCATACATGTAGCATTCATGAATCATGACATAAAATGCAACGAATCATGAATTATGAAACTCTATTTTCTGTGTGTTTGTGTTAGAGAGAGAGAGAGAGAGAGAGAGAGAGAGAGGGAGTTACCAGTCATGCTAGTATTGGATTGAGTCTTCTCAAGTGACATTGCTTTAGGGTCTCCATTTTCATCATAACTTGTCATGGCTCTCACAAAGCTTCTCCTTGGACACACTTTCAAACTCACACAGCACTTTATATATATATATACACACACCACCCTTGTGTTCTTAAAGTCTCACACAATCTTGGAATGTTATTACACACTGTAAACAGGATATTAAAACAAAATAAAAGTTGTTCTTAAAATTTTTAAGTGAATAATGAGATTTTAAAGCCAAAAGTTTGCGTTTATGATGTAAAAACAAACAAACAAACAAACTTTATGTTTGAAAGGCGGTCTTTTGGAGAAACAAGGAAACTACATTACCACACAGTTCATAACTAAGCTGGCTCGCTAAAGACAGACCATTTATTTCATTAAGAATCATTCATTAATCTTGCATGCATTTCAATATATGTTCCTGCTTAACAGAATCCAGAATATTGTATATTGTATTCAAAGCTGCGTACAAGGATGATTGAAATCATTTTGTCAAGTGAAGTTGAATGAATTAATGCCAATATACCAGTTATTATGGTCTACGGCAATGTCAGGAGGAAATAAGTTTTCTAGACAAATTTGAGTAGTTAGTTCATTTTATTGTGAATATGACTCTTAGAGCATCATTGTAGAAGGATATTAACAATGAATACTACTTATCTTGCTTGGCTTTCCTTCTAATCTCTAACCTTTGAGCCATTATAAACAAGAAAGCATTTTGAAAATCAACTAAGTTCTGCCTTTTAATCTCTTAACTTCTGAGCCATTGTGAAATAGGAAGACTTGAAATCAACCTATTGGCGTGCTTAAAACATTTGGATATGTAACAATGTGAACATGTTATAATTCAAAAATAAAACTCATTATTGTGGCTCTTGATGTCCATCCCTGATCCTCCATCATCCAATGGCCTAGTGTCCACACCAACAAAACTCTTTTTGTCTCTGTGTGTGTTCATGCTATTGTTTGTGACTATCCTTTGTGATAGTGGGATGAGACATCTTTGTATGTATTACAATGCCAAATATCTGTCTCAGTGTAGATTGATACCCAAGGTGATTGGATTAGAGTTTTTGGGCATCAAATGAGTTAGTGTGACCTTGAGTCTTCACTTGGCTGTTTCTCTCCACTTCTACCAATGTTCAAGCAGCCCTATGCAGCTATATTTCTCCATCAAAGTTCCCTCAGAAGGTGCCTTCTAAATTTAAGAGGATAACAATGAACTGGAGCAATAATACAAGATAAGGACTAAGCACATCTCTGTTTGTAAGGATAATGACATTTTTGTTTCATACTTTCAGGACATCAATATTTATCTCATTCAAAAAGGGAAGGTGTTTTTTATAATTATTTCAGTTAGATGATCAATTGTGGGACAATAAGATATTTAATGAATTTTCGACCCAAATTCACATGAATGATTAAAATTTAAGACTATTTTGTAAAGAGAACAAGGTTTTCCAAACCAAATTGAAAACACAACTTCAGTATAAACACATTTTACATTGAAATTGTGTTTTTGGAAACTTGATTTCATAGTAAAATTTGAATTTTCAATGCTCAAATAAGAGGTTAGCCTAGCTGGAAAGGTACTTTGATGAACCAAATGAGAAATAATCAACCATGGAACAAGCCTCTAAATCTGCCCCAAATCTTTGGTAACATCAATCATTGTTAGCGTTTTCTCTATATCTTCCTCAGTACATGTCAAGGCAAGGACCAATACAAGTTGATGCGAACTTGGCGGTGGTGTTTTAGTTGAGATCCTAATGTGGATTGATATGATTGACTGAGGAGGGGGGTAGTGTTTGAATGCTTCAATGAGGCTGGTTTCAAAAGCTGCATACAGTTGTGGTCATTTTGGGTTGTCAATTTCGGTACATGAATCAAAATTTTCTTTGCTACCATATTTGATGCAGTACAAGGTTTGTAAACTTGTCTAGGGATTTATAAAGAAAGAACATAACTAACCTAGGGCTTCACCACTTAAGGCTACTTGAAATCACCACCAAGTTAGAGAAAAATTTCAATTCAATATTATCTATTATCAAATTCACCATACCACAATATTTTGCCTCTTTTTTTGGAGCCTTTTGAAGTAGGACCTCCAAAGCTAGAATCAAGAAGGAAAGAAACAAAAAAGTCAATTACATATAATTCAGCAATAAAATCAGAATTCAAACCAAATCAAATTCAAATAAAATAAAACCTATTATCAATCCTCCATCATCAAGGGGCCTAGTGTTTGCACCAACAACACTTGCTTTTTTGGCAAACCGTATTGGTCCTATTGTGATTGTGGGATAAGGCATCTGGATATGTTTCACAATGCCAAATATCTGTCTTAGCATAGATTGATACCCAAGGCAATTGGATTGGAGTTTTTGCACATTAAATGAGTTAGTGTGAGTGTGTGACCTAGAGTTTTTTCTTTGATGTTTCTCTCAACTACTGTACAAAGTTCAAGCAGCCCTATGCAACTATATTTCTCCAGCAGAGTCCCATCAGAAGGTGCCTTTTGAATTTAAGAGGATAACAATGAACTGGAGCAGTAAAAGTAAAGAAGGATTAAGCACATCTCTGTTTGTCAGGATAAAGACATTTTTGTTTCATACTTTTTAGGACAACAATATTTATCTCATTCAATGGGAAGGTGTTAACTGCAATTATGCCAATTAGAAGATCAATTGTGGAGCAATAAGTTATTTAATGAATTTTCGACCCGAATTCACATGAATGATTAAAATTTAAGACTATTTTGAAAAAAGAAAAAGGTTTGCCAAACTAAATTGAGAAATCATATATATTCTGGAAAAAGAAAATTTACAAACCAATCAAACAGTACAGAAGCCTTTTTTTCCCCAACAAACCACTATACATAGCCAGTTACTAAGACTATGAACTGCTTAGTTTGCATTCCTTTTATTCAAACTCCTTTGCTAATAACAACCTATCCTCCAGTTCTTATAGCATCAATACATACCTTAAGGGTCTGCCATAATGATAACTTCCCAATGACAGGTTAAAACTGCCATACAAGCTCTGTCATCATTCAGTTGCATCACAATTAAACTTCAAGAGGCCTTTCAGAGGCTTCGTTCACTGCTTGGATTTCATCACTAGAAGCATTCCTTTTCAATGATGCAGAAGCATGCTCTTCAAAACTCTCATGAAGCTTTAAATTCTGCAAATTTCCCAAAAGCACTTCACTGGTTTGTGTGAACCTGTGTGATTGAGAAATACGATTAACTGATCTCATAGAGAATTCTCCTTCATTAAGATGCATACCAGTTTGTTAGGACTGCTTCTTAGTAGCAATGGGGATTTAATAATGTCATCAAATTAGCTTTTTTTAACTTTTCTAAATTCCATCCATGGCCATTTGTTTGAAAATCAAGTGAGTAAATTTTGTTTGTTGTCATGCCTAAATCATTTGGATATGCAATAATGTGAATCTGTTTATCTATAACATATGATTGGATGAAATCAAGTGAGTAAATAATGAGTGATGGAACGAACCTCTCAATCCGTCTGAGTTGTTTGGTGACATCAACCATAGTTGGCCTTGTTTGTGGATCTTCCTCTCTACATGCAAAACCAAGGTCCACCACAGCTTGTAATTGATGCTGTAAACTAGCACCTCCTTCCCCATCTTCAGCCAAGATTGCAGGGTCCACAATCTCGTTTATGCAACTACCTTGAGCACGGTTACATATGTATGCTACTAAAGTAGAATCTTCATCAATAGTCAATCGGGTTATATTAAGAGAATCCTCTCCAGTTAAAAGTTCTAGAAGAAAGCGACCAAATTCATATACATCAGCTTTCTCAGTTACCTTGCCTGTTGCTTTAAACTCAGGGGCGCATAAATCAAAATGTCGAATGCCGTGAAAACCTTCCACGTCAGCTTCACCTTCGGGAATTGATACAGAACAATGAAAGCCGGACAATTTGGGAACATCATGTTCATCTAATAAGATATGGCGCATATGTATAGCCATGTGGATGACAGGTCTTGGGAAGGCAGTATGGAGATAAGAAAGAGCATGAGCAATCTGCCTTGCAATCTTTAACCTTCTCTCCCACACCATCGGCTGTTGTTGTCGTTCAGTAACATGGGAGACATAAATTCGATCTGCAAGGAAACCATTGGCGGCAAATTCAAACACAAAAAGGGGAGATGGAATGTGGAGACAACAGCCTATGGGCTTTAATACATTGCTGTGACCACTCATTTGTGCAGAAATCACTAAATCATTGATGGCTAAATCGGGCAAAGGATAATCAAAACGCTTAATGAGAACAATTCGTCCTTCAAGAGAACCCTTGTACCAATAAATTCCCATATGTTGACCAGGATAATTGTTGGTTGCTTGGCGGAGTTGTTGAGGGGAGAAGGTACGGATGGGAATATGCTTGCCATTGCGAACAAAAGAAGCCTTAATGAAAACAATTCGTCCTTCAGGAGAACCCTCGTACAAAAGAGAGAACCCTATTACCAGCTTTTCAGAAGAAAAGTTGTTGGTTGCTTGGAAGAGCTGTTGAGGGGAGAAGGTACGGATGGGAATAGGCTTGGCATTGCAAGAGGGAATCAGCTTCTCAAGTAACAGGCTTCCATTCCGATAAAAGCAAAACGCTCTCTCTCTTTCCTCTCTTCTTTTAATAAAGAAATGATGATATGGCATGAACCAACTCCAGCGCATAATAGCTTGAATGTGGAACGTCCTTCCTTTGCTCTCTTTTGTTTGTGCTCTAAATCTAATACTACTACTCTGCTAGCGAGGTAAATTCATTTCAAGAGGTTTCAGCGAAACGAAGTGCAAGTGCAGCTGAATTCCTCTATTTGCTTTTTTCTTTTTTTTGGGGAATTTCAAAAGGAAAGTGCAGCTTTCGCTTTTCCCATTAGCCGTTCAATGCCAATACATACGTCATACCGTGTGTTGACTTGGGAGAGGGTCACCGGTTTCTATGGGATTTCAGATTTGCCTTTTTCTTTTTCTTTTTTCTTTTTTGTTGAAAATACCTTTTTTGCCTCTATATTGGTCATGTTTTTAATTTGGTTCTCAATTTTTTTAATAATTTTATTATGGTTTTTATATTTTTAAACTTACCAATATTTTGATCCTGACTGCATTTCACTTTAAAAAAAAAAAGTAATTTTAAACTAGTAGTAATTCATTTATTACTTAGGCATTTTTTTTTTAAGATGATAGTAAAGACCAAAATGAAGTTATAAAAACTTAAAGACTAAATTTTAAATCCAATCAAAATATCGAAATCAAAAAGGTATTGTCCTCAAAAATTTTGTTTTGTTTTTTTTTTTTGGGTCTCAAATCCCATTTATATATATATATATATATATATAGACATAAACATTTGTTGAATTAATACATTGCAAATCTCTTTATTGAATTACACGCTCTCTTTATTTTTAATATGAATGCCAAAATTTAAAGTTCTTAATATGAACGCCAAACTTTGAGTTAATTGACTATCGTTTATTATAGATCATAAACTCTACCGAGTGAATAATTTAAAAGTGCAAAATATCTCAAAATAGAGAAAATCCAAACTATCATTTTATATAATAAATAATTATCCATATCTTATTAACTTTATATTTTACAAACTTGAAAAATATATAGGCCTGTTTGGTAGTAAATATATTCTTTCATTTTTATGTAGTGATTTTAAAAAATACAATGAAAGGTTTTATGATAAATTTTGTTAAGTTTAAGAAATACATTTATATAAAATAAAACTCATAAAATGCATAAGTAAATATATTATTTCATCAATATGTTTATCATAATTAAGGGAAATCCTAATGGGTACTTCACTTGAGCATATGTGAAAAATGCATATACATACCACAAATGGTAAAGGAGAAAGAAAAAGTTGCCAATCCCTTTTAATATGGTCAATTGCTTTGCCTCAATCAGTTGCCTAAACAACATACCGCTTATTCATACCACAACCACAAATGACAATGCAACATTAGCCATTTGTAATTGCTAAACTAAAAGTACAAATTTCTTTAATAGCTCTACATTCGTTTCTTTTGGCTAATATGTCTTTACTGAATCAAAATCAAACCATAAAAATGATATAAAAATCACCAAATTAGAGTTTAAAATTATAATTAAATTTTTAAAAGAAATCTAGGCACAATTGCACAAAAATTCCATGTAACTAAGTCACACTTAGGAATATTGGACCATTTTTTCTTTGTATAAATAGGGGGTCCATGGGATGAGGGGGCTAACAATTTTCTCTTCAAAACTTTTATTGTAGGAATATAAAAGTTTTCCATTGTAGACTTTTCATGATTAAAGAACATGACTTGTCAACTAATCAAACTAGAATTTTTAGTACCTATAGCAATTTCACAACATCAAGAACAAACCCCAGTGTATTCATTGTCAAATTCCATAGTCTCCTGTTACATTAAATGAGTGTTTAACTTTTTTCGCAAAGTATTGAATAGTAAAGCTTCTGAGCCATAGTCTCAATTACAACTCTCAATCATGTTGGACTTGGATGACACCTATCAACAACATATCATTATGAGATGCAGAAAAAATTTGGAGTGTACACAACGTTTAGTGTGGATGGGAAGAAATTTCATTCTATTCCAATTGGTTAGGTTAGTAAGGGACTTATTCGAATTTAATGATCTTGGAATTTTGTATACAAGTAATAATCTAAGAAACTTCTGCCTAAAATAAGTCGGACCTTTGGTAAGAGAGAAAATTGATGTCTAGACAAATCAAGCTAAGGCCAACCAAAATGGACCATATTCTTAATTTCTTATCTCTATTTGTTCCATGTACAAGACTTACAATCAATGCTTGGCATATAAAAGTTGAACATTTTATCTAAAGTCCATCCTCTGAAAGCTTGAGAAAAAAATTCATTTAAACCAACACAATATATAAATTATAGAGGAATCAAAGAAAAAATGTCAAAAATAATGAAAATTTAATCTATGCTTAAATTCTTATAAGAATGAACACAATAGCAATATCCTTTAAAAAAACAAAGGATAAAAAATCTATGCTTATTTTGTACGTATGATAAAGTCCTATCACAAAGTTTTTTGAGACTCAAGTTGATTAGTGATTAGGAGTTATAAAGGAATAATCATCAATATATATATATATATATATATATATATAAGTAGAGATCTCATGCGGGAGTGCATGAGTTCTTACCAAGGGACACTCTAATTTTGCATTTAGCATTTTTTTACTGTTACCCAAAAGTTTACATTAACTTATTTTATTATTATCTCATTAGTCTTTCATTAATTGCCTAAGCTTACATCACACATTTCTCTCTTTTTCATATCTTTTAGCATACCCACCATTTTAATATTTAAAAAAAAAAGCAAAAAAATAATAATTAATGACTAATAATAATAACTAACCAGATAAGGCCTTGGAGAGAGATAGAGAGACACAAAAATGTTGTGGATTATTAAATAAAGTGCATTATTTCACTACAAAATCAAAATGCATTGTTTCACTATAAAAGACTTGAGACTGACAAAACATTTGAAAGAGAGAGAAAGAGAAATCTAAGGGGCCGTTGCCTCCATCATATTGGCCACCCACCACCATCAAAACGCCGAAACCCCTATGGGTATTTTTTTTTTTCTTTTTAAATTAGGGGATTAAATATGATTTAGATTTGGGTAATTTGGTTGAATAATTTTTGTTTTGGGTATATAAGTAGAGAGAATATTTGGTACGCAATGTAAAGCCATATTCTACCATGATTTTAAATCATCTATAAGACACATGCACACACATTTGCCCACACCATATTTTAATGTCGCACTATCAATGAGTGGAAGACAATGAGAGAGTTTTTTTTTTTTTAGAATACTAAGTATTTTTAACACACACACACACGGGGAGAGGGGAAAAGGTTTTTTTAAAGAAACTTACAGTGATGTATATTCAAAAGGGCCTAACTCTTGAATACACAGCACAAGCTTTAAACCCCTTTTATTCACACTCATTTTCTAATGTGGGATTAACACACTATTTTTTCTTTTGAGAATACTAAGTATTTTTAACACACACACACGAGGAGAGGAGAGAATGTTTTTTTAAATAAACTTACAGTGGTGTATATCTAAAAGGGCATACTTTTATTTCATAGTATTTAATATATGAACACAACTCAAATTATTTGATTTTCATGGTCATATTACTCTTTTGCATTTATTTTTGGTTTTATGATTTTTTTTTTATAAAAAAAAAAAAATCTTTCCTTGAAAAGGCTTTAAATATGTAGTGAAATAACAATTATAAATTGCACACATACATAACCATTATAATTATTCAGTTCAAGAAATGAGTAAAAAAAAAAAAAAATTTGGAGGAATATTGTAGAATAAAAGTTGTTCCAAAATGTCTCTCTCTCAAAGACCTCATGCGAGAGGTCCTGCCAAGTGGCACTCAAATTTTACATTTAGCCTTTTTTTACCTCTTTCATTAAGCTTTTTTTTTTTAAAATTTTTATTTTAATTGTTACCCAAAAGTTTACATTATCTTATTTTACCGTTATCTCATTAATATATCATTAATTGTCTAAGCTTACACCACACCTTTCACTATTCTTCATGTCTTTTAACTTACCCACCATTTTAATATATATATATATATTTTTTTTAAAAAGTAAGGACTAATAGTAATAACTAACAAGATAAGACTCTAGAGAGAGACAAGGAGACACAAAAATTTTGTAGATTGTTAAATAAAAGGCATTATTTCACTACATATTACCAAAATAAAAGACCTAAGATTAACAAAACATTTGAAAGAGAGAGAAGGAGGAATCTGAGAGGTCACCACCTCCGTTATATTAGCCTCCCACCACCATCAAGACATCGAAACCCCTACGGGTAATCATTTTTTCTTTTTAAATTAGGGGCTTAAATATGATTTAGGTTTAGGTAATTTTGTTAGTTAGTTTTTGTTTTTGGTATATAAGTAGAGAGAATATTTGGTGCGCAATGTAAAGTCATATTCTACCATGGTTTAATTTTAAATCATCTATAAGACACATGCATATACATTTGCCCACACTATGTCTTAATGTTGCACTATCGATGAGTGGAAGACAATCAAAGAGTTGAGTATACTTTTATTTCATAGTATGAAATATATGAACACAACACAAATTAGTTGATTTTCATGGTCCCGTTACTCTTTTGCATTTATTTTTGGTTTCATGATTTAAAAATAATAATAATCTTACCTTAAGAAGGCTACAAATATGTAGTGAAGCTATTAAACCAATTTTTAATATCTCATAATATATATATATATATATATATATATATATATATATATATGTTTATTTGCTCTAATTTAGTTTATTTTTTCCTTTATAGTTTATGTACAACATTATTCAAAACTGTTTTACATAAAATATCACAAAATTATCCATGCATCGCACGGGCAACTTACGGGTTATTATTAAAAACAATACCACCACATAGGCACACACCACACATTTTCCTTTTTTTTCTCCACCCCCTTCCTTTTTTGTTTCCAGCCGATTCTTCCTCTTCAGCCTCTATACCATTGTATTGATTGTAAAAAAAATTTCTATCTAAAATAATTTTAGAGCATCTAGGACCATTTGCCCAAAGCCTTTCGCATCGATCTGGAAGTCTTGGAGCTCTGGTTTCATCAAGTTGTCCTAGTTCCAATGGTAGATTGAGAAGGTTTTCATAGATGTGGAGGTGTGTGCTGACGGTTTGACTTGCTAGTCTCTGTGCATGTGACCGGATTTGGTCAGATCGTCTTCTTTGTAATTTTTTTTTTCTTTGTTCAGATTTTTAGCTTTGTTGTTCTAATTTTATTGGTTTTATGAGAATAAAATTGTGGTGTGTTTTGATTGAGAAGAGGAGGAGAGAGATCTTTGCCTTCAAAAAAAATTTATAGGATAAAAAATCCTTTGATTCTGATCTCAATAAGAGAATGCATGCATTACAAAAATTAGAAAGATTTTGATATTTTTTTTTCTCGTTTTCTCAATTTGTGAGTAAAATTGTCTTTGGTTTTTCTTTCTTCAAGGCTCTGAGAAAGAGCTGCCTTGTTCTCTGATGAGAAGTGAGAGAGTGAAGAAATAAAGAGACGCGAAAGGGAAAGGGATGAGAGAGAAAGAATCATTCTTTTATTTAGTGGGATATTTTTTTTTAATAGGAAAAAATGGTTTGAAGTTGGTGCAGTGCTCTCCAGGTCAAGAGAGCTACTGTAGCAACTCTAAAAATGAATTTGGAGTTGGGAGAGGATGTTGGAGGTCTTTTTGTGTGTTTGCTCTCCAAAATTAGCTTTAGAGAGCCTATTGGAGATGCTCTAATATTCCAAGGTCAGCATAAGCTTTAGGTAAAAGTTTTTTTTTTTTTTTTTTTGATAATTTGATAGTTAGAGGCAAGAGGGTGCCAATTAATTAAGCTTTTACTCTAGATTTAATTCAAATCATAGTTGGCTTCAGCTTTTCTAACTGACTACATTTGGACATTACCACACATAGGCCACCTCATTCAAGGTTTTCAAGCCATAATCTTGGGGTTTTAAAGAACAAGTAAAATTCTGCTTGAGGTTATTATTAGGGCTATCCACGGGTTGGTTCGGGTCGGTTTTGGCCTCAACCCAGGTCGGGTGGAACAAAAACAGACCCGCAACCGACCGCCGACCACCACGGGTCGAGTCGGCCGAGCTCAAGGGAGCGAACGGTCGGGTCGGTCGAGTCTGATGATGAGCAACTGCGAGTAGAGGAGAAGATCTCTCTTCATCAATCTAAGTTGAAGGCCGATCAGATCTAATAGATTATCGCTGAATTTGAGTAAATCGGAGCCCAATCTAACCAAGAATAACCGGATTTGTGTAGATCTAAGTCAGATCTTACCCAATACCGCAAGATTTGAGCAAATTTAAGCGAAGGATGAGAGTAGATCTTGGTTGAATTTGAGTGAATCTGAGCAAATAACACCGGATTTGAGCAAAGGAAGACCAAGGGTGGCTAGATCGGAGCGGAGGAACACCAAAATGTCATCGGATCTCAAAGGATCTCACTGGATTTGGTCCAAAATTTGTAATATTTCGCTAGAGAGGATGATTATTTCGGTTCAGGTCGGGTGTCACGGGTTTTGAAACGTAAAACCGGCAACCGACCCATGTGGGGTCGGGTTAGAGAGTTCGGAACCGCGTCTGACCAATGGAGACATCGGATCGAGTGGTGGCGGGTCGAGCTCGAGCGGGTGGTCGGGTGGGTTGGACAGCCCTAGTTATTATCATCATTTTTTTTTTCAAGATCCAATAGTGATCCAAAATTAAAGTGGAAGAAGCCTAAAATAAGAGAAGGGCCAAACACCAGGTGCAACAAATACAACCCAAACATCGGAAATGCTACTAAAAGAATCTTTCGTAACAAAAGCAAATCTCAAAGGCCTAGTTGAAAATTTATTGTCCAAATACATAACCTTTTATAAATTCAGTCTCCAAAGATAACCCTGTGTACCAAGTTTAAAAAGCTATCAAATATTCCACTCACTGGGGATTCCACTTCTCAAACTGAGACTCATGACAATGTGGGTCCAGCCAATCCTTGGTAGAGCCCTTTGCCACCACCCACAAGTTCTCTGAGACTCTCTAACTTATTCTCCCGACCTATCCCACTGGTCCTCTCATCTACTTCCTTCAAATTTTGCTTGAATTGCTGCTTACAACCAACAGAATTTGGCTCTTGCTACTTTGACTGTGAAGGAGGTGCTCTGTGTGGACCTAGGTAGATATTCTCTTCTTTTTTGGCCTGCAAAAGTAAACAAAACACAGATTTTAAAATACAGACTTAAATACGTAATCTATGGACAATATTTTTTTTCCTTTTCTTTGGTAGTGAATAGTGTGGGATGACCTTTGGAGAAGGAGGTTTTGAGGCTTCTACTTCTGAAACATCAGTTTTACTCTAATCTAAGTCTCCTATTTCCAAGCTTGGAATCACGAATCCATCAGTGTCTGATGCATATAAAGGCCATAGATTAATGTCAGCACAATAAGAGACACCTTAAAAAATTTAGAAATGTTAAAGCTGATGACACCCACACAGACCCATTTTTTTTAAAAAATTGATCAATCACAAAAATAGGTCACTGAAAAGTGAAAGAATATATTTATCATGATCACAATTACCATCACATCTACTCACTATAACACTAACATATAAGGTTAAACTACCAAATCAATCTGTGAATACAAACTACAAGGGATATTATAACAAGATGAAAACACTCTCTGTTAGGAATATTACACAAAGTAATAATGAAAGAACAAGATTAACAGAAAAGACAAAAGGAAAGTAGATAACTTTGAGGCACTATATCATTTTCCTTAGACAATATTTGCCCCCCACACTTTTGTTGCTAAAGGGTTATCGTAAATTTGTCTCCAGAATACAACTAAGATGTTGGGTTCTACAGATAGCAATTCTAGAGAATGACCACAGGATTTGTTGTGTTTCTTTCCAACTTTTGATTTTGTGAAATTAGTTTTTTCAAGAGAACATAAGTCTCTATTTATACCATAGGGTTTGTAGGGGCCTTTTTTGTATTATGCTTTGGGCTGGGCTACCTCCTGCGGTGATGGGCCCGGATATTCTGAGTAGGAGAGTTAAGACCGGCCCAACTGTAACTCACTTTGGGCCGACTTGTGCACAAAACTGGCCTCATCTGCTAGGAGAGTACTTACGGCAGGCAGAGCTGTTTTTTAATAGGTCACGACAGGCAGATATAATAACAAAAGAAGATCGAATATAGTGTTCTTTCCTTGATGGAAAATAACCAAATAATCTCTATTTTTATGACAATTACAGTAATAATAATAGCTTTACAAAAGGAGTGAAAGATTAAATGACAACATGAATTAATCAAAGAAGTGATATCAAGTTAAGTTTGGGTCTGTAATGGCAAAGACTAAAGAGGAAGAACGCTTCCTCTCAATGAAACTAATCTCCTAGGAAGATATCCTACTTCGGGGATTAATGACTTTGAGGGAATCAGACCTAAATGATTAGTGCCCAAAAGAATTACTATTGTTTAATCGTCTTCTAGAGAGTGAGATTTTGAGGGGGAGAGAAGGGAACCGACCTACTGGTGCATGCCAATTATGCTTCTTGTTATGTATGTTCAAAATCTATCTGCTGCTTATGCGTTTGCCATGACCTGGAGTTTTGTTTGCACAGTCTGCTGCACTTCTCTGTTCTTTTATGTGGGCCGTTTGCATAATTCACTGTTCCCTCTGGGGGCTGGACTTTACGTGGTACTGGGCTTCTTATTTCTTTCAGCCCACTTTTTAATTACCTTGGCTTCCTACCACATTACTTGGCATTTCCTACCATGGTGATTTGCTCTTGCTGAGCCTCTTTTCAGGCCTGCCGTTCCATTCTTTCCCCTAGTGGCTTAATATGGCCACTAGTGTTCTTACTTATGGGCTCCAGTGTCCTTTTCTTTCTCCCTTGGGCCTGCGGCTCATTTACTTCCTTTGGACTTCCTCGGCCCATTTACTAACTCTGCATTCTCATGGGCTTTTACTAACTTGATTGGGCTTCCCCGACCCATTTCCTCATTCTCATCCTTGGGGTTTATGGGCTTGCCAACAACCCCTACTTTCTTTGTTTACATTGCCTTGGGCCTGTCGTAGCCCATTCTCACTTTTCCATACCATACACTGCCCATGGGTGCCATTTCTCTCTTTTCGGGCCCTTTAGGCCCATTTGCTTCCTCAAGACCCATTTGTTCATGTTATGGGCCTATGATCCATTATTCCTACTACTTGGGCCTAATGGTTTTATTCTATACTTGCCACTTCTATCTGTCTGCTTTGCTGAGTTGGGCCTGTTTTACAAAAACCCTCAATAGGGTTATGTTTCATGCAAAAGCATGTATGAAGAGTTAGTTATTTCATGAAACCTTGTTAGGTTTCATGAAAGGACACGTATGGAGAGTTAGTTACTTTTTCATAAAATGGTTAACAAAGATTGAAACCTCATTATGTTTCATAAAAATGCACATGTGGAGAGTTAGTTACTTTTTCATAAAGCGATTAACAAAGATTGAAACCTCTTTAATCTTTCTCAATAGTCACCAGAAAATTCTAGAAAATTTTAGAAAATTCAGATTTCAAATTTTCACTTAGAAAATTCCATAATTTGAATTTTCACTTTATGAAACCATATTTTTCCAAACTCAACCATCATTATTATAACCTATCCTTATATATACCTATATATACAACAATCCCCCACTAGGTTGTAATAATATATGTCTCACTTGATTGATATCCTATCATGCGTAATGGAAGGTGTCTTTCAACTTAAACCTCCCTTTAGTGTAATTGCTCAAGAAATCAACAAAGTTAATGATGACTTGGTGCTTAAACCAAAACTCTTATGTGTTGAAATCGAAAATAACACACACATGAGAACATCCGTAACACATTTAGAAATCCACTGTTGTTAGCACTATTATGGCCTTGTGCGCTTCCCGGTTTAGTGAACATGTACAAGAGAAAACCCTTTTACTCTTGCTAGAAGCGGCACCACTCCTATGTTCACAAATGTGAAGTTCCTTCTTATGTCCCTATTACACAGACATTTATTCTTTATGAACTTCATTAAGAGTGTAAAAGTCATCCTTAATTACATCGTAACAATCTGCACTAATCTATCCTGAATGAGACACAAAATTAGTGCTCTTACTAACCACGTATCAATAGCTTGTTGTTACCCTTTAAACCTCTTTAGATTAACTCATATCGAGGTTAGGTTCCCACTATTGGTGATTCTTTTAAAAGAAGGGTTTTAGTCCCATTCCAATGGATGTTACCCCAACCATATCTCAAGATACTGCTTTGGTTAAAGGGTCTGCCAAATTATTATTTGACCTTACATAGACAATTGAAATGGTACCATATTCGATTAATTGTCTTATGTAATCATGTCTTAAACCTATATGTTTAGACTTACCATTATACATTTTACTGCATGCTCTGCCTAAGGTGGCTTCACTATTGCAGTACACCGAAATGGCTGGTGTTGGTTGTGGCCAAAACTCTATGTCTAACAACATATTTCATAGCCATTCCGCTTCCTTGCTTGCTGCCGCCAAGGCTATAAATTCTAATTCCATGGTGGAGTGAGAAATACACGTTTGTTTCTTTGATGCCCAAGAGATGGCACCCCCACCAAGAGTAAATATCCAACCAGACGTGGATTTGTTATCACTCACACTAATAATCCAACTAGCATCTGAATAACCTTCCAACACAGCTGGAAATTCAGAATAAAAAAGTCTCAAACTTATGGTTTTCTTTAAATAACCAAGAACTCTATCAATTGCTTTCCAGTGATCCACACTTGGATTACTTGTAAATCTAGAAATTTTGTCACTAAAAATGATATGTCTGGTCTTGTACAATGCATAACATACTTCATGCTACCAATAGCAATAGCATACTCAAGCTGTGCAATTGTTCTTCCAGTGTTTTCACCCAACTTTATGCTCCGATCAAAATGTGTATTTGCTTCCTTTATATTAAGATATTAAAATCTTTGAAGCACTTTCTCAACATAATGAGATTGACATAGTGCAAAACCCTCACTCTGTCTTTTAATTTTGATTCCCAAAATAGTATCTACTTCATTTGAAACTTAGAAAAAATATACTTTTTGGTTTCACATACACCTTTCATATTCGTACCAAATATGAGCATATCATTTACATAAAGGCATACAATGACTCCATATTCCTTTGTGAATTTGGAATATATACATTTGTCAGAACTATTATGCACAAAGCCATCCGACAAAATTACTGAGTCAAACTTCTCATGCCATTGTTTTGGAGCTTGTTTCAAGCCATACAAAGACTTGACTAACTTACAGACTTTCTTTTCATTTCTAGGAAGTACAAAACCCTTAGGTTGTTCCATGTAAACTTCCTCATCAAGATCACCATTTAGGAAAACTGTCTTAACATCCATTTGATGTACAATCAACTTATATATGAATGCAAATGCTAACAACACACGAATAGACGTGATCCTAGCCACTGGTGCATAGGTATCAAAATAGTCTACTCTTTCCCTTTGTTTAAAACCTTTTGCCACTAACCTTGCTTTAAAGGTTTGTATTGATCCATTAGTATTATACTTTCTTCTAAATATGCATTTACAACCAATTGGTTTTGAACCAATAGGTAGATCCACTAGGACCCAAGTATTATCGAATAATATTGAGTCCATTTCATCATTTACAGCTTCTTTCCAAAAAGACGAATCTCTAGAAGCCATAGCTTCCTCAAATGTTTTAGGATCATCCTTTGTGTAAAACACTATATATATTTTATTTAGGACCACTTGTCTACTACCTTCAATTAGGTACAATTGAGCTTGATAAAAAATGAAATCTAGACCAAAGTCCTTTACTTTTCTTATCCTTTGACTCTTTCTTTGTTCACTTGGTGAACCACTTTCAATCCTTTTAGTACCACTCAAAATAGTATTAGGATTAGAGTCAGCTTGACGAGTTTGAGTAGGTATCAAAACATCCATGGAATCTTTACTGAATTTATCCTCAATAAATTCAACATCTCTTGATTCTACCACTGTATTAGAGCTTAAGTCTAATAATATATATGCCTTTGAATTTTCAACATAACCTATGTTGAGGGTCATTTTTGTAAAACAAGGAGGCCTAACTCAGTAATGCAGGCAGCAAATAAGAGTGGCAAGCATAGAATAAAACCATTAAACTTAAGCGGTAGGAATAATGGGTCATAGGTCCATAAAATAAATAGATGGGCCTTGAGGAAGCAAGTGGGCTCAAAAGGCCCAAAAAGAGAGAATAACAAACCCATGGGCAGTATATGATGTGAAAAAGTAAGAATGAGCCACTGCAAGCTCAAAGTAATGTAAGCAAAGAGAGTATGGGATTGTTGGCAAACCCACAAACCCCAAGGATGAGTATAAAGTAATTAGGACGGGGAAGCCCAATGAAGTAAGTAAAAGCCCATGAGAACACAAAGTTAGTAAATGGGTCGAGGATGCCCAAAGCAAGTAAATGGGCTGAGGATGCCCAAAGGGACACACGAGCCCCTAAGAAAGAAAGCCCATGGCCATACAAAGCCATTTGGAGAAGAGAGTAAATGGCATGTCTAAAAGAGGACCAGCAGGACCAAGTCATTACGGCAGAAATGACCAAATAATATGGCTGGACATGATGGCAATCAAGAAATGGGCCAAGAGAAATGTAAAACCTAGTATTAAATGAAGCCTAGCCCCAAAAGGGAATAGTGAATTATGCAAACGTCCCACGTAAAAGAACAAAGAAGCATGACAGACTGTGCAAACAAAGCTCCAGATCGCAGAAAACGCATAAGCAGCATGCAAATTTTGAACATACATAACAAAAAAGCACGTGCAAGGCCCAGGCACCACTAGCCTGTACCTAACCAATATGGGACGTGGTGGAGCCATGGGTTAGAAGTAAGAGGTAAGGGGGGGCGTGGTTTGGTGGTGGGGAGAGGGAAAAAGATCTATTCTGCGGTTCCTGCCCAAGCCATTTTGGGAGGTACATCCTGCTGGGATGACAGATCACCCAAAAGAGGCAAGGTTGAGGGGGGAACCGTTGGGTGCATGCCATAGAGAGAAAGAGAGAAAAAGCATTTATGCCATGGCAGGAGAGGGTGTCACGGTGGACTAACAAACAACACAAACCTGCCTTTGTCTGGCAAGGGTAAATGGTACACAGACAAGCTCCTGGGCGGTCGGCAAGTACGCCCAAACCAGACAAATGCGGTTAAGGGGTAAAGTCGTAAAATTCGGTCACGATAGACCCTATAAAAGGACCCTTGTCGTGCCCTGTGAGGGGGATCGAAAAACAGAGGTATCACGAAGTGAAAAGAAAACAAAAGAAAAAGAAAGGAAAGAAGAAAAGATAAGATAGAAAACAGAGAACAAAAAGAAAAAGATAATATAATGGGCATGCACCAGTAGGTCAGTTCCCTTTTCTCCCCCTCAAAATCCCACTCTCTTCTGGGCAAATAAACAATAGAAATTCCTTTGGGCACTAATCATTTAGGTCCGGTTCCCTCAAAGTCATTAATCCCCATGGCAGAATCTTTTCCTAGAAGATTAGTTTCATTGAGAGGAGGCGTTCTTCCTCTTTGGTCTTTGCCACTACGAACCCAAACTTGACTTGATATTATTTCTTTGATTAATTCATATTATCACTTAATCTTTCACTTCTTTTGTAAAGCTATTATCATTACTATGATAGTCAGAAATAGGGATTACTTGGTCGTCTTTCATTAAAAAAATGTCATTATATTGATGTTTTCCTATTATTGTTATATTTTACTTGCCGTGAATCTTTTGAAACAGCTCTGCCTGCCATAAGTACTCTTCTGACAGACGAGGCCTAGTTTGCGCAGAAGCCGGCCCAAAGTGAGTTATAGTTGGGCCGATCTCAACTCTCCTACTCAGAATACTCGGGCCCATCACCACAAAAGGAAACCCAACCAAATGCACACAAAAAAAGGCCCCTACAACCTACAAACACACTTTTTTTATAGCTCTTGGTCCTAACTTTATTCTTTTTGGATCAACCATTCTATAAAAGGCTAAACACCCCCACACTTTGATATAATCAAGGTTTTGTTTCCTTCCATTCCATAACTCATATGGAGATACTTTTATGTTCTTGGAAGGTACTCTATTATGCACATGACATGTTGTAAGCAATGTCTCTCCCCATAAATTAAATGAAAGCTCTGCACTTAAGATCATGGCATTTACCATGTCTACAAGAGTCTTATTTTTCCTTTTAGCCAAACGATTTTGTTGGGGTTTATAAGGGGCTGAACTTTGGTGTATTATATCATATTCCTCACAAAACATAGAAAATTCATTAGGAAAATATTCACCACCTCTATCACTTCGTAAGATTTTTATTTTCCTATCCTTTTGATTTTCTATTTCAGTTTTATAACATTTGAACGTGTCAAATGATTCATCTTTATTTCTCATTAAATACACATATGTAAATCTAGAGAAATCATCAATGAATGTAATGAAGTATCTTTTACCTCCTCTAGTTAATACACCATTCAATTCACATACATTAGAATGTACAAGTTCAAGCATAATAGAATTTCTATCTGACTTAGAAAAAGGTTTCTTTGTCATCTTTGCTTGAATATAAATCTCACATTTTTTTTCATCATTATGCTTATATGAAATCATACCATACTTTGACATAAACTTCAAGTATTTGAAATTTAAATGTCCTAATTTAGCATGCCACAAATATGAAGAATTAACAATGTAAGCACAACCAGAAACTTTTTTATTAATAATATTTAGTTTGTACATGCCATTAGTAGTGTATCCCTTTCCTACAAATATCCCATTCTTGGACAAGATTAACTTGTCTGATTCAAGTACAGTTTTTACACCACTCTAACATAACAAATTGGCAAACACAAGATTCTTCTTGATATCGGGTACATGAAAAGCAATTGGTCAAGATCATCATCTTGCCGGAACTCATCTTCACTTCAACGGTGCCCTTTCCAGGAACCTTTGTTTTATTATGGTTGCCCATTAGCAGTTGTTGTTCTATGGAAAACTTATCATAAGTCTTGTATTGCTTCTTATTGTTGCACACATGCACCGTTGCACCCGAATCGAACCACCAATCAAAAGGATTTGCAATCGTAGCCATATGAACTTCAGTGATCATATCGATATGTATGCCATTTACCATAGCAACAATGTCCTTAATGACATTCGTTTCAATGGCATTGCCTTCTTCATCCTTTTTCTTGTTCTTTAAGAGTTTACATTCGTGAATGTAATAGCCTTTCTTTCCACAATGGAAACTTGCTCGATTCTTCTTGTCCTTGTTCGGATTCTTAGAGTTTTTCTTCTTGAAACCACTCCCACTTTTGTTCACTTTCAAGTGCTTATTGGTCTTACTCAAACTCCCAATTTGAACATTGCATACATTGTTCATATTCACTTTAGAATCAGTGTTGTTCACATCTCTAACTCAACTTTTCTCTTCAATTCGAAGATGCTGTCCGAATTGTTCTAAAGTGAGATCTTCCTACATATGTAGAAGCTTCTTCCTAAAATTATTCCAACTTGGTGGGAGTTTCGCAATGATCGCACCCACTTGGAATGATTCAGGAATATTGATTGACAAATCACGGAGTTTATTGACCAAAATCTATAACTCATGCACTTGCTCTAAAATTGAGACATTATCAAGTATTTTATAATTAAAATACTTTTGAATAATAAACTTATTTGTACCTATTTTCTCAGTTTTGTACTTTGCCGCCAAATCATTCCAAATCTCCTTCGGTGATTTCATTAATGTGTAGAGATCACAGAGACAATCCAAAAGAGTATTCAGAATGTGCCATCTGCATATCAATTCATCTTCCTCCCGTTTCATTCTTTGTGCCTTAATCTCATCAGTATCTTCATCACTCATAGGAGGAAAAGGCATCAAATTTGGGTCCAAGACATAGAAAAGTTTTAGTGCAGTAAGTAGAAATTTCATCTTATCTTTCCATTGAGAGAAATTGGTTCCATCAAAGCAATCCAATTTCACCAACTTATGATTCAACATCTCTAATGCTGAAATATCACTTGCTCCTTCCATCGTAGGAAATATTGTCTAAGATTGTTAGGAATATTACACAAAATAATAATGGAAGAACAAGATTAACAGAAAAGATAAAAGGAAAATAAATAACTTTGAGGCACTATATTGTTTTCCTTAGATAATATTTGCCCCCCCCCCCCCCCCCCCAAACACTTTTGTTACTAAAGGGTTATCGTAAATTTGTCTCCATGATACAACCAAGATGTTGGGTTCTATAGATAACAATTCTTGAGAAGAACCACAGGATTTCTTGTGTTTCTCTCCAACTTTTGATTTTGTGAAATTAGTTTTTTCAAGAGAACATAAACATCTATTTATACCCATAAGGTTATGTTTCATGAAAAGGCACGTATGGAGAGTTAGTTATTTCATGAAACCTCGTTATGTTTCATGAAAAGGCATATATGGAGAGTTAGTCACTTTTTCATAAAACGGTTAACAAAGATTGAAACCTCGTTATGTTTCATGAAAAGGCACATGTGGAGAGTTAGTTACTTTTTCATAAAGCGGTTAACAAAGATTGAAACATCTTCAATCTTTCTCAATAGACACAAAAATTCTAGAAAATTCCAAAAAATTCAGATTTCAAATTTTCATTTAGAAAATTTCAGAACTTGAATTTTCACTTTATGAAACCATATTCTTCAAACTCAACCATCATTATTACAATCTATCCTTGTATATACCTATATATACAACACTCTCTCTCCAGTATGATAATTACTAATGATGTAACAAGTAATGACACTACTAAAGACATTGTTCCTTGAGACAGTGATAGATGTTACACCTTCCACTCTTGCAGACCACAAACGGTCCACCTAATTAGTTACATGTCAATTCATCAAGTATGGCCTGTGAGAAGGTTGCATATTACTCCCATCTAAATGAACAATACTTACGCCAAAGAAAGAAACTTAATATTTACTATACTTCAATTGGTAAACAGGATAAATGAGATTTTAACAATTAAGAAATATCAAACTCAACTACAAATTAGAGCAATTCAAAGATTACAAAGACTCCAAATTTATCAAGTGCCACATGAAAGGCATTATGTTCTATGCTAAATCCTCTACTCATAACATTCTCTACTGAAAAATTACTCATATTCTTACTATGTCTTCTAAAGGATGGAAAGACAGAGATTGCATAGCCATATCAACAAAAAAAGAAAAAAAAATGGGAAACAACATATACATATATAGTAAATAATGTATAATTCATTTAATTGCTTAGGAAAAAGTGAAAGCAAAAAAGCACAGGAATGGATGAAACAAATTGTCCTTGTGAAAAGATTAGCCCGTCAATGATTAATCACATAATAATCATCATGTATGACCCCAAGACACAACAAACAAATTCAGAAACATACATTAGAGTTATGAACATTAGGTAGTTATAAACTTCAAAGGACCAAGTGTTAGGATTAGTGCCCTTAAATCCTATTGTATGATGCTATGTATGATATTAAGTTTGACATTGTGTATGACATTATGTATGACTTAATATGGTGTTTAATGAATTTGTTTTATTATTATCTGAAGTAATGGTAATATGAATATTCGGACATTATCATTTAGTCCATGAAATGCATAGTATGTGATTTATGTGAATAGTCACAGAAGATATAAAACACAAGTTCTTTATAAATTCAGAATTATAGTTCATAGTCAGTGATGAAATTGGGCATTTCATCTGCGAAGACTATAACATATCAATCACGATGATTTGTCTTGATCATGGAAGTGGAGACTTCTAGTTGATGTGTTAATATGTATTAAGAGTTAAAACATATTGAACTGGACCGTTATGAGATTTATTATTTTTCTAATGACTATTAAATGAATAATAAATCTCACGACTTGTATTTACATGAACTCTTAATCCTAAGAGAATAATGGACCTGATCATAAGGTGTAGGTTGCTTTGATATATCAGGAGTGTGATCTATAGTAATGGTCAAAACCTCAGTATGTTGGGCAGCCACATTTAGTGTTGATGGAATATGTATTCTCAAGATGGAATTCATAGTTTCTTAACGGAGATATAAAGTATTCCCTTGAGATAAGTTTAATGAGTTTGTTATTCAGAGAGTTAGGCCTAACTACTTTAGTAAGACTAAAGTATATATTTATGGAATTGGATTTCATAAATATATGATGAATAACTTAAAAAGATTAAACCAGGTACTCAAGGATTAAGATGTAGTAATTTACAAAGTGGCAATCTACATTAATGACTTTGTATTATTACGAATATTTTATAAAAGGGTTGCATGTATAATAAAGTCTTGGGATATAATTTATAGATAAGGCCTAGAGTGCAACTATATTTATATAGTGGTATTAAATATAATTAATGGCAACTTTGGACTTGCAAGAGTTGACAAAAAAGCCCGAAACCCATTGGAGCTGGTGTCTTATTGGTCCCTTTTGGTCCCACTCCAACCCACACACTTAAGCCCAATTGGAAAAGCCCAAAAGGCCAGCCCAATTAGATAATTGGTTAGATACAAAGGGAAAAATGTACAGAATTTTCTGGGTAAGAAAAACAACATTGTAATGGTGTGGAAGTGAGTGTATGTCACTCTCTAATCATCCCTTTGTAACCAATTGAGAGTCCACACTTCTTGGGCATTAGTGGAATTGGAGTGAAGATTAAAAGTATTCCTAAGTGCTTCAATCTTCGGTTTTGAAATTCACCGCTTCAAGGTACGCTCACTTGTTCTCTAATTCTGAAATTTACTTAACGCATGTTATCAACTTCGAATGATGTAGATCCGTTATTTTTTTGCTGCGTTCACACTTACTTCCATCACCAAGCTCATACACATGGAGTTCCAATCATCCTAATGTAAGATGTATGTGCAAACAAAGCTTAAAGATCACTAAGTCTAATTTATGGTCAATCTACTAAACCCACTAAATGAACTACAGGACATGAGTTAGTAAAAATATGTGGAAATGGCCCATTGAAACAATAATAAACTCTTCCAGTGACATAACAGCCTCCACTTTGACAGGAAACTCAAGCATAATTGCATTGCAAAAAACCATATATTAACAGATGATCTGACATTTATGTGTAAATTCAGGGGCGGCGTTACTCTTTGGTCAGGGGGTTCAAATGAACCCCCTGACTTCTCCCCCAAAAAAAAAAAAAAAAAAAAAAATTTATATTTTTTAATTTTTTTTTTTAGTTTAATACATTAATATTTTTTTAAAAATATTTTTGCACACCCTGACTTAAATCTTATGCACACTTATTTATAAGTATTTCTGACTCTAAAGTAAGTGGAAGTGTTTGTGAATTGTAAGTGTCACTCTTTTATATAAATTTTTTTATTATGTGTATGAGTGTGTCTAATATTGATTGTGTGCATTACTTTTTTTTTATAATGTCATATGTGTGAATAATGACGTGTACGTGGATGTTTGTGTGTAAAATATAAATATAATATAACTTTATATAATTTAATAATTAGGAAATAAAGAGGATTTGTTACATGAGTGTGTATAGTTATCATGTTATAATAATTTTTTTGTCATAAAGTTAGAAAAATTCAAGAAAAAAATTGCAAAGTTAGCCATTATTCAAGTATTATTGGTTAAGTAAACACGTAGTAAATTATTTTATATATGAATGAGTGTGATTGTGTGCGTCAATAATTAATGTAGAGCCAATGAGTTGAGTTTAGTGATCTAATTTAAACATTTTTATAAAAACAATGACAAATATATAATATTAATTACAAAAAAAAAATAAAAATTTAGACAAACTTGACAAAATAAAATGGACATAACTACTCATAATGAACTATTGTGTAACAATTCAAAATTTGAAAACTTGTAAAAGGAAATTGTGAAAATTCATATTTTTTTTTTTTTATCTATAACTCGATATATTCAAGTTCTCTTTTTATTAATTTTTTTTTAATTTAAATTTCTTAATGACCCCCCTAAACAAAATTTCTAGAGCCGCCACTGTGTGTAATATAGTGCCAACTATAGCTCAGCGCATGCATGTAAGCAAGAAACATTGCTTTTATGATGTTTCCCTCACACTGACAACTTAATCCTCAGCTAACTATATTCACCCATGTTCATTAGAATGGAAACTCATTTAACAGTATTATATTTATTCCCATCAAATAAACATAATAACATCAAGAATGAAAGATATCAAATCTGTAGGCCACATATTCTCAATTTCTTTTTCGTGACAACAAATAAACAACTGTTTAGGCATATACTCATTCCCTTCATAAATTTTAGGTAATATATACTCCCTCCGTCCCAATTTTTTTGTCCTGTTTGAAAAGTCAAATTTTTTAAGGGAACATCATTTATTGTCTTGTCTACATTTTAAAAATGTATAAGTTTCCAAAACTATCCTTAAAAAAATTTATTAAAAAATTGAATTAGTAAATTAATAAGGGTATAATAGGAACATTAGTAAATTAATTACTTTTATTTTTAGAAACAGGACAATATTTTGGGACATCTCAAAATGGAATAGAGGACAAAAAATATGGAACGGAGGGAGTAACTTCTTATTTCAGGTCCCTATTTCTTTCCTAGGTTCCATGATTTAGCTATATCAATAAAAAGAAATTATTTTATTGGCCAAGTAAAAGACATTTTTGACGCATTAGAGATAGTCATCTTTCTAATACAACAATTTAATCTCTTCAACTCTAATGTCTAAAGAAAACCCCTTAAAGTATTTCAGCTTCTCTACATTTCTTTTCAGAACAAAACTTTTTTGCAATTTGAAATGTGCAGACAGCTCTTGAGAAAAAGTCAAATACTAAATACATTTTTTTTTTAAACCACTTATGCCCACACATACCCAATTTAACACTGATGGGTTAAAAAGAAAATTTTTAACACAATGCAGTTTAAAACTGAGAAATCACACAATACAAGACATGCCCAATTCAAAATATTCATGCAACACCAAACTCATAAGTCATAACTCCACCAATAAAAATCAACAAAACCCACAAATTCAAATCCAAATCCAAATCCAAATCACAAGCCCTGTGCATCAACAACTATACACTAACACATCCAATTGCAATGCCATCACCAAAAACCATGCATAGTGAAACTAACTGTTGCATGCAGTTTTGATTGTAGCGTGTTAGTATAAACCCATTTTTAATTAAGAGGAATGAGAGAAAATGGAGTGTATCTTAATGAATTTTTACTAAAGTCACTGTATTATCTTCTCTCTATCTGTCTTTTTTATTTATTTATTTATTTTATAAGTAAATGCTTAAAATCATAATTTTATTAAAGGGATGATTACTCTATGGAAGTTGGCCTTGAGCACTATTGGTCTCTAAAGCTTACATAATGAGCATTTTTAGTTCATGACATTTCAATATATCAAATAAGTGTTATCAGTTCCTATAATTTAAAAATGTTAAGACAACTTAAATTTTATTAGCTAATAATTGTAAATTTAGTACTCGATTTATGGCATAATAAATAAATTTTTATTTTTATTTATTTTTAGATTGGTGATGCATCAATTTTTAGGTGGTGGATATTACTCTTTCCAATACCTGTGAAGGTATAGTAAGAGAGAGATAGAGGTATGGGTAAATTGCATAAAAGAACCAAACTTATAAGAGTTTGTAAATGATACTTTGTAATCTTTTAAAAACACCACATTTTTATATCATTAAATAAATATCACCTTATTGTTCTGTTATATACATAAATAAGAAGACTAATAGAATAAACAGAGGAGGATCAACGATGCTAATTTTTTAAATTATAGGGACTGATAACACTTATTTGATATATTGAAACGTCATGAACTAAAAATGCTCATTATGTAAGTTTTAGAGACCAATAGTGTTCAAGGCCAACTTCCATAGAGTAATCATCTCTTTAATAAAATTATGATTTTAAGCATTTACTTACATAAAAATATATATATATATATATATATAAACACAGATAGAGAGAAGATAATACAGTGACTTTAATAAAAATTCATTAATATACACTCCATTTTCAATGACAGTTTTGAATGACTTCTTTTGTGGACCGAAAACTAAGATATTGGTGAAAATGATAATATTTGACCATGTAGAACTGAGTTCATAACTGTCGTGTATATCAATATGTCATCAAGTTAATGTTTTTACATATGGAGGTGGATTACGCTCTTATACATATGGATGCAAAACTAAATTAGTGAGGTAGATTATCACTTAAGAGTGTGCATTGGGTGTATTACCAGAGTATTAGTCATGCTAGGAACTGAGAATTTTCTAAAAGAAAAAGATAAAAACGAAAAAGAAAAACAGAGGACATGGTTATTGTACAGTATCAGTGAATCTGGTGAACCATGTTGAATCTTTCAGGTACTAGCAGAAAATTTTCTTCTTCTCAAACAAGATAACAAAGAATTTGAAGCATAATTAGTAGTTGCTCCCTGAAGTGAAGGGGATGTCTATGTTAGCATCAATTCTGGTGTTGGATGTAAAAGATTAACAAAACAGAAAAGTATTCAAGCGATTTGAAGAATTCTTTATCAAATCTTCAGCGATATTTTCTGTTAGAGTTTGTTAGATAGTAATCTTCTAGAGGTAGTTACGAGCTCTGTATTGTATAAATAGTGAGCTTGAATAAAATTCAGTTTCAATCTTCAGAGAATTCTTCATCTCTGGTTTTCTCTGTTTCCACCATTGATAAACCTTCAAGCTCTTCTTTTTCTTTCACAGGCAAGTAAGGATTACAATTCTAGCAAGGCATATGAACAGCTTGCCTAAGTAAAAACAAATAGCACTCTCATATATCTAAAGGGAAAACTATAATTTAAAAAAAAAAAAAAAAAAAAAAAAAAAAACCTTCAGTTCATGCAGATATCTGAGCCCTATTTCAAACTTGGCCAATTTTACTTTTAATATCAATTTTTGGGAGTGGGAGCAGAGTAGAGAATTGAAAGTGGACTCTGAAATTTATGGATCTTAATGCCAGGATTTAGAAGTTCTTATCAGTCGTTCCAAGAGTGTCATGCACTAAGAAGATTTGTGAATTTATGAAATGCTTTGCAATTTTGTTGAATGTGCGAAAAGTTTTAGTAGCTAATTTGGTTTTATTGGTTGAAAGGTCAGAAGAGAGATAGAACAATGTTACAAACTTAATTATAAAAAAGTTATGAACTCATACACAGACTTGGGCAAGGAGTCTTGAATTTGTGTTTTTCAAGGATGGGACCTGGTCATTATCATCATCTGCAAGCACTAGAGTTGAGTAGAGAGGTACGTGAATTTATAGATTGCTTCCTGCCTGCTTTGCCTGGCTCACATGAATGTGAATTTCTGTATCTAAATCATGTTTTCACATGCTGAGATAATCATGCATAAAGAATGCTGAGACTTGGCAGCACAAAACCACAATTGCATCTTGGAAACATACTTTTCCTTTTGACTGTGGTTAGCTTTTTCTTATGGTCTTCAGATTGTGAAACTTTTGAATTGCACTTCATGGAGTGGGGTTGGTCCTGGACTAATGCATGCTGCTACAAAAGGTACTTTACAAGTGGGAAAACCAGCGGGTGGATTAAAGATAGGTAAAGAAGCTGGTGAAGGGACAGCCTCAAATTTTCATCTGTGTCTACCTTCAGAAACTTATCTTACTTGCAGATAATCTATTGTTGTCACCTGATGCTTCTCAGTTGCATGAATTGCTTTTCAGTAGTGCCGGTTTTTTCTGCAAGGTAGCATGGGTTGGTGGATGCTGCAGTTAGGAGCAGTAGTTCTGATAGAATTGCTGGTGTTGCTCTTCCAGGGGGTATTGGTACTCTAGATGAGGTGTTTGAAATATTAGCATTAATTCAACTAGAATTGATGGGGTCAGAGCTTCCTTTTCCCTTCCTTTAGTTATTTATTTATTATTTATTTATTTTTTATAATCACCTGTTCTGTTACTCTAATGAACTATGACTCATTTTATTCAAAGCAATAAGACTTTCTTGATGATTGTGAGGAATGGGGTACATTTCTTAAAGGAGAGATTGCATCACTATGGATGGTATGCTACATTAACTCAGAGGCTTTGGCTTATTTAGCAGAATTTAATAGTCTACCTCTTAGTGACAAATGTAGAAGTGAAACTGAACTTCTAAGTATTCGTGGGGCAACAGTTTCTTTATATTTTTGCAGTTGACGATTGATTGACCGTTATGAGATTCTTTTTCAATCTATTTGATTTTATGTAATGGCATGAAGAATTTTGCATGCCAAAAAGCATTCCAAGATTTGGAAATGGATGCTTTGATGTCTCTTTGAAGTGGGAAAAATTATTGTGAAATCCTGGTTCATGATCTGTAGTTTTTCATATTTCACCTTGGAATCAGTTGACTGAATCTAATTACAAATGAAGAAATTGTCTTTTACTGTTAATTTTGTGATCCAGTTAAACTGAGTTCTCACCTATAGCTTTCTTTAATTAGTGAGCAGCAATAAATTGCCATGGTCTGGTACCTTATGCTGCTTTTTGATTGGTTATGTTTTGCAGGTACTTTGAAACCAAGAAATGGGTTAACATTTTATTTTATTTATTTTTAAATGAACCATGAACAATATGGTTATTGGACAAAATAGAATGCGGCAAAAAGAATAACTGGTATACTTATCTTTAAGATTTTTGGTCCAAGGCCTTGGCTTCAAAATTCAAAGCACTACAATGGTGCCTGTGTGAACCACAGGCGCTATTGTTGCTGCTGCTGCTACTATTTCTATCACCATTGTGGTGCTCTCTTACTTGTGCAAAGTTCCCTCAGTCGGTGCCTTCTGAATTTTTGAGGATAACAATGTACTGGTGCAGTAACACTTGAGCAGGATTAAGTACTTCTCTATTTGTTAAATATTAACTATTTGATTTCATTCTTTTTGTGACAACAATACTCTCATCCAAAGGAAATGAGTTAACTGCAATTATACCAGCTTGAAGATCAATTGTGGGGTAATAAGTTAATAGATTTTGACCCAAATTCAAATGAATTAAGATTATTTTGTAAAGAGAAAAAGGTTCGCCAACTACTTCGAGTAATTATTTCATTTTATTGTAAATAAGACTCGTACACTCTTTTTGGCTCGACAAAAGAAAATATTTACAAACCAACAAAACAGTAGAAGTCTATTGTCCTCAGCTGTACAGAAGGTTTTTTTCCCCCCTACAAACCACTATGCATACCCCAATTACTAAGACTATGACCTACTTGGTTTGCATTCCTATTATTCCAAACTAAAGAACAACTATCAAACTCCTTTGCCAATACCAATCTATCCTCCAGTTCTTATTGCATCAATATATGATCACTTTCTGCAATTTCATCTCTTCAGAAATCTAAATGCTCCAAAAGAAAAATAGCCTGAGCAACTACTGCTATTAGTGAAACCCACATAATTTTCTTGTCCCACCTAACTTTTATATTGCCTTCCCAATCACAGATTGAAATGGCAATACAAGCTCTGTCATCAATCAGTCATCACAATTAAGCTTCACGAGGCCTGTCAGAGGCTTCCTTCACTTCTTGGCTTTCATCATTAAAAAAATTTCTCTTGAATGATGCAAAAGCATGCTCTTCTAAACTCTCATGAAGCTTTAAATTCTGCAAAGTTCTGCCAAAATCTTCACCCATCTGTGTGAAGCTGTGCGATTGAGAAACACCATTAGCTAATCTCAGAGAATTCTCCTTCATTATTAGGACTGCTTCTTAGTAGCAATGGGGATTTCATAATGGCATTAAATATCTCTTCATCAAATAAGCTTTTTAACTAGTCTAAACTCCATCCATGGCCATTTGTTTGAAAATCAAATAAATTATGTTTGTTGTCGTGCCTAAAACATTTGGCTATGCAATAATGTGAATCTGTTTATCTATAACAGATGATTGGATTTGGATGAACACAAGTTAATAATTAGTCATGGAACAAACCTCTTAATCCGCTTGAGTTGTTTGGTGACATCTACCACAGTTGGTCTTCTTTGTGGATCTTCCTTTGTGCTTGTCAAGGCAAGATCCAAGACTGCATGAAACTGCCGCTGTAAACTAGCACCTCCTTCCCCATCTACCAAGATTGTAGGATCCACAATCTCGTTTATGCAACTTCCTTGAGCGCAATCACGCATGTATGTTTTTAAGGAAGAACCTTCATCAATTGTCAATCTGGTTATATCATGAGAATCCTCTCCAATTAGAAGTTCTAGAAGAAGCTCACCAAATTTATATACATCAGTTTTTTCTGTTACCTTGCCTGATGCTTTCAACTCAGGGGTGCTGTAGAATAAAAAAAGTCGAACAATTTGGGAACATCATGTTCATCTAATAAGATATGGTGCATATCTATAGTCATGTGGATGACAGGTCTATCGAAGGCATTATGGAGATAGGAAAGAGCATGAGCAATCTGCCTTGCAATCTTTAACCTTCTCTCCCACACCATCGGCTGATGTTGTAGTTCAGTAACACGTTTGACATAAATTCGATATGCAAGGATGCCAATGGCAGCAAATTCGTACACTAAGATAGGACATGCAGTCTCGAGACAACACCCAATGGGCTTTAATACATTACTGTGAGCACACATCTTTGCAGAGATCACTATATCATTGACGGCACAGTTTCAATGGCCATTTAGTAGTGAGGGAAGTAAGTTCCGGGAGGTTTCACCGAAAGCAAGTGGAGCTTTCCACAATAGCCAATCAACACAACTTGTGAGACTTGTCTCACAGGGGCGGCTGCACATGTATTTCAGGCCTGGTTCAAAATGAACCCACTGCGGCTGCCTTGAAAAGAAACGAAAATGTATATTTATAAAATATTTTTTATACTAATTTAATTTTAAATATTTTATAATATTAATATCAATGCAAATAGATAATGACAATAATATAAAAATAAAAATGTTAAATAAACTTAACAAAATAGAATGATCAATTTCCTCAAAAAAAAAAAAAAAAAAAGAATGATCAAGCCTACATTGACAATAAATAATAATAACAGATAATAAACTATCATGAAAGATTTCAAAATATGAAAATTACAAAAAAATTGTAAAACTTCATGTATTTGCCTTTTTTTTTTCTTTTTTTTTTTTTCAATAACTCAATATATTCAAGTTTTATTTTTATGAAATTTTATTTAATTTAAATTTCTTAATAACACAGGCAGTTATGATATTCCTACTTGTATCACACTTCTTAGAGCATTCACATTAAATATACTAAAACTACTTTAAAACTATTTAATCTATTTTAGCACCTTCCATCATTAAAATTATATTACACCGGTGGTTCTATATTTTAAAATAAAAATAATTAATTAATTTATATTCAGCTACAGTAATTAATTTGCCTGTTGTAAAGTTCTGGGAGTCACGCTGCACATACAAGCCTTCTCAGCTCATAAGTGAATGCATAACATTACCAGCTTTTGATTTCCACCAAAACAAATGGTCTTCATGAATGACTTTTATGCTAAGATTAGTTAAATATATTGGCAGGCAAGTAAGGATTGCGATTCTACAAAGGAAAATGAACAGTTTGAATAAGTAGAAACAAATAGCCTAAAAGGAACAACTATAAGTTTGTTTTTAAATTTTAATTATTCTTCAGTTCATGCCTGGGTATCTGAGTCCTAAAAGGAACAAATAATCTAAAAGGAACAACTATAAATTTGTAATTACTTTCTTGTCAAACTTATCCAATTGTTTTTATTTTTTATTTTTAAACTTATCCAATTGTACTTTTAATATCAATTTTTGGGAGTGGGGTCGGAGTAGAGAATTGAAAGTGGGCTATGAAATTTATGGATCTTAATGCCAAGATTTAGAAATTCTTATGGGTTGTTCCAACTTTCAAGAGTGTCACACACTAAAGGTCTGTTTAGGATTTACTTAATTTATTGAAATTGAAAACTTTTTACTAAAAATATTGTAGATAAAAGTAAAAATTAGCTGAAATAGTAAAGTGAAACTCATAAATAGTACCAAAAAGTGCAGTAAAACCCATGAATAATAGCAAAAATAAACAAAATAGTAAAATAAGTTAGCAAAAATAATTTTAGCCAAGTGGACACTAAGAAATTTTGTTGAATGTGCAATATAGTTTAGTAGGGAGTTTGGTTTTATTGTTTGACAAGAAAGAAAAGAGATAGAAAAATGTTATGAACTCTTACACTTACTTGGGCGTGGAGTCTGTGTACTTGTGTTCTTCGGGGATGTGACTTGGTCTTTGTCATTATCTGCAAGCACTAGAGCTAAGAAGACTTAGAACAGAGGCAATTTACTTTATGTATGGCTTCCTGCCTGCTTTGCCTTTCATACATGCACGTAAATTTTTGAATGTCACGTGCATAAAGAATTCTGAGACTAGGAAACACAGAACCCTGCTACACGTGATGAAGCGAGATCTAAACACCTGAGTGAGTTCCTTAAAGGAATCAATGAAACCTACACGCAAACCATCGAACCACCTCATCACCACATGCCCCAAGCTGAATGGGAATACCTTGCACATCAAGGCCTCATTCCTAGAGTGCACAGTCATTCTCTAATTGAATTGGCTAACATGCTCCATAGGTTTTATTCGACCATTGTACATGGTGAACGTGGGCTGAGTGAATCGCCAAGGAAATCTTCCTCCCACTATCTTGCATGTGAAAGGTGATCTGAAAAATTTGGTTGAGTGCTCTACTCATAGCGTCATTTCCCAGGCCTCTCGAAGATGAATTTTTGTTTCTTCACTCATAATGGTAGTTTTCATCATACGAGAAAGACTCACTAGGAGAAGTCCTTGATCTGCGCCTATAACTATCGTCCTCTTCACTGTCAAAAGAAAAGTCAGAAATGGAAGGAGCTCTCCTTCGCCGTTCATGGCGTAAGCTTCTCTTCAAGTGATCAATCTCCAACTGCATGGTTTTAATATTTTTCTCCTAAAAGAGTGGCTACCACCCCTAGAATGACTCCTACTTGTACGGGTAGTGTGCACGCTCCCCTCCCGGTCTCTCCTTTGCTCAAGATCACGGAAGTGATCTCGACATTGAGATTCCATGGATTTTGTCTGGTTTGAACCGGAACTTACCATCGTTGAACATTAGACTCACTATAACACCAGTAATTCCCATAGACGGCGCCAATTATAAGGACCAGATTTGAGTTCCTAGCCCAAAGGTTGATGGACTTAGGCCCAAAAAGCCCAAAATAATGAATTTGTAGAGAGTGAGTTGGAAAAACTGGGCTAAAATGAATTGGACAACAAGTAAAGTGGATTTAGATGATAAGAATAGAAAGCCAGAATGATTTAAACTGAAGAAAATTTTCCTCGGAAAAGTCCGAGAAGATTGGTTCTTATGTATTTATCTCAAGTTTGATTACAAAGTCAGTTCTTGATGTTACAATGTTTTCTCTTCATTTCTCGATCCCCCTTTTCTCACTGCCCTTTTCTTCCTTTATATTACCTTCCTTTTCCATCTCTACCCTCCACGTGCAGTCCAGATGGTTGGTGTTGATACTTGTCCCATCAACACCTTCTTGAAGTCTTGGTGTAGTAGTTGTAAGACTGAAAACCATTGTTCAGATATCACTTTCATATTAATATAGTCAGAGAGTTAGCTGCAAAATATTTAATGCGGTGGTAGCAGCTTTCTCCTTTGATACTTTAGGATTCCACTATGTCCTATATTTTTGCAATGCTTATCTGTACCAATAGAATTCCCTAGAACGTTCTCTTGGATGGCAGACCACCTATTCGGACCTCGGCTCTGGTTAGCCAAGGTGACATTGGTCCTCGGCTTACCCTTTTGTGCCATTATGACTAAAACTGACATCTTCATCCACTAACATGGACTCCCATGATAATGGTTACTCCTCCTCGAACAACCTCTAATCCTTGGCTTGGGCTTCAATCCCAACATAAATATCTATAATGAACTCCTAGGCCTAATACCCCTACAGTATCGTTTTAGGGGGAAAAAAATTATGAATTATTTTTATGAAGTAGGATGAACGAGTTAAGAATTTGAATGATTAGGGTTTTTTTTTTTAATGGGTTTTTTTATTTAAATATTTTATTTATTTATTGTTATTTGGCCTAATCTTGTTGTTTGGGTTGATTTTTATTGTTGTTATTTGGGTTTCTTTTTTTCTTTTTTTTTTTCTTTTTTTATAGGTTTAAGGGGTTAAGGATTGCATTGGGAGGAGGGGGTAAGATTATTTTTAAAGTAATGCTATGGACAAAACAAAAAGCCACAATAATTTCACAACATTTCAAAATTAGTACGCCACATCATTTTCAGGACAAGGTATTGAGAAATCTATGAGCATTATTTTCAGACAATGTTGTCATGCTAATTTGCTACTTCTAAAATATTTTTTGATGAGTTTACTTCAGATGTGCTTTAAGTGGTTCTGGAATGGTTGCAATGCATGATCTGAAGGAGCTTATTGCATATGGTGCTCTTCCTATCTGGTAAAATGGGTTGAATGCATGAAATTGTCAGTTTGCAAGAAACTTGGTAGTGGTGTGATGCAATACAATCATGTCTAAATTTATTTTGCATTTCTAGACATTATCTTATTGGCTTCTTTTTTAAAGATGGTTTTTTTGCATAGAGAGATTACTGATAGTGGTCCATCCTTCCACTTGTAGAACAATAAACAAATTCAACAATTTATATATTAAAAAATAAAAAATTATTCTTTCATATAACAAGCCCCTTCAGATTAATGCAAACTTGCAAACCAATCTTGGAAATTGAAAAAATAAACATTTAATTACCAAAAAGACTTGCATCTTTACAATGACTTATCCCAACATGTAGAAATATATACCAAATTGGTGAACTAGAACTTCAACAGGCATTGGAGGACATTGAATGTCACGTGAGCCCAAGACATAAACCTTAATCATCTCAAAAAACAGGGCACCCCTTTTTCACAATCCCAGGAGCTGTGGGGCATGAAGCCAATGGACAATGATCCATGTCCAGCCCCCACCACTCTGGACCAATTACATTCTTGGATTGAAGAGTGAAGAAAAGCATGATACCCAAAAAGGCAACCCCAGCATCTAAAGCAGCAGATAAGACATAGGTATGTCTAGCCCACCATGCCTTAAATTTTCTGTAAATATAGAAATTGAAGAAAATTCCGACAGCTCCCCAAGCCCAATAGTTCACTGCTTTAGTTGGTGGCATGCTACTTGTAGCTCCAATGATGATAGGCATGTTTATAAGTCTAAGCCACTTGATGTTGGGGTACTTGCGTGAGAGAAACCAGCCAGGAATAGGAGCTAAGAAGCCAAGGAGGAAGAACCAGTTCATCTCTTTGTAGATACCATATTTTGTGAACATTCTGAGTGGACCTATGACTCCCCTAATAATGGAAGCATTGTAGAAGACATCATCCCCAGGGCATGTCCAAGGACTCCCCTCAGGCAATAATAACGGATCACATATGTCCTTTATGCTTGAGAGAAGCCACCATGCCGTGGCAAAGTAGGTACTTGAAGCAACAAGTGTTCCAACTAACTGAGAATGTAAATTAACAACTAGTGTCATTATATCGAAATAGTAAACAAAATTTCATATAATTGTTACTGGTATTAATTCACTTGCCTGCACAATGAACATGGACCTTGGGGGGATTTTCATATAGTGGCCTAATTTGAAGTCATTAACAAAGTAGAGTGCTTGTGACATGCTAATGTAGCCATAGGTCTTGAAAGCCACATTAGCGAGGGGCTTCCCTGGATAAATATACCCAATCACCAATTCTGTGATCACGTTTAGCCCTGGTTGCTGCAATCAACAATAACACATCATATTGAGAATTGTAGTCTGTAAAAATTGGATGCAAAATAATGTAGAATGTAATTAACTCATTCGAATGAATGTTTGTTGTCTTTTATCAATGAAATACAAGGATGGTTAGGGTTATTCATAACGTATTCGTTGTGGCTTGAATTATTCCAATGGGTAAAGTAAAAAACAGCGCAATGCCACAAGCCATTAATAGTCCCCACCATGGGAGTTGCAGCTGTTTGTCAAAACCTTCACAAGCAAACATGGCAAGACCCACCATTAAAACTAAAATGGTACAAAACCACCACTGAGGGACTTGTTTATAGTTCTTCTTCATTAACCTTGCGTGCACATCGGTATAATTATCTTTTGTTGCACTTGCTGTCTGTTTCCAGAGTGTCCAGATTGTTCTGCTCAATGTTTTTACCCAAATGGAGAAAATCATGAAAAGGCTTTTAACTAAAAAGAACTTTTGCAAGAGAATAGAATAGAAGATTTTAAGAAGAAGCTTACTTTCCATTAAAGAGGGCAACATGAGTAAGAGTAGCTGTTAGAGTAGCAAAGCTCAAACCACAAGTAAAAGCAAAGAACACACTTAGACAAAGTTTGCTGTAACTGTCATAAGCTGCATGATTAATATCAAATGCTTTCTCATTCAGAATTCTGGATATGTTGTAGGGTTGTCCAGTGTGATCAAAAGTGTGGGAAGAAAAGATAGGAAACTTCTTGGCATCATATGCATTACTCCAATAAGCAATCGGGATAACGACATAGACAAACAACATAAACCCCACTAAAATATTGATGATGGCAAACCCAGGTGTGGCTAAGGGGTTGCCCAAAAAGCTAGCTATAGTGGACCAGTCAAGGCCAAATGAGTCTAGTCCAAGGCCACTGATCCCTCCACCAATTTGTTGGGCTGTGACTGAGTCCTTCCAAATCAAACAAGCAAGGGAGACAGCTGATATTGAAGGGAAAAAATAGCTTGGAACAATGTAATAAGCAAAGCTTGCTGCGAAAATCATGAAGAAGAATTGTATCCTTGTAAGTCCTCCTTTAGGTCTGTTTTCTTTTTCATGCAATGCCCTACGTTTCAAATATTACTTGGTTCATTACAAGGAAGACCAATCTGTCAATTAAACATTGAACTAATTCTTCTTCTAAAATAAGCAATCTCAGTATAAAAAAAGGATGGTGTACCTGAAAAGAGAGACTTGGACCAGGTTTTCAGGCCATCACATATAAGGTGAGTTAACAAGATATTTTCTGAACAGTCCAGCCCATCCATAACCAAGCATCTGAAAAGTTCATGTGAAAAACGGTTATGTAGTAGGAATAACACTCTAAGAAGCATTTTGAGTAATACATTGATGGCAGGACACATTTTTTATTCACATTAGAGCAGCTTGTATTCTCCAAAACTAATGAGGGGTAAGACTGTCTATCAATTATCTATCCTAGATCCCGAAAAATTGGAGCTTTGTGCACCGGGTACAACCTTTTACTAGTGGCTTAATTCTTAACGTGAACAAACAAGTTCTTGTATCATACATTCTTTATGTGATAAACAGGATCAGTTGGCTATAGCCATAATGCCATTAAAATGAAACCAGAATCCAAATATACCTGAGTAGTTAGTGATAGTATATAGGCTGCTACACCAGAGATACTCCTGTGGTAGAAAGCCTTGACTCCAGTAACAATATGAAGTGCATACACCCCACCAGCCCCAGAATTAGCAAAAATGGTGATCAAAACATGGTCCTTCAAATTGAATGGCCCTGGATTCAAGGAGAAGGACCAGTTTGTGAGTGGGACTCGAATTGGCTTTGATGGAAGATATGCAGCCATTAGCTTCCCTAGTGGGAGCACAAGGATTTGTATTATGACTGGCGTAATTGACAGCTGATTTTGGCGGTACGCGAAAAATTGGTTTACAAAAGAAGGAACAACACATGATATCAATCCAAGAACCCATGTTCGAAATGTCAATGTTGGCTGTGTTGGGTCATCTGTTGGAGGAACTGTAAGTCTAACTTGTTCAATTGGGCTATCATTGTCTTCATCCCCTGCTTATATAGAATGACCATATTATTAAAAGTCAAATGCAAACAATTTGAAAGAAAAAATAAAATTATTTCTTTAAAAATTTATTTCTGAAATTATTAAGATGAAAAAAAAAAAAAAAATCAATTAAGTGCCTCCGTTATCATGGATTTAAACAAAATTTTGTGTCAACTTTAATAATATTTCAGAGCTATGTTTCTCGTTGAATGTTGAGAAACAATACCAGATTAAATAATGAGCTATTGTGATGAAGAAAGTAATTCTTCTCACAATATATTCTGTATAGTACACGAATGACAAACAAAACATGTAGTAGACAAGGTTACACAACAAATAATAATAATAATAATAATAATAATAAAATTTTTTGAGTGGACAATAATAATAATAATAATGCTCACTAATTATAAGAAAAACATGTTCTGTGCTAAAGCTGATGTCATGCATACCCAACATACATGCAATTTTCATCGATCATAGCAAAAAAGAAAAGGGTGGTGAATTATGAAACCAGGGTAAACTATGATTCCCATGAAGTAGAACTACACAACAAATCCAAGAGAAACGTAATTTACATCAATTGAAACAAAACATGTTCGGTAATGAGGTTGATTTCATGCATGCATACCCAGCCATACATGTAGCATTCATGAATCATGACATAAAATGCAACGAATCATGAATTATGAAACTCTATTTTCTGTGTGTTTGTGTTAGAGAGAGAGAGAGAGAGAGGGAGTTACCAGTCATGTTAGTATTGGATTGAGTCTTCTCAAGTGACATTGCTTTAGGGTCTCCATTTTCATCATAACTTGTCATGGCTCTCACAAAGCTTCTCCTTGGACACACTTTCAAACTCACACAGCACTTTATATATATATGCACACACCACCCTTGTGTTCTTAAAGTCTCACACAATCTTGGAATGTTATTACACACTGTAAACAGGATATTAAAACAAAATAAAAGTTGTTCTTAAAATTTTTAAGTGAATAATCAGATTTTAAAGCCAAAAGTTTGCGTTTATGATGTAAAAACAAACAAACAAACAAACTTTATGTTTGAAAGGCGGTCTTTTGGAGAAACAAGGAAACTACATTACCACACAGTTCATAACTAAGCTGGCTCACTAAAGACAGACCATTTATTTCATTAAGAATCATTCATTAATCTTGCATGCATTTCAATATATGTTCCTGCTTAACAGAATCCAGAATATTGTATATTGTATTCAAAGCTGCGTACAAGGATGATTGAAATCATTTTGTCAAGTGAAGTTGAATGAATTAATGCCAATATACCAGTTATTATGGTCTACGGCAATGTCAGGAGGAAATAAGTTTTCTAGACAAATTAGAGTAGTTAGTTCATTTTACTGTGAATATGACTCTTAGAGCATCATTGTAGAAGGATATTAACAATGAATACTACTTATCTTGCTTGGCTTTCCTTCTCTAACCTTTGAGCCATTATAAACAAGAAAGCATTTTGAAAATCAACTAAGTTCTGCCTTTTAATCTCTTAACTTCTGAGCCATTGTGAAATAGGAAGACTTGAAATCAACCTATTGGCGTGCTTAAAACATTTGGATATGCAACAATGTGAACATGTTATAATTCAAAAATAAAACTCGTTATTGTGGCTCTTGATGTCCATCCCTCATCCTCCATCATCCAATGGCCTAGTGTCCACACCAACAAAACTCTTTTTGTCTCTGTGTGTGTTCATGCTATTGTTTGTGACTATCCTTTGTGATAGTGGGATGAGACATCTTTGTATGTATTACAATGCCAAATATCTGTCTCAGTGTAGATTGATACCCAAGGTGATTGGATTAGAGTTTTTGGGCATCAAATGAGTTAGTGTGACCTTGAGTCTTCACTTAGCTGTTTCTCTCCACTTCTACCAATGTTCAAGCAGCCCTATGCAGCTATATTTCTCCATCAAAGTTCCCTCAGAAGGTGCCTTCTAAATTTAAGAGGATAACAATGAACTGGAGCAATAATACAAGATAAGGACTAAGCACATCTCTGTTTGTAAGGATAATGACATTTTTGTTTCATACTTTCAGGACATCAATATTTATCTCATTCAAAAAGGGAAGGTGTTTTTTATAATTATTTCAGTTAGATGATCAATTGTGGGACAATAAGATATTTAATGAATTTTTGACCCAAATTCACATGAATGATTAAAATTTAAGACTATTTTGTAAAGAGAACAAGGTTTTCCAAACCAAATTGAAAACACAACTTCAGTATAAACACATTTTACATTGAAATTTTGTTTTTGGAAACTTGATTTCATAGTAAAATTTGAATTTTCAATGCTCAAATAAGAGGTTAGCCTAGCTGGAAAGGTACTTTGATGAACCAAATGAGAAATAATCAACCATGGAACAAGCCTCTCAATCTGCCCCAAATCTTTGGTAACATCAATCATTGTTAGCGTTTTCTCTATATCTTCCTCAGTACATGTCAAGGCAAGGACCAATACAAGTTGATGCGAACTTGGCGGTGGTGTTTTAGTTGAGATCCTAATGTGGATTGATATGATTGACTGAGGAGGGGGGTAGTGTTTGAATGCTTCGATGAGGCTGGTTTCAAAAGCTGCATACAGTTGTGGTCATTTTGGGTTGTCAATTTCAGTACATGAATCAAAATTTTCTTTGCTACCATATTTGATGCAGTACAAGGTTTGTAAACTTGTCTAGGGATTTATAAAGAAAGAACATAACTAACCTAGGGCTTCACCACTTAAGGCTACTTGAAATCACCACCAAGTTAGAGAAAAATTTCAATTCAATATTATCTATTATCAAATTCACCATACCACAATATTTTGCCTCTTTTTTTGGAGCCTTTTGAAGTAGGACCTCCAAAGCTAGAATCAAGAAGGAAAGAAACAAAAAAGTCAATTACATATAACTCAGCAATAAAATCAGAATTCAAACCAAATCAAATTCAAATAAAATAAAACCTATTATCAATCCTCCATCATCAAGGGGCCTAGTGTTTGCACCAACAACACTTGCTTTTTTGGCAAACCGTATTGGTCCTATTGTGATTGTGGGATAAGGCATCTGGATATGTTTCACAATGCCAAATATCTGTCTTAGCATAGATTGATACCCAAGGCAGTTGGATTGGAGTTTTTGCACATTAAATGAGTTAGTGTGAGTGTGTGACCTAGAGTTTTTTCTTTGATGTTTCTCTCAACTACTGTACAAAGTTCAAGCAGCCCTATGCAACTATATTTCTCCAGCAGAGTCCCATCAGAAGGTGCCTTTTGAATTTAAGAGGATAACAATGAACTGGAGCAGTAAAAGTAGAGAAGGATTAAGCACATCTCTGTTTGTCAGGATAAAGACATTTTTGTTTCATACTTTTTAGGACAACAATATTTATCTCATTCAAAGGGAAGGTGTTAACTGCAATTATGCCAATTAGAAGATCAATTGTGGAGCAATAAGTTATTTAATGAATTTTCGACCTGAATTCACATGAATGATTAAAATTTAAGACTATTTTGAAAAAAGAAAAAGGTTTGCCAAACTAAATTGAGAAATCATATATATTCTGGAAAAAGAAAATTTACAAACCAATCAAACAGTACAGAAGCCTTTTTCTTCCCCCAACAAACCACTATACATAGCCAGTTACTAAGACTATGAACTGCTTAGTTTGCATTCCTTTTATTCAAACTCCTTTGCTAATAACAACCTATCCTCCAGTTCTTATAGCATCAATACATACCTTAAGGGTCTGCCATAATGATAACTTCCCAGTGACAGGTTAAAACTGCCATACAAGCTCTGTCATCATTCAGTTGCATCACAATTAAACTTCAAGAGGCCTTTCAGAGGCTTCGTTCACTGCTTGGATTTCATCACAAGAAGCATTCCTTTTCAATGATGCAGAAGCATGCTCTTCAAAACTCTCATGAAGCTTTAAATTCTGCAAATTTCCCAAAAGCACTTCACTGGTTTGTGTGAACCTGTGTGATTGAGAAATACGATTAACTGATCTCATAGAGAATTCTCCTTCATTAAGATGCATACCAGTTTGTTAGGACTGCTTCTTAGTAGCAATGGGGATTTAATAATGTCATCAAATTAGCTTTTTTTAACTTTTCTAAATTCCATCCATGGCCATTTGTTTGAAAATCAAGTGAGTAAATTTTGTTTGTTGTCATGCCTAAATCATTTGGATATGCAATAATGTGAATCTGTTTATCTATAACATATGATTGGATGAAATCAAGTGAGTAAATAATGAGTGATGGAACGAACCTCTCAATCCGCCTGAGTTGTTTGGTGACATCAACCATAGTTAGCCTTCTTTGTGGATCTTCCTCTCTACATGCAAAACCAAGGTCCACCACAGCTTGTAATTGATGCTGTAAACTAGCACCTCCTTCCCCATCTTCAGCCAAGATTGCAGGGTCCACAATCTCGTTTATGCAACTACCTTGAGCACGGTTACGTATGTATGCTACTAAAGTAGAATCTTCATCAATAGTCAATCGGGTTATATTATGAGAATCCTCTCCAGTTAAAAGTTCTAGAAGAAACCGACCAAAAGCATATACGTCAGCTTTCTCAGTTACCTTGCCTGTTGCTTTTAACTCGGGGGCGCAGAAACTTGGAACAAAAGGAGCGTCCACGTCAGCTTTACCTTCGGGAATTGATACAGAACAATAAAAGCCGGACAATTTGGGAACATCATGTTCATCTAATAAGATACAGCGCAGATCTATACCCATGTGGATGACAGGTCTTGGGAAGGCAGTATGGAGATAAGAAAGAGCATGAGCAATCTGCCTTGCAATCTTTAACCTTCTCTCCCACACCATCGGCTGTTGTTGTCGTTCAGTAACACGGGAGATATAAATTCGATCAGAAAGGAAACCATTGGCGGCATATTCAAACACAAAAAGGGGAGATGGAATGTGGAGACAACAGCCTATGGGCTTTAATACATTGCTGTGACCACTCATTTGTGCAGAAATCACTAAATCATTGATGGCTAAATCGGGCAAAGGATAATCAAAACGCTTAATGAGAACAATTCGTCCTTCAAGAGAACCCTTGTAACAATAAATTCCCATATGTTGACCAGGATAATTGTTGGTTGCTTGGCGGAGGTGTTGAGGGGAGAAGGTACGGATGGGAATATGCTTGCCATTGCGAACCAAAGAACCCTTAATGAAAACAATTCGTCCTTCAGGAGAACCGTCGTACCAAAGAGAGAACCCTATTACCAGCTTTTCAAAAGAAAAGTTGTTGGTTGCTTGGAAGAGCTGCTGAGCGGAGAAGGTACGGATGGGAATAGGCTTGGCATTGCAAGAGGCAATCAGCTTCTCAAGTAACAGGCTTCCATTCCGATAAAAGTAAAACGCTCTTTCCTCTCTTTCCTCTCTTCTTTTAATAAAGAAATGAGGATATGGCATGAACCAACTCCAGCGCATAATAGCTTGAATGTGGAACGTCCTTCCTTTGCTCTCTTTTGTTTGTGCTCTAAATCTAATACTACTGCTCTGCCGCTGAATTCCTCTATTTGCTTTTTTTTTTTTGGGGGAATTTCAAAAGGAGAGTGCAGCTTTCGCTTTTCCCATTAGCCGTTCAATGCCAATACATACGTCATACCGTGTGTTGACTTGGGAGAGGGCCACCGGTTTCTATGGGATTTCAGATTTGCCTTTTTCTTTTTCTTTTTTCTTTTTTTGTTGAAAATACCTTTTTTGCCTCTATTTTGGTCATGTTTTTAATTTGGTTCTCAATTTTTTTAATAATTTTATTATGGTTCTTATATTTTTAAACTTACCAATATTTTGATCCTGACTGCATTTCACTTAAAAAAAAAAGTAATTTTAAACTAGTAGTAATTCATTTATTACTTAGGCATTTTTTTTTTTAAGTAAGATGATAGTAAAGACCAAAATGAAGTTATAAAAACTTAAAGGCTAAATTTTAAATCCAATCAAAATATCGAAATCAAAAAGGTATTGTCCTCAAAAATTTTGTTTTTTTTTTTTTTTTTGGTCTCAAATCCTATATATATATATACATATAGACATAAACATTTGTTGAATTAATACATTGCAAATCTCTTTATTGAATTACACGCTCTCTCTATTTTTAATATGAACGCCAAAATTTAAAGTTTTTAATATGAACGCCAAACTTTGAGTTAATTGACTATCCTTTATTATAGATCATAAACTCTATCAAGTGAATAATTTAAAAGTGCAAAATATCTCAAAATAGAGAAAATCCAAACTATCATTTTATATAATAAATAATTATCCATCTCTTATTAACTTTATATTTTACAAACTTGAAAAATATATAGGCCTGTTTGGTAGTAAATATATTCTTTCATTTTTATGTAATGATTTAAAAAAATACAATGAAGGGTTTTATGATAAATTTTGTTAATTTTAAGAAATACATTTATATAAAATAAAACTCATAAAATGCATAAGTAAATATATTTTTTCATTAATATGTTTATCATAATTAAGGGAAATCCTAATGGGTACTTCACTTCAGCATATGTGAAAAATGCATATACATACCACAAATGGTAAAGGAGAAAGAAAAAGTTGCTAATCCCTTTTAATATGGTTAATTGCTTTGCCTCAATCAGTCGCCCAAACAACATACCGCTTATTAGCCATCTGTAATTGCTAAACTAAAAGTACAAATTTCTTTAATAGCTCTATCTTCGTTTCTTTTGGCTAATATGTCTTTACTGAATCAAAATCAAACCACAAAAATCATATAAAAATCACCAAATTATAGTTTAAAATTATAATTAAATATTTAAAATAAATCTAGGCATAATTGCACAAAAATTCCATGTAACTAAGTCGCACTTAGGAATATTGGACCATTTTTTCTTTTATAAATAGGGGGGTCCATGGGATGAGGGGGCTAACAATTTTCTCTCCAAAACTTTTATTGTAGGAATATTAAAGTTTTCCATCGTAGACTTTTCACGATTAAAAAACATGACTTGCCAACTAATCAAACTAGAGTTTTTAGTACCTATAGCAATTTCACAACATCAAGAACAAATCTCGGTGTATACATTGTCAAATTCCATAGTCTCCTGTTATATCAAATGAGTGTTTAATTTTTCTCGCAAAGTATTGAATAGTAAAGCTTTTGAGCAATAGTCTCAATTACAACTCTAAATCATGTTGGACTTGGATGACACCTATCAACAATATATCATTATGAGATGCAGAAAAAATTTGGAATGTACACAACGTTTAGTGTGGATGGGAAGAAATTTCATCATATTCCAATTGGTTAGGTTAGTAAGGGACCTATTCCAATTTAATGATTTTGGAATTTTGTATACAATTAATAATCAAAGAAACTTCCGCCTAAAATAAGTCGGACTTTTGGCAAGAGAGAAAATTGATGTCTAGACAAGTCAAGCTAAGGCCAACCAAAATGGACCATATTCTTAATTTCTTATCTCTATTTGTTCCATGTACAAGACTTACAATCAATGCTTGGCGTATAAAAGTTGAACATTTTATCTAAAGTCCATCATCTGAAAGCTTGAGAAAAAAATTCATTTAAACCAACACAATATATAAATTATAGAGGAATCAAAGAAAAAATGTCAAAAATAATAAAAATTTAATCTATGCTTAAATTCTTATAAGGATGAACACAATAGCAATATCCTTTAAAAAAAAAAAAAAAAAGATAAAAAATCTATGCTTATTTTGTACATATGATAAAGTCCTATCACAAATTTTTTGAGACTCATATTGATTAGTGATTAGGAGTTATAAAGGAGTAATCATCAATATATATATATATATATATAAGCAGAGATCTCATGCGGGAGTGCATGAGGTCTTACCAAGTGACGCTCTAATTTTGCATTTAGCATTTTTTTACTGTTACCCAAAAGTTTACATTAACTTATTTTACTGTTATCTCATTAGTCTCTCATTAATTGCCTAAGCTTACATCACACATTTCTCTCTTTTTCATGTCTTTTAGCATACCCACCATTTTAATATTTTAAAAAAAAGCAAAAAAATAATAATTAAGGACTAATAGTAATAACTAACCAGATAAGGCCTTGGAGGGAGATAGAGAGACACAAAAATGTTGTGGATTGTTAAATAAAACGCATTATTTCACTACAAAATCAAAATGCATTGTTTCATTATAAAAGACCTGAGACTGACAAAACATTTGAAAGAGAGAAAAAGAGAAATCTAAGGGGACGTTGCCTCCATCATATTGGCCTCCCACCACCATCAAAACGCCAAAACCCCTATGGGTATTTTTTTTTTCCTTTTTAAATTAGGGGATTAAATATGATTTAGGTTTGGGTAATTTGGTTGGATAATTTTTGTTTTGGGTATATAAGTAGAGAGAATATTTTGTACGCAATGTAAAGCCATATTCTACCATGATTTTAAATCATCTATAAGACACGTACGTGCATACACACTTGCCCACACCATGTTTTAATGTCGCACTATCAATAAGTGGAAGACAATGAGAGAGTTTTTTTTTTTTTTTTTAGAATACTAAGTATTTTTAACACACACATACGGGAAGAGGGGAGAAGGTTTTTTTTAAAAACTTACAGTGGTGTATATCCAAAAGGGCGTAACTCTTGGATACACAACACAGGCTTTAAACCTCTTTTATTCACACTCATTTTTCAATGTGTGATTAACCCACTATTTTTTCTTTTGAGAATACTAAGTATTTTTAACACACACACACACGAGGAGAGGAGAGAATTTTTTTTTAAAGAAACTTACAATAGTGTATATCCAAAAGGGCATACTTTTATTTCATAGTATTTAATATGTGAACACAACAAAAATTATTTGATTTTCATGGTCATGTTACTCTTTTGCATTTATTTATGGTTTTATGATTTTTTTTATAATAATAATTAAAAAAAAAAAAACTTACCTTGAGAAGGCTTTAAATATGTAGTGAAACAACAATTATAAATTGCACATATATATAGCCATTATAATTATTCAGTTCAAGAAATGAGTAAAAAAAAAAAAAAAAAATTGGAGGAATATTGTAGAATAAAAGTTGTTACAAAATGTCTCTCTGGAAGACCTCATGTGAGAGTGCATGAGGTCCTGCCAAGTGGCATTCAAATTTTACATTTAGCCTTTTTTTACTGCTTTCATTAAGCTTTTTTTTTTTGTTAGCCAAAAGTTCACATTATCTTATTTTACTATTATCTTATTAATATCTCATTAATTGTCTAAACTTACATCACTCCTTTCACTATTCTTCATGTCTTTTAGCATACCCACTGTTTTAATATTTTTTTTTTTTAAAAGTAAGAACTAATAGTAATAACTAACAAGATAAGACTCTAGAGAGAGACAGGGAGACACAAAAATTTTGTAGATTGTTAAATAAAAGGCACTATTTCACTATATATTACCAAAATAAAAGACCTGAGATTAACAAAACATTTGAAAGAGAGAGAATGAGGAATCTGAGGGGTCACCACCTCCGTTATATTAGGATCCCACCACCATCAAGACACCAAAACCCCTACGGGTAATCGTTTTTTCTTTTTAAATTAGGGGCTTAAATATGATTTAGGTTTAGGTAATTTTGTTAGTTAGTTTTTGTTTTTGGTATATAAGTAGAGAGAATATTTGGTGCGCAATGTAAAGTCATATTCTACCATGGTTTAATTTTAAATCATCTATAAGACACATGCATATACACTTGCCCACACTATGTCTTAATGTCGCACTATCGATGAGTGGAAGACAATTAGAGAGTTGAGTATACTTTTATTTCATAGTATGAAATATATGAACACAACACAAATTAGTTGATTTTCATGGTCCTGTTACTCTTTTGCATTTATTTTTGGTTTCATGATTTAAAAAAATAATAATCTTACCTTAAGAAGGCTACAAATATGCAGTGAAGCTATTAAACCAATTTTTAATATCTCATAATATATATGTTTATTTGCTCTAATTTAGTTTATTTTCTCTTTATAATTTATGTACAACATTATTCAAAATTGTTTTACATAAAATTCACAAAATTATCCGTGCATCGCACGAGCAACTTACGGGTTATTATTAAAAACAATACCACCACATAGGCACACACCACACGTTTTCCTTTATTTTCTCCAGCCCCTTCCTTTTTTGTTTCCAGTCGATTCTTCCTCTTCAGCCTTTATACCATTGTATTGATTGTAAAAAAATTTCTATCTAAAATAATTTCAGAGCATCTAGGACCATTTGCCCAAAGCCTTTCGCATCGATCTGGAAGTCTTGGAGCTCTGGTTTCGTCAAGTTGTCCTAGTTCCAACGGTAGATTGAGAAGGTTTTCATAGATGAGGAGGTGTTTGCTGATGGTTCGACTTGCTATTCTCTATGCATGTGACCGGATTTGGTCAGATCGTCTTGTTTGTAATTTTTTTTTCTTTGTTCAGATTTTTAGCTTTGTTGTTCTAATTTAATTGGTTTTATGAGAATAAAATTGTGGTGTGTTTTGATTGAGAAGAGGAGGAGAGAGATCTTTACCTTCAAAAAATTTTCTGGGATAAAAATCCTTTGATTCTGATCTCAATAAGAGAATGAATGCATTACAAAAATTAGAAAGGTTTTGATATTTTTTTTTTTTCTCATTTTCTCAATTTGTGAGTAAAATTGTCTTTGGTTTTTCTTTCTTCAAGGCTCTGAGAGAGAGATTCCTTGTTCTTTAATGAGAAGTGAGAGAGTGAAGAAATAAAGAAGAGAAAAGAGAAAGGGAAAGGGATGAGAGAGAAAGAATCATTCTTTTATTCAGTGGGATATTTTTTTTAATAGGAAAAAATGGTTTGGAGTTGGTACAGTGCTCTCCAAGTCAAGAGAGCTACTGTAGCAACTCTAAAAATAAATTTGGAGTTGGGAGAGGCTGTTGGAGGTCTTTTTGTGTGTTTGCTCTCCAAAATTAGCTTTAGAGAGCCTATTGGAGATACTCTAATATTCCAAGGTCAGCATAAGCTTTAGGTAAAAGTTTTTTTTTTTTTTTTTTTTTTGATAATTTGATAGTTAGAGGCAAGAGGGTGCCAATCAATTAAGCTTTTACTCAAGATTTAATTCAAAGCATAGTTGGCTTCAGCTTTGCTAACTGACTACATTTGGACATTACCACACATGGGCCACCTCATTCAAGGTTTTCAAGCCATAATCCTGGGGTTTTAAAGAACAAGCAAAATTTCGCTTGAGGTTATTATTAGGGTTGTCCACAAGTCGGTCCGAGTTGGTTTTGGCCTCAACTCGGACTCGACTCGCTCAGGTCGGGTGGAACAAAAACAGACCCGCAACTAACCGCTAACCACCATGGGTTGAGTCGGCTGAGCTCAGGGGAGCGAATGGTCGAGTCAGTCAAGTCTGATGATGAGCGACGGCGAGCTGAGGAAAAGATCTCTCTTCGTTAATCTAAGTTGAAGGCCGATCGGATCTAACGGATTATCACTGAATTTAAGTAGATCGGAGCCCAATCTAACCAAGAATAGCCGGATTTGTGTAGATCTAAGTCAGATCTAACCCAATACTGCCAGATTTGAGCAAATCTGAGTGAAGGATGATGGTAGATCTTGGCCAGATTTGAGTGAATCTGAGCAAATAACACCAAATCTGAGCGAAGGAAGACCAAAGGTGGCCAGATCGGAGCTGAGGAACACCAAAACGTCACCGGATCTTAAAGAATCTCGCTGGATTTGGTCCAAAATTTGTAATATTTTTCCGGAGAGGATGATTGTTTTGGTTCGGGTCGGGTGTCATGGGTTTTGAAACGTAAAACCGGCAACTGACCCGTGTGGGGTTGGGTTAGAGAGTTTAGACCTGCGTCTGACTGCCAGAGACATCAGATCGGGTAGTGGTGGGTCGAGCTCGGGCGGGTGGTCGGGTGGGTTGGACAGCCCTAGTTATTATCATCATTTTTTTTTCAAGATCCAACAGTGATCCAAACTTAAAGTGGAAGGAACCCAAAATAAGAGAAGGGCCAAACACCAACTGCAGCAAATACAACCCAAACATTGGAAATGCTACTGAAAGAATCTTTCGCAGCAAAAGAAAATCTCAAAGGCCTAGTTGAAAATTTATTGTCAAAATACATAACCCTTTATAAATTCAGTCTCCAAAGATAACCATGTGTGCCTAGTTTAAAAAGCTCTCAAATATTCTACTCATTGGGGATTCCACTTCTCAAATTGAGACTCATGACAATGTGGGTCCAGCCAATCCCTGGTAGAGCCCTTTGCCACCACCCACAAGTTCTCTGAGACTCTCTAACTTATTCTCCTGACCTGTCCCACTGGTCCTCTCATCTGCTTCCTTCAAATTTTGCTGGAACCGTTGCTTACGACTAGCAGAATTTGGCTCTTACTGCTTTGACTGTGAAGGAGGCGCTCCGTGTGGACCTAGGTAGATATTCTCTTCTTTTTTGGCCTGCAAAAGTGAACAAAACACATATTTTAAAATACAGACTTAAATACATAATCTATAGACAATATTTTTTTTCCTTTTCTTTGGTAATGAATAGTGTAGGATGACCTTTGGAGAAGGAGGTTTTAAGGCTTCTACTTCTGAAACATCAGTTTTGCTCCGATCTAAGTCTCCTATTTCCAAGCTTGGAATCATGAATCCATAAGTGTATGATGCATATAAAGGCCATAGATTAATGTCAGCACAATAAGAGACACCTTAAAAATTTTAGAGATGTTAAAGCTAATGACACCCACACAGCCCCATTTTTTAAAAAATTGATCAGTCACAAAAATAGGTCACTGAAAAGTGAAAGAACATATTCATCATGATCACAATTACCATCACATCTACTCACTATAACACTAACATATAAGGTTAAACTACCAAATCAATCTGTGAATACAAACTACAAGGGATATTATAACAAGATGAAAACACTCTTTGTTGGGAATAATACACAAAGTAATAATAGAAGAACAGGATTAACAGAAAAGACAAAAGGAAAGTAGATAACTTTGAGGCACTATATCGTTTTCCTTAGACAATATTTGCCCCCCACACTTTTGTTGCTAAAGGGTTATCACAAATTTGTCTCTAAGATACAACCAAGATGTTGGATTCTACAGATAGCAATTCTGGAGAATGACCACAGGATTTCTTGTGTTTCTCTCCAACTTTTGATTTTGTGAAATTAGTTTTTTCAAGAGAACATAAGTCTCTATTTATACCCATAGGGTTATGTTTCATGAAAAAACACATATGGAGAGTTAGTTATTTCATGAAACTTCGTTATGTTTCATGAAAAGACACGTATGGAGAGTTAGTTACTTTTTCATAAAACGGTTAACAAAGATTGAAACCTCGTTATGTTTCATGAAAAGGCACATGTGGAGAGTTAGTTACTTTTTCATAAAGCAGTTAACAAAGATTGAAACCTCTTTAATCTTTCTCAATAGTCACCAGAAAATTCTAGAAAATTTCAGAAAATTCAGATTTCAAATTTTCACTTAGAAAATTCCAGAACTTGAATTTTCACTTTATGAAACCATATTCTCCAAACTCAACCATCATTATTACAACCTATCCTTGTATATACCTATATATACAACAATCCCCCACTAGGTTGTAATAATATATGTCTCACTTGATTGATATCCTATCATGCATAATGGAAGGTGTCTTTCAACTTAAACCTCCCTTTAGTGTAATTGCTCAAGAAATCAACAGAGTTAATGGTGGCTTGGTGCTTAAACCAAAACTCTTATGTGTTGAAATCGGAAATAACACACACATGAGAACATCCAAAACACATTTAGAAATCCACTGTTGTTAGCACTATTATGGCCTTGTGCTCTTCCCAGTTTAGTGAACATCTACAAGAGAAGACCCTTTTACTCTTGCTAGAAGTGGCACCACTCCTATGTTCACAAATTTGAAGTTCCTTCTTATGTCCCTATTACACAGACATTTATTCTTTATGAACTTCATTAAGAGTGTAAAACTCATCCTCAATTACATCGTAACAGTCTGCACTAATCCATCCTGAATGAGACACAAAATTAGTGCTCTTACTAACCATGTATCAATAGCCTGTTGTTACCCTTTAAACCTCTTTAGATTAAATCAATTCGAGGTTGGGTTCCCACTATTGGTGATTCTTTTAAAAGAAGGGTTTTAGTCTCATTCCAATGGATGTTACCCCAACCATATCTCGAGACACTGCTTTGGTTAAAGGGTCTGCCAAATTATTATTTGACCTTACATAGACAATTGAAATGGTACCAGATTCGATTAATTGTCTTATGTAATCATGTCTTAGACCTATATGTCTAGACTTACCATTATAAATTTTACTGTATGCTCTACCTAAGGTCGCTTCACTATCGTAGTACACCGAAATGGCTGGTATTGGTTGTGGCCACAACTCTATGTCTAACAACATATTTCTTAGCCATTTCGCTTCCTTGCATGCTGCCGCCAAGGCTATAAATTTTGATTCCATGATGGAGTGAGAAATACACGTTTGTTTCTTTGATGCCCAAGAGATGGCACCCCCACCGAGAGTGAATATCCAATCAGACGTGGATTTGTTATCACTCACACTAGTAATCCAACTAACATCTGAATAACCTTCCAACACAGTTGGAAATTCAGAATAAAAGAGTCCCAAACTTATGGTTTTCTTTAAATAACCAAGAACTCTATCAATTGCTTTTTAGTGATCCACACTTGGATGACCTGTAAATCTAGAAAGTTTGCCCACTGAAAATGATATGTTTGGTCTTGTACAATGCATAGCATACATCATGCTACCAATAGCACTAGCATACTTAAGCTGTGCTATTGTTCTTCTAGTGTTTTCATCCAACTTTATGCTCCGATCAAAAGGTGTATTTGCTTCCTTTATATTAAGATGTTCAAATCTTTGAAGCACTTTCTGAACATAATGAGATTGACATAGTGCAAAACCCTCACTATATCTTTTAATTTTGATTCCCAAAATGGTATCTACTTCATTTAAATCTTTCATTTGAAACATGGAAGAAAGATACTTCTTGGTTTCACATACACCTTTCATATTCATACCAAATATGAGCATATCATCTACATAAAGGCATACAATGACACCATATTCCTTTGTGAATTTGGAATACATACCTTTGTCGGAACTATTATCCACAAAGTCATTCGACAAAATTACTGAGTCAAACTTCTTATACCATTGTTTTGGAGCTTGTTTCAAGCCATAAAAATACTTGAATAACTTACAAACTTTCTTTTCATTTCTAGGAAGTACAAAACCCTCAGGTTATTCCATGTAAACTTCCTCATCAAGATCACCATTTAGGAAAGCTGTCTTAACATCCATTTGATGTACAATCAACTTATATATGGATGCAAGTGCTAACAACACACGAATAGACGTGATCCTAGCCACTGGTGCATAAGTATCAAAATAGTCTACTCCTTCCCTTTGTTTAAAATCTTTTGCCACTAACCTTGCTTTAAAGGTTTGTATTGATCCATTAGTATTATACTTTATTCTAAATACCCATTTACAACTAATTGGTTTTGAACCAATAAGTAGATCCACTAGGACCCAAGTATTATCAGATAATATTGAGTCCATCTCATCATTTACAGCTTCTTTCCAAAAAGCCGAATCTCTAGAAGCCATAGCTTCCTCAAATGTTTTAGGATCATCCTCTATGTAAAACACTATGGATATTTTATTTAGAACCACTTGTCTATTACCTTCAATTAGGTACAATTAAGCTTGATAAGAAATAAAATCTGGACCAAAGTCCTTTACTTTTCTTATCATTTGACTCTTTCTTTGTTCACTTGGTGAACCACTTTCAATCCTTTTAGTACCACTCAAAATAAGATTAGGATTAGAGTCACCTTGATGTGTTTGAGTAGGTATCAAAACATCCATGGAATCTTTACTGAATTTATCCTCAATAAATTCAACATCTCTTGATTCCACCACTGTATTAGAGCTTGAGTCTAATAATCTATATGCCTTTGAATTTTCAGCATAACCTACAAACACACTTTTTTATAGCTCTTGGTCCTAACTTTGTTCTTTTTGGATCAACCACTCTATAAAAGGCTAAACACCCCCACACTTTGATATAATCAAGATTTGGTTTTCTTCCATTACATAACTCATATGGAGATACTTTTATCTTCTTGGAAGGTACTCTATTGTGCACATGACATGCTGTAAGCAATGCCTCTTCCCATAAATTAAATGGAAGCTCTGCACTTAAGATCATGACATTTACCATGTCTACAAGAGTCCTATTTTTCTTTTCAGCCAAACCATTTTATTGGAGTGTATAAGGGGCTGAACTTTGGTATATTATACCATGTTCCTCACAAAAAGTAGAAAATTCATTAGGAAAATATTCACCACCTCTATCACTTCGTAAGATTTTTATTTTCCTATCCTTTTGATTTTCTACTTCAGTTTTATAACGTTTGAACATGTCAAATGATTCATCTTTATTTCTCATTAAATACACATATGTAAATCTAGAGAAATCATCAATGAATATAATGAAGTATCTTTTACCTCTTCTAGTTAATACACCATTCAATTCACATACATCAAAATGTACAAGTTCAAGCATAATAGGATTTCTATCTGACTTAGAAAAAGGATTCTTTGTCATCTTTGCTTGAATACAAATCTCACATTTTTTTTTCATCATTATGCTTATATGAAATCATACCATGCTTTGACATAAACCTCAAGTATTTGTAATTTAAATGTCCTAATCTAGCATGCCACAAATATGAAGAATCAACCATATAAGCACAACCAGAAACTTTTTATTAATAATATTTAGTTTGTACATGCCATCAGTAGCATATCCCTTTCCTACAAATATCCCATTCTTGGAGAAGATTAACTTGTCCGATTCAAGTACAGTTTTTACACTACTCTTACATAACAAATTGGCAGACACAAGATTCTTCTTGATATCGGGTACATGAAAAATATTGGTTAAGATCATCATCTTGCCAAAACTCATCTTCACTTCAACGGTGCCCTTTCCAAGAACCTTTGTTTTATTATGGTTGCCCATTAGCACTTGTTCTATGGAAGACTCATCATAAGTCTTGTATTGCTTCTTGTTGTTGCACACATACACCGTTGCACCCGAATTGAACCACCAATCAAAAGGATTTGCAATCGTAGCCATATGAACTTTAGTGATCATATCAATATGTATGCCACTTACCATAGCAATAATGTCCTCAATGACATTCGTTTCAATGGCATTGCCTTCTTCATCCTTTTTTTTGTTCTTTAAGAGTTTACATTCGCAAATGTAATGACCCTTCTTTCCACAATGGAAACATGCTCGATTCTTCTTGTCTTTGTTGGGATTCTTAGAGTTGTTCTTCTTGAAACCACTCCCACTTTTGTTCACTTTCAAGTGCTTATTGTTCTTACTTGTACTCCCACTTTGAACATTGCTCACATTGTTCACATTCACTTTAGAGTCGGTGTTAGTCACATCTCTAACCCGACTTTCCTCTTCAATTCGAAGATGCTATCTGAATTGTTCTAAAGTGATATCTTCCGATATATCCAAAAGCTTCTTCCTAAAATTATTCCAACTTGGTGGGAGTTTCGCAATGATTGCACCCACTTGGAATGATTCAGGAATATTGATTGACAAATCACGGAGTTTATTGACCAAAATCTGTAACTCATGCACTTGATCTAAAACTGGGACATTATCAAGCATTTTATAATCAAAATACTTTTGAATAATAAACTTATTCGTACCTATTTGCTCAGTTTTGTATTTTGCCCCCAAAGCATTCCAAATCTCCTTCGGTGATTTCATTGATGTGTAGAGATCATAAATACGATCCAAAAGAGCATTGAGAATGTGTCCTCTACATATCAATTCATCTTCCTCCTGTTTATTTCTTTGTGTCTTAATCTCATCAGTGTCTTCATCACTCGCAGGAGGAAAAGGCGTCAAATTCGGGTCCAAGACATAGAAAAATTTTAGTGAAGTAAGTAGGAATTTCATCTTGTCTTTCCATCGAGAGAAATTGGTTCCATCAAAGCGATCCAATTTCACCAACTCATGATTCAACATCTTTAACGCTAAAACATCACTTACTCCTTCCATCGTAGGAAATATTGTCTAAGATTATTGTGAATATTACACAAAATAATAATGGAAGAACAAGATTAACAGAAAAGACAAAAGGAAAGTAGATAACTTTGAGGCACTATATCATTTTCCTTAGATAATATTTGCCCCCCACACTTTTGTTGCTAAAGGGTTATCGCAAATTTGTCTCCAAGATACAACCAAGATGTTGGGTTCTACAGATAGCAATTCTGGAGAATGACCACATGATTTCTTGTCTTTCTCTCCAACTTTTGATTTTTTGAAATTAGTTTTTTCAAGAGAATATAAGCTTCTGTTTATACCCATAGGGTTATGTTTCATGAAAAGGCACGCGTGAAGAGTTAGTTATTTCATGAAACTTTGTTATGTTTCATGAAAAGGCATGTATAGAGTTAGTTACTTTTTCATAAAAAATGGTTAACGAAGACTGAAATCTCGTTATGTTTCATGAAAAGGCACGTGTGGAGGGTTAGTTACTTTTTCATAAAACGGTTAACAAAGATTGAAACCTCTTCAATCTTTCTCAATAGTCACCAGAAAATTCTATAAAATTTCAGAAAATTCAGATTTCAAATTTTCACTTAGAAAATTCTAGAACTTGAATTTTCACTTTATGAAACCATATTTTCCAAACTCAACCATCATTATTACAACCTATCCTTGTATATACCTATATATACAACACTCTCTCTCTCCAATATGATAATTACTAATGATTTAACAAGTAATGACACTACTAAAGACATTGTTCCTTGAGACAGTGATAGATGTTACACCTTCCACTCTTGCAGACCACAAACGGTCCACCTAATTAGTTACATGTCAATTCATCAGGTATGGCCTGTGAGAAGGCTGCATATTACTCCCATCTAAATGAACAATACTTACGCCAAAGAAAGAAACTTAATATTTACTATACTTCAATTGGTAAACAGGATAAATGAGATTTTAACAATTAAGAAATATCAAACTCAACTTCAAATTAGAGCAATTCAAAGATTACAAAGACTCCAAATTTATCAAGTGCCACATGAAAGGCATTATGTTCTATGCTGAATCCTCTACTCATAACATTCTCTACTGAAAAATTACTCATATTCTTACTATGTCTTCTAAAAGATGGAAAGACAGAGACTGCATAGCCATATCAACAAAAAAAGAAGAGAAAATGGGAAACAACATATACATATATAGTAAATAATGTACAATTCATTTAATTGCTTAGGAAAAAGCGAAAGCGAAAAAGCACAGGAATGGATGAAACAAATTGTCCTTGTGAAAAGATTAGCCCGTCAATGATTAATCACATAATAATCATCATGTGTGACCCCAAGACACAACAAACAAATTCAGAAACATACATTAGAGTTATGAACATTAGGTAGTTATAAACCTCAAAGGACCAAGCTCATACACATGGAGTTCCAATCATCCTAATGTAAGATGTATGTGCAAACAAAGCTTAAAGATCACTAAGTCTAATTTATGGTCAATCTACTAAACCCACTAAATGAACTACAGGACATGAGTTAGTAAAAATATGTGGAAATGGCCCATTGAAACAATAATAAACTCTTCTGGGGACATAACAGCCTCCACTTTGACAGGAAACTCAAGCATAATTGCATTTCAAAAAACCAAATATTAACAGATGATCTGACATTTATGTGTACTATAGTGCAAACTATAGCTCAGCGCATGCATGTAAGCAAGAAACATTGCTTTTATGATGTTTCCCTCACACTGACAACTTAATCCTCAGCTAACTATATTCACCCATGTTCATTAGAATGGAAACTCATTTAACAGTATTATATTTATTCCCATCAAATAAACATAATAACATCAGGAATGAAAGATATCAAATCAGTAGGCCACATATTCTCAATTTCTTTTTCGTGACAACAAATAAACAACTTTTTAGGCATATACTCATTCCCTTCATAAATTTAGGTAATATATAACTTCTGATTTCAGGTCCCTATTTCTTTCCCAGGTTCCATGATTTAGCTATATCAATAAAAAGAAATTATTTTATTGGCCAAGTAAAAGACATTTTTGACGCATTAGAGATGGTTATCTTTCTAATACAACAATTTAATCTCTTCAACTCTAATGTCTAAAGAAAACCCCTTAAAGTATTTCAGCTTCTCTACATTTCTTTTCAGAACAAAACTTTTCTGCAATTTGAAATGTGCAGACAGCTCCTGAGACAAAGTCAAATACTAAATACATTTTTTTTTTAAACCTCTTATGCCCACATATACCCAATTTAACACTGACGGGTTAAAAAGAAAAATTTTAACACAATGCAGTCTAAAACTGAGAAATCACACAATACAAGACATGCCCAATTCAAAATATTCATGCAACACCAAACTCATAAGTCATAACTCCACCAATAAAAATCAACAAAACCCACAAATCCAAATCCAAATCACAAGCCCTGCGCATCAACAACTATACACTAACACATCCAATTGCAATGCCATCACCAAAAACCATGCATAGTGAAACTAACAGTTACATGCAGTTTTGGTTGTAGCGTGTTAGTATAAACCCATTTTTAATTAAGAGGAATGAGAGAAAATGGAGTGTATATATTAATGAATTTTTACTAAAGTCACTATATTATCTTCTCTCTATCTGTTTTTTTTTTTTTTTTTTTTTAATTTTATATAAGTAAATGCTTAAAATCATAATTTTATTAAAGAGATGATTACTCTATGGAAGTTGGCCTTGAGCACTATTGGTCTCTAAAGCTTACATAATGAGCATTTTTAGTTCATGACATTTCAATATATCAAATAAGTGTTATCAGTCCCTATAATTTTACGTTAAGATTGGTTATTTTTATTGGCAGGCTGAAAGTGGAACTAATGAACAAGAGAAGAAGCAAGAGCAACGGTAAAATTGATTCAAAGAAGCTTAAAACGACGACGTTTCATTAAAAGATAAACGGCATCGTTTTACTCAAGCGTGTCTTACTCACTTACTCAAGATCGCAGACGACATCGTTTTGACGCAGCTCTTCTTCTCAAAACAATTCTGGAATTGCTCTGTTCTTCATGACTTTAAGCTCCAGATATTTTCCTTATCAGATTGTAGATATTTTGTTTATCATGTACAGCTGTATTTTCTGTTAGAGTTTGTTAGATAGGAATCTTCTAGAGGTAGTTACGAGCTATGTATTGTATAAATAGTGAGTGAGGGTTATGTATTCATTTCAGTGAGCTTGAACAAAATTCAGTTTCAATCTTCAGGGAGTTCTTCATCTCTGGTTTTCTCTGTTTCCACCATTGATAAACCTTCAAGCTCTTCTTTTTCTTTCAAAGGCAAGTAAGGATTACAATTCTAGCAAGGCATATGAACAGCTTGCCTAAGTAAAAACAAATAGTACTCTTATATATCTAAAGGGAAAACTGTAATTAAAAAAAAAAAAAAAATTCTTCAGTCCATGCAGAGATCTAAGCCCTATTTCAAACTTGGCCAATTTTACTTTTAATATCAATTTTTGGGAGTGGGAGCGGGGTAGAGAATTGAAAGTGGACAAATTTATGGATCTTAATGCCAGGATTTAGAAGTTCTTATTGGTTGTTCCAAGAGTGTCATGTACTAAGAAGATTTGTGAATTTATGAAATGCTTTGCAATTTTGTTGAATGTCCGAAAATTTTTAGTAGCTAATTTGGTTTTATTGGTTAAAAGGTCAGAAAAGAGATAGAACAATGTTACAAAATTAATTATATAAAAAAAAAAAATGTTATGAACTCATACACAAACTTAGGCTAGGAGTCTTGAATTTGTGTTTTCAAGGATGGGACCTGGTCATTCTCATTACCTGCAAGCACTAGAGTTAAGTAGAGAGGTACGTGAATTTATAGATTGCTTCCTGCCTGCTTTGCCTGGCATATATGAATGTAAATTTCTGTATCTAAATTATGTTTTCACATGCTGAGACAATCATGCATAAAGAATGCTGAGACTTGGCAGCACAAAACCACAATTGCATCTTGGAAACATACTTTTCCTTTTGACTGTGGTTAGCTTTTTCTTATGGTCTTCAGATTGCGAAGCTTTTGAATTGCACTTCATGGAGTGGGGTTGGTCCTGGACTAATGCATGCTGCTACAAAAGGTGCTTTACAAGTGGGAAAACCAGCGGGTGGATTAAAGATACTTTGGAACCAAGAAATGGTTAACATTTTATTTTATTTATTTTTAAATGAACCGTGAACAATATGGTTATTGGACAAAATAGAATGCGGCAAAAAGAATAACTGGTATACTAATCTTTAAGATTTTTGGTCCAAGGCCTTGACTTCAAAATTCAAAGCACTACCATGGTGCCTGTGTGAACCAGAGGCGCTATTGTTGCTGCTGCTACTACTATTTCTATCACCATTGTGGTGCTCTCTTACTTGTGCAAAGTTCCCTCAGTAGGTGCCTTCTAATGTACTGGTGCAGTAACACTTGAGCAGGATTAAGTACTTCTCTGTTCGTTAAATATTAACTATTTGATTTCATTCTTTTTGTGACAACAATACTCTCATCCAAAGGAAATGAGTTAACTGCAATTATACTAGCTTGAAGATCAATTGTGGGGTAATAAGTTAATAGATTTTGACCCAAATTCAAATGAATTAAGATTATTTTGTAAAGAGAAAAAGGTTCGCCAACTACTTCAAGTAATTATTTCATTTTATTGTAAATAAGACTCGTACCCTTTTTTTGGCTCGACAAAAGAAAATATTTACAAACAAACAGTAGAAGTCTATTGTCCTCAGCTGTACAGAAGTTCCCCCACCCACCCCCCCCCCCCCCCAAAAAAACCACTATGCATACCCCAATTACTAAGACTATGACATGTACAGTTTTTAGACCCCTTAACACAACCGGATTAACCTAGTTAATTAGCCAAGTAATTAGCTTAGTCAAATTATGCAAATCTAGGTTATCACAATCAAACAATCATATCAAGTATATAGCAGCGGAAACACAACCGGATTAACCTAGTTAATTAGCCAAGTAATTAGCTTAGTCAAATTATGCAAATCTAGGTTATCACAATCAAACAATCATATCAAGTATATAGCAGCGGAAATATAAATAACGCAAAGATATGATCACCCAGGAAAACCAAACCGGTAAAAAATCTAGGGAGAATTTAACTTAGCTACCCTCAAGGTAAACTTGAGTCCACTATCTTGAAAGAATCAAAGTTCATACAATAAGACTTACAAGCCCCCCCACTCGACTTCTTATTGCTACCCACCAATAGAACTTACTGACACGACCACGTGCAAGCTCTGAGACTACGGACTTCTTCTTTCTTGGATTCTCCAGCAAGTACAAGTACCCTCGCTTGTGTATCTTTAAGCTCTTATGACAGCAACTGAATGATCATCAAGTTCTTGAAGAAATTTCCTTTTGATAATCCTAAGCTTGTGTGAAGGAAAGCTCCTCACAGATCTCACAAGAGATTCACACAAACAGCAATATGAGCAATCTCTAAAAGGTGGCTAGGGTTTGCCTTATATACCTAGGGCAAAAACATAAAACCCTAAACGTTTTAGGAGTTACGGCTGAGTTGAAAATTCTGTAGAAAAAACGCATCTGCCCGATTTTCAATTGATCGAGTCTAAGCTTCGATCAATCGAGCCAAGCCGAGATGCACAGTGAATTCTGCATCAGCTCGTTTCCAACTTTACATAAACACCACTACTTTGAGCAAGTCTAAACAAGACTAAAATAACTTGTTTTGTTCATGGTTTGCCAACAATACATATTAGAGTTCTAAAGACATGAAATCCTAAGTCTTTAGAACCTATCATGACCTACTTGGTTTGCATTCCTATTATTCCAAACAAAAGAACAACTATCAAACTCCTTCGCCAATACCAATCTATCCTCCAGTTCTTATTGCATCAATATATGATCACTTTCTGCAATTTCATCTCTTCAGAAATCTAAATGCTCCAAAAGAAAAATAGCCTGAGCAACTACTACTATTAGTGAAACCCACATAATTTTCTTGTCCCACCTAACTTTTATATTGCCTTCCCAATCACAGATTGAAATGGCAATACAAGCTCTGTCATCAATCAGTCATCACAATTAAGCTTCAAGAGGCCTATCAGAGGCTTCCTTCACTTCTTGGCTTTCATCATTAAAAAAATTTCTCTTGAATGATGCAAAAGCATGCTCTTCTAAACTCTCACGAAGCTTTAAATTCTGCAAATTTCCGCCAAGATCTTCACCCGTCTGTGTGAACCTGTGTGATTGAGAAATACCATTAGCTAATCTCAGATAATTCTCCTTCATTACTTAAGATGCATACCAGTTTATTAGGACTGCTTCTTAGTAGCAATGGGGATTTCATAATGGCATTAACTGGCTCTTCATCAAATAAGCTTTTTAACTAGTCTAAACTCCATCCATGGCCATTTGTTTGAAAATCAAATAAATTATGTTTGTTGTCGTGCCTAAAACATTTGGCTATGCAATAATGTGAATCTGTTATCTATAACAGATGATTGGATTTGGATGAACACAAGTTAATAATTAGTCATGGAACAAACCTCTTAATCCGCTTGAGTTGTTTGGTGACATCTACCACAGTTGGTCTTCTTTGTGGATCTTCCTTTGTGCTTGTCAAGGCAAGATCCAAGACTGCATGAAACTGCCGCTGTAAACTAGCACCTCCTTCCCCATCTACCAAGATTGTAGGATCCACAATCTCGTTTATGCAACTTCCTTGAGCGCAATCACGCATGTATGTTTTTAAGGAAGAACCTTCATCAATTGTCAATCTGGTTATATCATGAGAATCCTCTCCAATTAGAAGTTCTAGAAGAAGCTCACCAAATTTATATACATCAGTTTTTTCTGTTACCTTGCCTGATGCTTTCAACTCAGGGGTGCTGTAGAATAAAAAAAGTCGAACAATTTGGGAACATCATGTTCATCTAATAAGATATGGTGCATATCTATAGTCATGTGGATGACAGGTCTATCGAAGGCATTATGGAGATAGGAAAGAGCATGAGCAATCTGCCTTGCAATCTTTAACCTTCTCTCCCACACCATCGGCTGATGTTGTAGTTCAGTAACACGTTTGACATAAATTCGATATGCAAGGATGCCAATGGCAGCAAATTCGTACACTAAGATAGGACATGGAGTCTCGAGACAACACCCAATGGGCTTTAATACATTACTGTGAGCACACATCTTTGCAGAGATCACTATATCATTGACGGCACAGTTTCAATGGCCATTTAGTAGTGAGGGAAGTAAGTTCCGGGAGGTTTCACCGAAAGCAAGTGGAGCTTTCCACAATAGCCAATCAACACAACTTGTGAGACTTGTCTCACAGGGGCGGCTGCACATGTATTTCAGGCCTGGTTCAAAATGAACCCCCTGCGGCTGCCTTGAAAAGAAACGAAAATGTATATTTATAAAATATTTTTTATACTAATTTAATTTTAAATATCTTTATAATATTAATATCAATGGCAAATAGATAATGACAATAATATAAAAATAAAAATGTTAAATAAACTTAACAAAATAGAATGATCAATTTCCTCAAAAAAAAAAAAAAAAAGAATGATCAAGCCTATATTGACAATAAATAATAATAACAAATAATAAACTATAATGAAAGATTTCAAAATATGAAAATTACAAAAAAATTGTAAAACTTCATGTATTTTTCTTTTTTTTCTTTTTCTTTTTTCTTTTTGTCAATAACTCAATATATTCAAGTTTTATTTTTATGAAATTTTATTTAATTTAAATTTCTTAATAACACAAGCAGTTATGATATTCCTACTTGTATCACATTTCTTAGAGCATTCACATTAAATATACTAAAACTACTTTAAAACTATTTAATCTATTTTAGCACCTTCCATCATTAAAATTATATTACACCGGTGGTTCTATATTTTAAAATAAAAATAATTAATTAATTTATATTCAGCTACAGTAATTAATTTGCCTGTTGCGAAGTTCTGGGAGTCACGCTGCACATACAAGCCTTCTCAGCTCATAAGTGAATGCATAACATTACCTGCTTTTGATTTCCACCAAAACAAATGGTCTTCATGAATGACTTTTATGCTAAGATTAGTTAAATATATTGGCAGGCAAGTAAGGATTGCGATTCTACAAAGGAAAATGAACAGTTTGAATAAGTAGAAACAAATAGCCTAAAAGGAACAACTATAAGTTTGTTTTTAAATTTTAATTATTCTTCAGTTCATGCCTGGGTATCTGAGTCCTAAAAGGAACAAATAGCCTAAAAGGAACAACTATAAATTTGTAATTACTTTCTTGTCAAACTTATCCAATTGTTTTTTTTTTTTTTTTTTAAACTTATCCAATTGTACTTTTAATATCAATTTTTGGGAGTGGGGTCGGAGTAGAGAATTGAAAGTGGGCTATGAAATTTATGGATCTTAATGCCAAGATTTAGAAATTCTTATGGGTTGTTCCAACTTCCAAGAGTGTCACACACTAAAGGTCTGTTTAGGATTTACTTAATTTATTGAAATTGAAAACTTTTTACTAAAAAAAATACTGTAGATAAAAGTAAAAATTAGCTGAAATAGTAAAGTAAAACTCATAAATAGTACCAAAAAGTGCAGTAAGACCCATGAATAATAGCAAAATAGTAAAATAAGTTAGCAAAAATAATCTTAGCCAAGTAGACACTAAGAAATTTTGTTGAATGTGCAATATAGTTTAGTAGGGAGTTTGGTTTTATTGTTTGACAAGAAAGAAAAGAGATAGAAAAATGTTATGAACTCTTACACTTACCTGGGCGTGGAGTCTGTGTACTTGCGTTCTTCAGGGATATGACTTGGTCTTTGTCATTATCTGCAAGCACTAGAGCTAAGAAGACTTAGAACAGAGGCAATTGACTTTATGTATGGCTTCCTGCCTGCTTTGCCTTTCATACATGCACGTAAATTTTTGAATGTCACGTGCATAAAGAATGCTGAGACTAGGAAATACAGAACCCTGCTACACGTGATAAAGCGGGATCTAAACACCTGAGTGAGTTCCTTAAAGGAATCAATGGAACCTACACGCAAACCATCGAACCACCTCATCGCCACAGGCCCCAAGGAATACCTTGCACATCAAGGCCTCGTTCCTAGAGTGCACAATCATTATCTAATTGAATTGGCTAACATGCTCCATAGGGTTTGTTCGACCATTGTACATGGTGAACATGGGCTGAGTGAATCGCCAAGGAAGTCTTCCTCCCACTATCTTGCATGTGAAAGGTGATCTGAAAATTTGGTTGAGTGCTCTACTCATAGCGTCATTTCCCAGGCCTCTCGAAGATGAATTTTTGTTTCTTTGCTCATAATAGTAGTCTTCATCATACGAGAAAGACTCACTAGGAGGAGTCCTTGATCTGCGCCTATAACTATCGTCCTCTTCACTGTCGAAAGAGAAGTCAGAAATGGAAGGAGCTCTCCTCCGCCGTTCATGGCATAAGCTTCTCTTCAAGTGATCAATCTCCAACTGGATGGTTTTAATATTTTTCTCCTAAGAGAGTGGCTACCACCCCTAGAATGACTCCTACTTGTACGGGTAGTGTGCACGCTCCCCTCCCGGCCTCTCCTTTGCTCAAGATCACGGAAGTGATCTCGACATTGAGATTCCATGGATTTTGTCTGGTTTGAACCTGAATTTACCATCGTTGAACGTTAGACTCACTATAACACCAGTAATTCCCATAGACGGCGCCAATTGTAAGGACCAGATTTGAGTTCCTAGCCCAAAGGTTGATGGACTCAGGCCCAAAAAGCCCAAAACAATGAATTTGTAGAGAGTGAGTTGGAAAAACTGGGCTAAAATGAATTGGACAACAAGTAAAGTGGATTTAGATGACAAGAATAGAAAGCCAGAATGATTTAAACTGAAGAAAATTTTCCTCGGAAAAGTCCGAGGAGATTGGTTCTTATGTATTTATCTCAAGTTTGATTACAAAGTCAGTTCTTGATACTATAATGTTTTCTCTTCATTTCTCGATCCCCCTTTTCTCACTGTCCTTTTCTTCCTTTATATTACCTTCCTTTTTCATCTCTACCCTCCACGTGCAGTCCAGATGGTTGGTGTTGATACTTGTCCCATCAGCACCTTCTTGAAGTCTTGGTGTAGTAGTTGTAAGACTGAAAACCACTGTTCAGATATCACTTTCACATTAATGTAGACAGAGAGTTAGCTGCAGAGCATTTAATACGGTGGTAGCAGCTTTCTCCTTGGATACTTTAGGATTCCACTCTGTCCTATATTTGTGCAATGCTTTTCTGTACCAATAGAACTCCCTGGAACGTTCTCCTGGATGGCAGACCACCTATTCGGACCTCGGCTCTAGTTAGCCAAGGTGACATTGGTCCTCGGCTGACCCTTTTGTACCATTATGACCAAAACTGACATCTTCATCCACTAACATGGACTCCCTAGATAATGGTTACTCCTCCTCGAACAACCTCTAATCCTCCACTTGGGCTTCAAGCCCAACATAAATATCTATAATGAGCTCCTAGGCCTAATACCCCTACAGTATCGTTTTAGGGGGAAAAAAAATTATGAATTATTTTTATGAAGTAGGATGAACGAGTTAAGAATTTGAATGATTAGGGTTTTTTTTTTAATGGGTTTTTTTATTTAAATATTTTGTTTATTTATTGTTATTTGGCCTAATCTTGTTGTTTGGGTTGATTTTTATTGTTGTTATTTGGGTTTCTTTTTTTCTTTTTTTTTTCTTTTTTTATAGGTTTAAGGGGTTAAGGATTGCATTGGGAGGAGGGGGTAAGATTATTTTTAAAGTAATGCTATGGACAAAACAAAAAGCCACAATAATTTCACAACATTTCAAAATTATTACGCCACATCATTTTCAGGACAAGGTATTGAGAAATCTATGTGCATTATTTTCAGACAATGTTGTCATGCTAATTTGCTACTTTTAAAATATTTTTTGATGAGTTTACTTCAGATGTGCTTTAAGTGGTTCTGGAATGGTTGCAATGCATGATCTGAAGGAGTTTATTGCATATGGTGCTCTTCCTATCTGGTAATATGGGTTGAATGCATGAAATTGTCAGTTTGCAAGAAACTTGGTAGTGGTGTGATGCAATACAATCATGTATAAATTTATTTTGCATTTCTAGACATTATCTTATTGGCTTCTTTTTTAAAGATGGTTTTTTTGCATAGAGAGATTACTGATAGTGGTCCATCCTTCCACTTGTGGAACAATAAACAAATTCAACAATTTATATATTAAAAAAAAATTATTCTTTCATATAACAAGCCCCTTCAGATTAATGCAAACTTCCAAACCAATCTTGGAAATTGAAAAAATAAATATTTAATTACCAAAAAGACTTGCATCTTTACAATGACTTATCCCAACATGTAGAAATATATACCAAATTGGTGAACTAGAACTTCAACAGGCATTGGAGGACATTGAATGTCACGTGAGCCCAAGACATAAACCTTAATCATCTCAAAAAACAGGGCACCCCTTTTTCACAATCCCAGGAGCTGTGGGGCATGAAGCCAATGGACAATGATCCATGTCCAGCCCCCACCACTCTGGACCAATTACATTCTTGGATTGAAGAGTGAAGAAAAGCATGATACCCAAAAAGGCAACCCCAGCATCTAAAGCAGCAGATAAGACATAGGTATGTCTAGCCCACCATGCCTTAAATTTTCTGTAAATATAGAAATTGAAGAAAATTCCGACAGCTCCCCAAGCCCAATAGTTCACTGCTTTAGTTGGTGGCATGCTACTTGTAGCTCCAATGATGATAGGCATGTTTATAAGTCTAAGCCACTTGATGTTGGGGTACTTGCGTGAGAGAAACCAGCCAGGAATAGGAGCTAAGAAGCCAAGGAGGAAGAACCAGTTCATCTCTTTGTAGATACCATATTTTGTGAACATTCTGAGTGGACCTATGACTCCCCAAATAATGGAAGCATTGTAGAAGACATCATCCCCAGGGCATGTCCAAGGACTCCCCTCAGGCAATAATAACGGATTACATATGTCCTTTATGCTTGAGAGAAGCCACCATGCCGTGGCAAAGTAGGTACTTGAAGCAACAAGTGTTCCAACTAACTGAGAATGTAAATTAACAACTAGTGTCATTATATCGAAATAGTTAACAAAATTTCATATAATTGTTACTGGTATTAATTCACTTGCCTGCACAATGAACATGGACCTTGGGGGGATTTTCATATAGTGGCCTAATTTGAAGTCATTAACAAAGTAGAGTGCTTGTGACATGCTAATGTAGCCATAGGTCTTGAAAGCCACATTAGCGAGGGGCTTCCCTGGATAAATATACCCAATCACCAATTCTGTGATCACGTTTAGACCTGGTTGCTGCAATTAACAATAACACATCATATTGAGAATTGTAGTCTGTAAAAATTGGATGCAAAATAATGTAGAATGTAATTAACTCATTCGAATGAATGTTTGTTGTCTTTTATCAATGAAATACAAGGATGGTTAGGCTTATTCATACCGTATTCGTTGTAGCTTGAATTATTCCAATGGGTAAAGTAAAAAACAGCGCAATGCCACAAGCCATTAATAGTCCCCACCATGGGAGTTGCAGCTGTTTGTCAAAACCTTCACAAGCAAACATGGCAAGAACCACCATTAAAACTAAAATGGTACAAAACCACCACTGAGGGACTTGTTTATAGTTTTTCTTCATTAACCTCGCGTGCACATCGGTATAATTATCTTTTGTTGCAATTGCTGTCTGTTTCCAGAGTGTCCAGATTGTTCTGCTCAATGTTTTTACCCAAATGGAGAAAATCACGAAACGGCTTTTAACTAAAAAGAACTTTTGCAAGGGAATAGAATAGAAGATTTTAAGAAGAAGCTTACTTTCCATTAAAGAGGGCAACATGAGTAAGAGTAGCTGTTAGAGTAGCAAAGCTCAAACCATAAGTAAAAGCAAAGAACACACTTAGATAAAGTTTGCTGTAACTGTCATAAGCTGCATGATTAATATCAAATGCTTTCTCATTCAGAATTCTGGATATGTTGTAGGGTCGTCCAGTGCGATCAAAAGTGTGGGAAGAAAAGATAGGAAACTTCTTGGCATCATATGCATTACTCCAATAAGCAATCGGGATAACGACATAGACAAACAACATAAACCCCACTAAAATATTGATGATGGCAAACCCAGGTGTGGCTAAGGGGGTGCCCAAAAAGCTAGCTATAGTGGACCAGTCAAGGCCAAATGAGCCTAGTCCAAGGCCACTGATCCCTCCACCAATTTGTTGGGCTGTGACTGAGTCCTTCCAAATCAAACAAGCAAGGGAGATAGCTGATATTGAAGGGAAAAAATAGCTTGGAACAATGTAATAAGCAAAGCTTGCTGCGAAAATCATGAAGAAGAATTGTATCCTTGTAAGTCCTCCTTTAGGTCTGTTTTCTTTTTCATGCAATGCCCTGTATTTCAAATATTACTTGGTTCATTACAAGGAAGACCAATCTGTCAATTAAACATTGAACTAATTCTTCTTCTAAAATAAGCAATCTCAGTATAAAAAAAGGATGGTGTACCTGAAAAGAGAGACTTGGACCAGGTTTGCAGGCCACCACATATAAGGTGAGTCAACAAGATATTTTCTGAACAGTCCAGCCCATCCATAACCAAGCATCTGAAAAGTTCATGTGAAAAACGGTTATGTAGTAGGAATAACACTCTAAGAAGCATTTTGTGAATAAATTGATGGCAGGACACTTTTTTTATTCACATTAGAGCAGCGGGTACAACCTTTTACTAGCGGCTTAATTCTTAACGTGAACAGACAAGTTCTTGTATCATACATTCTTTATGTGAGAAACAGGATCAGTTGGCTATAGCCATAATGCCATTAGAATGAAACCAGAATCCAAATATACCTGAGTAGTTAGTGATAGTATATAGGCTGCTACACCAGAGATACTCCTGTGGTAGAAAGCCTTGACTCCAGTAACAATATGAAGTGCATACACCCCACCAGCCCCAGAATTAGCAAAAATGGTGATCAAAACATGTTCCTTCAAATTGAATGGCCCTGGATTCAAGGAGAAGGACCAGTTTGTGAGTGGGACTCGAATTGGCTTTGATGGAAGATATGCAGCCATTAGCTTCCCTAGTGGGAGCACAAGGATTTGTATTATGACTGGCGTAATTGACAGCTGATTTTGGCGGTACGCAAAAAATTGGTTTACAAAAGAAAGAACAACACATGATATCAATCCAAGAACCCATGTTCGAAATGTCAATGTTGGCTGTGTTGGGTCATCTGTTGGAGGAACTGTAAGTCTAACTTGTTCAATTGGGCTATCATTGTCTTCATCCCCTGCTTATATAGAATGACCACATTATTAAAAGTCAAATGCAAAAAATTTGAAAGAAAAAATAAAATTATTTCTTTAAAAATTTATTTCTGAAATTATTAAGATGAAAAAAAAAATAAATAAAAAAAATCAATTAAGTGCCTCCGTTATCATGGAGTTAAACAAAATTTTGTGTCAACTTTAATAATATTTCAGAGCTATGTTTCTCGTTGAATGTTGAGAAACAATACCAGATTAAATAATGAGCTATTGTGATGAAGAACGTAATTCTTCTCACAATATATTCTGTATAGTACACGAATAACAAACAAAACATGTAGTAGACAAGGTTACACAACAAATAATAATAATAATAATAATAAATTTTTTTTTTGAGTGGATAATAATAATAATAATAATAATAATAATAATACTCACTAATTATAAGAAAAACATGTTCTGTGCTAAAGCTGTTGTCATGCATACCCAACATACATGCAATTTTTATCGATCATAGCAAAAAAGAAAAGGGTGGTGAATTATGAAACCAGGGTAAACTATGATTCCCATGAAGTAGAACTACACAACAAATCCAAGAGAAACGTAATTTACATCAATTGAAACAAAACATGTTCTGTAATGAGGTTGATTTCATGCATGCATACCCATCCATACATGTAGCATTCGTGAATCATGACATAAAATGCGTCGAATCATGAATTATGAAACTCTATTTTCTGTGTGTTTGTGTTAGAGAGAGAGGGAGTTACCAGTCATGTTAGTATTGGATTGAGTCTTCCCAAGTGACATTGCTTTAGGGTCTCCATTTTCATCGTAACTTGTCATGGCTCTCACAAAGCTTCTCCTTGGACACACTTTCAAACTCACACGGCACTTTATATATATATATACACACACCACCCTTGTGTTCTTAAAGTCTCACACAATCTTGGAATGTTATTACACACTTTAAACGGGATATTAAAACAAAATAAAAGTTGTTCTTAAAATTTTTAAGTGAATAATGAGATTTTAAAGCCAAAAGTTTGCGTTTATGATGTAAAAACAAACAAACAAACAAACAAACTTTATGTTTAAAAGGCGGTCTTTTGGAGAAACAAGGAAGAAACTACATTACCACACAGTTCATAACTAAGCTGGCTTGCTAAAGAAAGACCATTTATTTCATTAAGAATCATTCATTAATCTTGCATGCATTTCAATATATGTTCATGCTTAACAGAATCCAGAATATAGTTACCATACCAAGAAGGAAAAAAGTAAGTAATCTTTATTGGTACATTGAGTGGAGATTATAACAAGAATAGTAATTTTTATTACTGAAATTAAAAGATATTGTAATGAAATAACTAAACCGTATTTTTTTTTCTTTGATAGTTATGAAATAACTAAACCTATTCATAGGTTTAGTTGTAATTTGTAATATTAGAATAAAACTAATGATCTATATTTAGGTAGTATCTTACTTATATAATTAGAATTCCTAAAAAAAAATTTGAGAGAGAGGGAGGTTATTTTTTTATGATTTTTTATTTTTATAATTGTTAACTTCAAATATTAAAAAACTTACTAATTTTAGAAATTATTAAATCCATTAAGGAATAACTATTACAAGTTTACAACTCTTTTAAAAATGAATAGTTACACCACCGCGCACCCTTGGTGTAATGATCATTCCACAAGTATAAGTGTTTGTGGACTGTGGGGGGTAAAGGCCGGGGGTTCAAGTCCCAAGAGGGAGTTTCACACACATATACACTTAGATTAGGCAAGAGTAGAATTTCTATCTTGTATATATATATATTTATATATATATATAAAATAAAAAAAAAAAGAATAGTTATTATTTCGTATAAAAGCCCCCTCGGATTATGCAAAATTGCAAACCAATCTTAAAATAAAAAATAAAATAAAAAAAACCTTTTTAACTACAAAAAAGAATTGCATCTTTTTACAATGCCTTATTGGCCCAACATGAAGAAACATATATCAAATTAATGAATTCTACAACTTCGTCTCCCAACTTTATCAGGCATTGGAGGACCTTGAATGTCACATGTGCCCAAGACATAAACCTTAAGCATCTCAAAAGGCAGGGCACCCCTCAATTTTAACCCCAGGAGTTGTGGGGCATGAAGCCAATGGACAATGGTCATCACTGGCCAGACCCCACCACTCTGGACCAATTATATTCTTGGATTGAAGTGTAAAGAAAAGTAGAACACCCAAAAAGGCAACCCCAGCGTCTAAAGCAGCAGATAGGACATAGGTATGTCTAGCCCACCATGCCTTAAACTTTCTGTAAACGTAGAAGTTGAAGAACATTCCAACAGCTCCCCAAGCCCAATAGTTCACTGCTCTAGTTGGTGGCATGTTACTTGTAGCTCCAATGATAATAGGCATGTGTATAAGTCTAAGCCACTTGATGTTGGGGTACTTGCGTGAGAGAAACCAGCCAGGGATAGGAGCTAAGAAGCCAAGAAGGAAGAACCAGTTCATCTCTTTGTAGACTCCATATTTTGTGAACATTCTGAGTGGACCTATGACTCCCCAAATAATGGAAGCATTGTAGAAGACATCATCCCCAGGGCATGTCCAAGGACTCCCCTCGGGCAACAATGAAGTATCACATATGTCCTTTATATTTGTGAGAAGCCACCATGCCGTGGCAAAGTAGGTACTTGAAGCAACTATTGTTCCAAATAACTGAGAATATAAATTAACAACACGTGTATCATAATATGAAAATATTCAACAAAAATTCATATAAATTTTACTGGTACTAATTCACTTGCCTGCACAATGAACATGGATCTTGGTGGGATTTTCATATAGTGGCCTAATTTGAAGTCATTAACAAAGGAGAGTGCTTGTACCATACTAATGTAGCCATAGGTCTTGAAAGCCACATTAGCGAGGGGCTTTCCTGGATAAATATAACCAATAACCAATTCTGTGAACACGTTTAGACCTGGTTGCTGCAATTAACATTAACACATATTATTGAGAATTGCAGTCTTCATAAAATTGATGCAAACTAATGCATAATGTAATTAACTCTTTCAAATGAATGTGTGGTGTCCTTTCAACAATTAAATACAAGGATGGTTATTGGCTTATTCATACCGCATTCGTTGTGGCTTGAATTATTCCAATGGGTAAAGTAAAAAACAGTGCAATGCCACAAGCCAGTAATAGTCCCCACCATGGGAGTTGCAGCTGTTTGTCAAAACCTTCACAAGCAACCATGGCAAGAGCAACCATTAAAACTAAGATTGTATAAAACCACCACTGAGGGACTTGTTTATAGTTCTTCTTCATCAACCTTGTATGCACGTCCGAATAATGATCTTTTGTTGCTCTAGCTGTCTGTTTCCAGAGTGTCCAGATTGTTCTGCTCAATGTTTTTACCAAATAAAGAAAATCATGAAAAGGCTTTTAACTAAAAAGAACTTTTGCAAAACAATAGAATAGAAGATGTTAAGAAGCAGCTTACTTTCCATTAAAGAGGGCAACATGAGTAATGGTTGCTGTTAGAGTAGCAAAGCTCAAACCATAAGTTAAGGCAAAGAACACACTAAGATAAAGTTTGCTGTAACTGTCATAAGCTGCAAGATTAATATCAAATGCTTTCTCATTCAGAATTCTGGATATGTTATAGCGCTGTCCAGTGTGATCAAAAGTGTGGGAAGAAAAGATAGGAAACTTCTTGGCATCATATGCATTACTCCAATAAGCAATCGGGATAACGACATAGACAATTAACATAAATCCCACTAAAATATTGATGATAGCAAACCCAGGTGTGGCTAAGGGGGTGCCCAAAAAGCCGGCTACAGTGGACCAGTCAAGGCCAAATGAGCCTAGTCCAAGGCCCTTGATCCCTCCACCTATCTGTTGGGCTGTGACTGAGTCCTTCCAAATCCAACAAACAAAGGAGAGAGCTGATATTGAAGGGAAAAGATAGCTTGGGACAATGTAATAAGAAAAGCTTGCTACAAAAACCATGAAGAAGAATTGTAGCCTTGTATGTCCTCCTTTAGGTCTCTTTTCTTTTTCATGCAATGCCCTGCATTTCACATATTACTTGGATTATTACAAGGGAGACCGACTTGTCAATTAAACATTGCACTAATTCTTCTTCAAACAGTAGCAATATCTGTATAAAAAATAAAAAAGATGGGTGTACCTGAATAGAGAGACCTGGACCAGGTTTGCAGGCCACCACATATAAGGTGAGTCAACAAGATATTTTCTGAATAGTCCAGCCCATCCATATCCAAGCATCTGAAATGTTCATATACAAAACAGTGATGTAGTAGGAATAAAATTCTAGGAAGCAATTTATTTAATAAATTGATGGCATCGCATTTTTTTTTCACGCTTGAGTAGCTTATATTCTCCAAAACAAATGGGATAAGGCTGTCTATCAATTTTCTATCCTAGACCACAAAAAATTGGAACTTTGTGCACCGAGTACTAGTAGCGAAGCTAGGATTTCGGTTTATGGGGGCAAGATTAAAAGTCAACATTAAAAGCACAATTAATCTATAAAATAATCAATTCATATTACTAATAATCAAAGGGAGAAATTAATCTAAATACATAAAATTTAGATTTTTAATTTGATTTCTTAAAATAAATTGAGAAAATAAATCAATCTAAAAGTATTAAGAGTAAACTTACAAAGTTTCTAGGAATCTTGTAACTCTTGTAACTCAATTGGCACCTCTTAGTGTTTCTAACAAAGAGATTCAAAGTTCAAAATTTCAAATCTCCTTACCCCTAACCATCTAATTATCAAAAATATAAAAATAAAAATACCACAAAGTAGTATACATGTCTAACCACCATGATCGCTTTTTAAAAATATGTAAAAATCAACATTCCTTTTTCTATTCTTCTAAAAATGTAGATTTGGGGTTTATAATTTTTGTACTATACAAGGATATATATATATATATATATATGTATGTATGTATGTATGTATTTTTAATTTTTTTTGGTTTAATATGTAACCCACTGATTGAATTGCCCTAAATAAATTTAAAAAAGAATACAAGAACTTACTTTTTTTTTTTTTGGATAGGAAACTCATTAAATTCATTCCAACATAAATATAGCAGGTACAGAGTACTAGGCCTGCACTTATCTTCTAGCATATTTACTATTTGAGTTACAGCACAACAAAGATCTTCTTCCAGTATAAGAGCTACTTAAGATTTAAGAATAGTGAATTGGGCAAAAAAGTGAGGAAATTTCTTTTCCTTTTTCTTCCATGTCAGGGTCTGTTTCTATAGGTTGGGAGTGCTTTTTCTGTTTTTTTGCTAAGTCAGGGGGGTCAAACTAGTTATTAGGTTCAGAGAGTAGAGTATCTATAGGGATTTTTTTAGAGGAGTCAGGGTGAGCAGTTGGTGAGTTTGATTAGGTACAACCTTTGACTAGAGTGGCCTATATTCTTAATGTGAACAAAGAAGTTCTTGCATGATACAGTTTTCATGTGAAAAGCAGGATCAGTTGGCTATAGCCATAAATCCATTAAAATGAAAACAAGAATCCAAATATACCTGAGTAGTTAGTGATAATATGAAGGCTGCTACACCAGAGATATTCCTGTGGTAGAAAGCCTTGACACCAGTAACAATATGAAGTGCATACACTCCCCCAGCCCCAGAACTAGCAAAAATGGTGATCAAAACATGTTCCTTCATATTGAATGACCCTGGATTCAAGGAGAAGGACCAGTTTGTGAGCGGGACTCGAATTGGCTTTGATGGAAGATATGCAGCCATTAGCTTCCCTAGTGGGAGTACAAGGATTTGTGCTGAGACTGACGAAATTGACAGCTGATTTTGGCGGTACGCGAAAAATTGGTTCACAAAAGCAAGAAAAACACATGATATCAATCCAAGAACCCATGTTCTAAATGTCAATGCTGGCTGTGTTGGGTCATCAGTTGGAGGAACTGTAAGCCTAACTTGTTCAATTGGGCTATCATTGTCTTCATCCCCTGCTTATATAAAATGACCACATTATTAAAATAAAAAAAAAGTAAAAGAAAAAGATTTAGAAGGAAAAAAAACATCTTTCACAAGAAATTTCTTCCTGAAATTATTAAGATGGATTGAATAAGTGCCTCTATCATCATGGATTTAAACGATATTTTGTGTAAACTTAATAGTAATATTTTAGTGCTATGATTCTCATTGAATATTGAATATACGAGAACCAGATTAGATACTGAGCTATCGTGACAAACAAAGTAATTCTTCTGAATATATTATGTATAGCACACGAATGAGTAAATGCATCATAAAAAACAAACAAAATATGTAGTAGATAAGATTACAAAACAAAACTAAAAAATAAATAAATTACTAAAATACTCACCAATTAGAAGAAAAACATGTTCTGTAGCAAAGTTTGTCATACATACCCAACATGCATGCAACTTTCATCATTCATCACAAAAATTAATAAATGTAGGTGATGAATCATGAAACCAGGGTAAACTATGATTCCCATGAGTAGAATTACACAATAAATCCAAAAGAAAAGATTTTACATCTATTGCAACAAAACATGATCTGTAATGAGGTCAATTTCATGCATGCATACCCAGCATACATGTAGCATTCATGAAACACAACATAAAATTTGTTGAATCATGAACTATGAAACTCTATTTTCTCTGTGTGTGTGTGTGTGAGAGAGAGAGAGAGAGAGTTACCAGTCTTGTCAGTATTGGATTCAAGCTTCTCAAGTGACAATGCTTGAGGGTCTCCATGTTCATAGTAACCTGTCATTGGCTCTCACTCAGCTTCTCCTTTTACACAACGCTTTATATATATGTATATATACGCACTACCCTTGTCTTCTTTAAGTCTCACACAATCTTGTAATGTTATTACAGTGTAAACAAGATATTAAAACAAAATAAAATTCTTCTTTAAATTATTAAGTGAATAATGCAATTTTAAAGCCTGAAATTTGCATTTGTGGTGGAAAAAAAAAAAAAAAAAAGATATAGATATGTATATTTGGAAAGGCAGTCTATTGTAGAAACAAGGAAACTACATTTATACACAGTAGCATTTATTTCATTGAGAATCATTCATGAATCTGGATATACTTTCTGAGCCATCGTGAACATTGCATGCATTTCAATATATGTTCATGCTTGACAAAGTCCTGATACAGTTACCATACCAAGAAGGAAAAAAAAAAAAAAAAAAAAAAAAGCAAGGAAAACTAAGAAAACATTATGCGTGGAGGAAGAATTGCATTTTCAAAGGGTGGTTGAAATTTGACCTCTTGAGTTGAGAATTGGATTCTGAGCTAACTACTTCACAGCTAATTAAGCTTAAAGCCTTAAATGGAGATAGTTGGAGATTGAATTTGGGGGACTAATGAAGTGGTTATGACTTATGACTTATGACATCCAAGTAAAGTGTTGCTGGAGGTCTATTTAGTCAATCTTTATGGAAGCTGGCACTGCTAAAGATGTGACCCTTTAGTTTCTTTTTGGTGACTGTTACTGATTTAGTGATAAAAAAATTCAACAATTGCTAAACATGACCTATTGTAATTAGTATATAATAAAAATAATGTTAATGATAGCCCGTGTGAAAGTGGGAAAAGGATCCCCTCTCATTGAATAGACCAATTCCCTCTCATTTCTAGGTGGATATGAGAAAAGTGACATTTATTTGATTTTTAAGTATGATTTGTCTTATAAAATAATAATAATTAGAGGAAAATGAGTGAGAGAATCTTATCATGCGAAGGTGATGTTTCTTCAATTACCATTAATAACTTGCTACCTTAGCGAGTTATGAAAAAATTGGTGTCTCTTGCATTGCTCATTGAAATTGGGTGCATTCTTGGCATGAGATATAGTAAGAGCAATAATGTAATCAATTGCCTCTTGAAATGTCAATTCCATATGGCACATGGATAATAATTTACTGATATCATCTGAGGAAAGAAATCAAGAACAAGTCAAATTTTTTTTCTTCATAATATTAATTGCCTTAAAGGGGTGGTTAACGGGTGCTATCAAGACATGTATTAATGAACTATTTTATGAAAGTTTTGATACTAGTTTTATGAAAAATATAAAAATGTTGTAAAAAAATCCGGTTTTTTTTTTTTCTCATAAAATTTTTCTAAAAATACTTCTAAAACTAATGTCCTTAGGGCATCAGTTAACTTTTCCCTTAAATGTTTTGCCATTTTTTGCATGATTGCATTCCTTAATGCCCTCCATCTTGTCCATGGGTGTTCTTGTATTGTTGATTCTTTATTAGAAATTGATGGAGGATTGGTTGGTTTATTTTCTAAATAGTAAATTCCACAACAAAAACTAAAGAAATTAATCCAAATTTGAAAAAATTTATTGACTCAGTGAGTATTGCCCCAGTTAACACATATAATAAGAGCTTAATGTATTACTCTCCTCTATCTCTACTATAGCATATCATACCAAACATATCATATACTATATAATAAAAGTTGCAACAATTTTTTAAATAAAAAAACAACACCTTAATTGTTCTTAAGGTGCCAAGGGCCAAGGTGCTTGTAGGTGAATTGGCACAAGAGTTCAAATTACGAAGTTAGCAATATATTGTAATTATCTCTCAAAAAAAAAAAAAAAACCTTTCCTCTACAGCTTTATTAGTTTTTTAAATAGAAATAAATGCTAATGGTTGTTATCAACTTTTCTTATTTTCTTTTTCCCTCAAAAAAATAAAAACTTTTCTTATCTTCTTTCCTTTTCTTGCCGTGATCCAAAAATAAATAATAAAAAACACAGTAAATCACTAAATGTTATTGTGAAATATGGCTTTTTTTTTAACACCACTTTTTCTTAAAAGTTACCATAATTTTTTAATAAAATTTGTGACGTGCCTTTATATTAGAACTATTTTTCTCTTTCGTGTGTGTATATTTCTCGTTGTGGTGTGCCTTTGTGTTAGAACCCCTTTTCCTCTCTCTTGTGTGTGTGTGTGTTTGTTTCTCAAAAAAAAAAAAAAAGTGTGTGTATGTTTCTCAATAAAATAAATAAATAAATAAAACACTTCTTCTTTGTATCCTTTAAGCACTAAAAGCCCTTTAAAAAAAAATCCGAAATCCATTTATAGAGGGAAAAAAAATGCAATAAAGTATGAGAATTTTAATGGTGTAAGGCGGAAAAGGAACCGTTTGGAAATATCTCTTTAACACTTTTTTCACTTTTTTTGAATTTTACTTTTTTATCTACCATACGCAAGTTTTTGACAAGTAAAATTACGATTTATTTTTAATCATACGTTCAAATCACCCCTATATCCCTCAACTTTTGTAAGATTTCAAATAAAATAGTTTCTCCAAAAAAAAAAAGCAGAGGAAGATTTCAAATGAAAATATCTTGCGGCCTTAAGCTTTTCTATACTCTATAGTAGAGTGGACCTGCCCCATGGCACCAATTTTCACGCCCTGTTTCTGGAGGTTTTCACTTTCCTGTTCCATGGGAAATGTAAGTGGCTCAAATCTTGGAATTTGGTTTCTAAAATGACTAGCTATTTGATATGTCAAAATTTATCCTCAATGACAAAAAGAATGTGCTGAGAGATGGGCAAGATATGATGGTTTTCATCACTGTCAATCTTTGTGCATAGAATATTTGGTGAAGATAATGATTTTGATAAGATATGATGTCAATCATGACAATGATTTTTGTCTCTTTTGTTGGTGGTGATGTTACCATTTTGGTGAGGACTCATGATGAAGTACTCATGTTCCTTCAAATGTTTACAAAGAATGATATTTTCTCACTGTTTTTCCTATCTTTTGCACTATCATGTCTAATAATATGGTGTGAAAGAAAAGGAAATACGTGTGATAATAATGTGGTCTTCATTATTTACTATATGTGTATTTAGAGAGGGTGTTAAGCAGCCAAAACTTCATCATTTGTTAGAGATTGTACATCTTTTTTTCTTTTTTCCTTTTCTCAACTTTGGTTGTGTGGGTTAGATCAAAAAGATAGTTGGAACTTTTTGAATTTAAGCAAAGGGCACATATAAACTACGATGATGGTGACCAAGAGAAGTTTCTGAAAAATTGATGCTATGATTACTAGGATGGAGATTTTGGGTCCATGACCTATTTGCTAAGCTACATATAGATAGATGTATAGATAGATACAATAGGATTTGAATCATAGACGTTTTCTATATTAATTGCTCTTTACATCAAGCCAATACATCCAATATTTTTTTAAATTAAAAATAAAATGTGATCGTAGATTTGACAAGGATCTTTATCAATTAAGTTAACTAGAACCCAATTCTACTACTACTACTAAATTTCTTACATGTTCTTAAAAAATAAAATAAAAAGGAACCCACTGCTAGGTTATATTCTAAATGCATTAGGAATATACAAATTCTTCTTCTTTTCCATTTTCTTTTTTAGAATAAAATAATATGATTTTCTATAATAAAAATAATAATAATGTGATCAAATTGAGGGGATCTCATTATCCTTTTGAATAACCTCATCTCCAACGGAAGATCAAGTTTTACTTTGATGTGATCACCATGTCATCAATATCAAATTTACATCAAAATTCATAACAATTTTACAATATTTCCAAAATAGCCTATCACCTCACACATGTATTCAACAAAATCTATATATAATTATTTTTAATGGCTTATGTCTAATCGTTTAGAGAAATGCTATATCCATAACATTTTCACAATACTTTCACAACAAATCTTAAGTGTCAGGCTATTATTGGCTATTACAAGTTGGCAAAAAAGTAATTTAAGTTATTGATTCAAATTAGAACCAATAACAATTTACCACCTATGATTTGTTATGAAAATATTGTAGATGTAGCATTTCTTAATTGTCTAAGGTTGTAGACTATTTTTTTTTTTTGATACATTGATAGTTGGGAGTGGACGATACGAACCTTGAAATCTCTGTTAGAAATAACAAGAGATGCCAACTAGATAAGCTCCTAGGTTCTTGGCAGATGATAGGCTAATTTGAGAATGCTATATATTGTTGTGATTTTTGTTAAGTCCCTTTCCAAGTAAGGATGATTTCATATATATTGTATTCATTACTATAAATGTCTTAAAAAGAGCCCAAGACATCCATGAAAATATTTACACGAATTGATTGTTAGCAATTGATTACTGGATTTTATATAATATTAAACCAAACAACAACAAAAAAGAGGGTAATTGTCCCGCATTGCTCAAAAAAATGTGTTGTATGTAATATAACTTGTTTCGTCATTTCTTAAAATTTACTTTGGCTTTTGATGGAGTTTGTAGCGTATTTTTGTGTTAAAATATCATTCTATCTCCCTTGTATGTGTTTGTTTCTTTAATTTTTATAAATTTAAAAAAAAATAAAAATAAAAAGAAGAAGAAGAAGAAGAAAAAGTGTGAGGACTCCATGCCACATACCGGGGGAAAATATTCAACCCTTACAAGGGACGAATCAAAACCACAAAACAAGGGAAAAGATTAAGCCTTTGACTGCACTAATGCAATAATGCTTGTTATGCCAACTTAAATCAATGCATGAACTATGGAGATCTCCTACCAACAATGGAAAATGAATAGTGAACCCATTGTAAATTTAAATGAAAGTATGATCTGTTATTCAACAAAAATAGATTATGACAAATTCCCCACCAATAATAAACCACTTATATATATATATATATATATATATATATATATATATATATAAAGAAAACGTTTGTTTAATGATTAAAAAAAAAAAAGTAAGAGAAAAGAAAATGTTTGAATTTTTTTCCTCGTAAACTTTTAAGACTCCATAATTTTACACATCATTATTCTATTATATATTATTAATTGATTTAAAATTTTTCTATTATATATATTAATGTTCCAATAAAATCTTACCAAATAATAAAAATTTGGTATGAATATACAAAATAAATGAGAGAAAAAATCATTTTTTGAGGATAAAATCATATTTTATTGAACTTTTCCTTGTATTGCACAAATTCACAAGCTAGAATAAGGCTCTATACTTAAGATCACAATCATTTTTGAGTCAAGCCCCTGCATAAAAAAAAATATGCAAAGATTTTATACTAATACATTTAGGGATTTTTGGAAAAAGTAAGACTTAAGTACAATACTTAGGTGCTGTTCTTTAGGTTTCCTTTTTAAGATTCTGCCATGTGAATTTTTTATCATGGGATAGAAGTGTATTTTAATATTCTCATTTTATTCACTTAAAATTTTGTTAATTAGGCAAATCTCAATGTGGAACTCATGTTTCTGAAATTGTGAATGCAAATCGTTTTGCACTAAAATCGTAGAGAATTGATATGTCCATAATATTTTCACAACATTTTTACAACAAATTCTAAATGGTAGGTTATTACTGGTTATTATTGCAGGGGCAAAAAAGTAATCTTAGTTTTATGTTCAAATTTGAATTAATAACAACTAACTACCTATGATTTGTTGTGAAAATATTGTGGACGTAACATTTCTCAAAATCGTATTAGGGTTAACTAAAGTCATTTTTTGGAAACACAACTTTTGGGTGGACACTTACCCCATTAGCTCCTGCCACATCAGCAAAATTTTAGGCAAAATATTGTTTTCAAAACACAATTTTATGGGGAGACTATTCTGTAAAATATTTTTCCCATAGCAATATTTTTAATAATTGTTAATTTTTTTTTTTTTTAATCTCAATACCTTTACCGATGCATTTTATTAGCTATCGACTATGTATTTCTTCAATTTCTTGTATTTGAAAAACTTTCCAATTAAACTTAATTTTGTACAAATATCTATACATGTTTGTCCTCTCTATGAATTCAAGAGAGAAGCATAAAAAACATAATCAGTGTTATTTCATATAGTATCAGAGCCAACACCGCCATCAAAATTACATAAAATATTTATTAAAAAAAAAAAAAACCACCTCCTTTATAGTGATTGTCTGTTTTTCGTTCCTTCATTTCTCATTTCTCATGGTGTCAACATCTTACTCCTCGTAAGGAGTAAGGAAACAATTTAAACGCATCTAATATTATATTATACATTATTTGTGTTGTCAAACAAAATTATATTATTTGATTTTTAATTTAATTAACAAAATAATGCTAATTAAAATGTGTATTATAGTTTATAATTGAACTTTTTAAGTTTAATAGTGCCTTCTGTGAATATCCATTTAAAAATAAATAAATAAAAACTCTTAATTAATACTGTAATGATCCAAGCATCGATCCACCACGGTTGAAACTCGCCGATCCACAAGTACCGTTCCACAGAGATTTGTTCCAATCGACCCAAACATTCTGATCTCCTCCACAAGCACCAAGACTCATTTTAGTCGACTTCCAAGCACCAACTCACAGCCACAAGTTCACAAAAATGCTCTCTTTGTCTCTGTTGGTGTGTCCGTGTGTAGGTGTGTTTGATTTTTGGTTGATTTTGTGGTGTGTCTATGGTTGATTTTGTAGTGTGTTTGATTTTGTGGTTGATTTTTGGTTGATTTTGCGGTACTGGGTCTATGTGAATGGTAGGTCTATGTTGATTTTGCGGTGTTGGGTCTGTTGGTGTGTCCGTGTGTGTGGGTGTGTTTGTGTGTATCAGAGGAAGAAGAAGATGATGAGGAAGAGAAGATGCCTGAGTTGGTTTTGGAGATGGAGAAGAGAGAGAAAAAAAGGAGTGAAATGTGAAATTAATAAAATATTAGTATGCAAAGTTATAGTAACCATACATATACTATAGCACTTTTGTATATATGCATAATTTTGCAAGCACTAATGTAGGTGTTTTTTTGGTTAAAATGTGTAAAATTAACCACTTTTTGTATTTTGCACAATTTTATAACCTCTGATGCGGTTACTCTAAGTGTTAACATATAACACCTATGCAATTATATTAATAGTGGTACTGGTAGGTACCTTGGCCTACAAAGGAGAGATCCCTCGTTTTATGGGTGGCTATGGTTTAACAATAAAAATAAATAGCATGTTGTTTCATGCAGGAATTAATTATTAAAAGTAAATTATTGCATTTACAAGTATAACCCACTTTTGAATGAATGGAATATTTACAAGTTTCATGAACAACTTTGACCACGATTTGATCAGGCTTAAGTAATTTGTACCCAAATACATTTCAGCCCAGAAAAATACATTAAAGTGAGAGAAGAAATACACAAAACTTTGCTATTGAATTAAAACAATAAAAAAAAACAAAGACTTAATAGGTGGTTATGGTTTATCAATATATAAATATCATGTTGTTTCATGCATGAATTAATTATTAATTAAAAGAAAATTATTGCTTTTACAAGTATAACCCACTTTTGAATGAATGCAATATTTTATTTGAAAACAATTTTTTCTAACAAGATCTCACCATCCATGCTTCAGCCTTCTAATCATGTCCGATTGACCAAGCCATACATGTTCTCGAGCCAGAATGAGCCTCTATACTTAGTTGATCACACTCATTTTTTAGTCAGGCCTCCCCTTGAAAAAACTGCGTACAGATTTAACACTAATACCTTTTTACCAATGCATTTCATTAGCTATCAGAACTAGAGCATGTTCTTATTCTTATAATGTCCATATGGTTTTTTATAATTGGTTCTTTACACATTCTACAAAATGATGCATAAGTATTGTAATGGAAACATGAAATATAAGATACTGTAATTAGGATAAGAAATTGTGTGATATTATCAAATTATTCACCAGATATAGACATATAGTCCTTGAGCATTAATGAAATAATATGATTTGGGTTTTGAGCCCATTCCATGAAGTGAAGGAAAAATAGTAGGTTGTGAGTCTAATTTGTGATGTAAAGAAAATACAAACTTCATGCTCAATCCATGAAGTCGAGAAATAATGTGGGCTTTGAGGGCATTATATGATGTTAGAGAAATTGTTGTCTATGAGCCCAAACTGTGAAGTGAAGAAGTTTAGGGGCCATAAACCCAATCCAAAAATATGTGGATTCTTGGTAAGATATGAACCTATTTAAATACAATAAATTTGGTGATAAAAAAATTCCACAACTGCGACCTATTATAATTAGTGCATAATAAAAATAGTGTCAATGATAGGCCCATGCGAAAGTGGGAGAAGAATCCCCTCCCGTTGAATCCACCAATATCCTCCCATTTTTAGGTGGATGTGAGACAAATGGTATTTATTTGATTTTTAAACACTGCATGTCTTATTGTTAAGACCCTCGTACAATTGTACTTCAATTGAATGGCACCTCTTGATGTTTCAAAGGGAGACATGCACAGTTCAAACCCCCCTCCCCCAACTATCTAATAATAATAATAAAAATAATGAACCACATGTCTTACTGAAAATAATCTAAATAAAAATGAGAGGAAATTGAAGAAGGCGATTTTATCATATAAAAGTGATGTTTTTTCAATCACAATTTGCAACAAAAAAGCATATGTTGCATCGGCTGTATGCAGCATATACCTTCTCATTCACAACTTGCTACCTTAGTGAGTTGTAAAAAAATTGAGAGCCTTCTTGGCCTGAGATGTAGGAAAGGCAATAATGTAATCAAGGGCCTCTTGAAATGTCAATTCTATATCGCACTTGAAAAATTATTTAATGATATCATCCGAGGAATGAAATCAGAAACGAGCCAGCTCTCTTTTTCTCCATAATATATTCGCTTTAAATGTTTTACCATTTTCTGCTTGACTGAATTCCTTGATGCCCTCCATCTTGCCAATTGGTTTCTATATTGATGGTTCTTTATTAGAAATTGATGAAGGATTGGTTGGTTTGTATTCTAAACAGTAAATTCCACAACAAAAACTAAAGAAATTAATCCAAATCTAAAAATTTTCATTGATTCAATGAGTATTAACACATTTAATAACGTTAATAAGAGCTTAACGTAGGACTCTCTTCATATAGCATTTAATAGGACTGCAAACTGGCAACCTAGACACACCTCACTCGCCAATTCAATTTATTTTATGGTTTTCACATCCAAGAAAAAAAAAATTTTAAATCAACTTTGTTTTCATTATGACCTCAAGATTTATTTCATGAAATTATGATTTTCAGAATTTTAAAATATTTCAATTTTAAGGTACAGATGTAATTTTATACAATAAAAATCTAAATAATTTGGAGATTAATTCTACAAGTTCATAAGGCATTGGAGGACATTGAAATGTGATGTATGCCCAACACATAAAACTTAAGCATCTCAAAAAACAGGGCACCCTTCAATCTTAACCCCAGGAGCTGTAGGGCATGAAGCCAGTGGACAATGATCATCACTGTCCAGACCCCACCACTCTGGACCAATTATATTCCTGGATTGAAGAGTGAAGAAAATTACAACACCCAAAAAAGCAACCCCAGCATCTAAAGCAGCAGATAAGACATAGGTGTGTCTAGCCCACCATGCCTTAAACTTTCTGTAAACATAGAAATTGAAGAAAATTCCAACAGCTCCCCAAGCCCAATAGTTCACTGCTTTAGTTGGTGGCATGCTAGTTGTAGCTCCAATGATAATAGGCATGTGTATAAGTTTAAGCCACTTGATGTTGGGGTATTTGCGTGAGAGATACCAGCCAGGAATAGGAGCTAAGAACCCAATGAGAAAGAAATAGTTCATCTCTTTGTAGACACCATATTTTGTGAACATTCTGAGTGGACCTATGACTCCCCATATAATGGAGGCATTGTAGAAAACATCATCTCCAGGGCATGTCCAAGGACTCCCGTCCGGCAACAACGATGTATCACATATGTTCTTTATACTTGTGAGAAGCCACCATGCTGTGGCAAAGTAGGTACTTGAAGCAATTACTGTTCCAAATAACTGAGAACAACACAACGTGTCATTATATGAAGATAGTAAGCAAAAATTCATCTAAATTTTACCAGTACTAATTCACTTGCCTGCGCAACGAACATATCCCTTGGAGGGATTTTCATATAGTGGCCTAATTTGAAGTCATTAACAAAGGAGAGTGCTTGTGACATGCTAATGTAGCCGTAGGTCTTGAAAGCCACATTAGCGAGGGGCTTTCCTGGATAAATATACCCAATCACCAATTCTGTGATCACATTTAGCCCTGGTTGCTGCAATTGACATTAACAGTGACATATTCTATTGAGAATAGTAGTCTGTATAAAATTGATGCATAATAATGTAGTGTGTAATTAACTCTTTCAATTTCAAATGCATGTTTGGTGTTCTTTTTCATCAATTAAAAACAAAGATAGATAGGCTTATATACCGAATTTGTTGTGGCTTGAATTATGCCAACGGGTAAAGTAAAAAACAGCGCAATGCCACAAGCCAGTAATAGTCCCCACCATGGGAGTTGCAGCTGTTTGCCGAAACCTTCACAAGCAACCATGGCAAGAGCCAACATTAAAAATAAGATGATATAAAACCACCACTGAGGGACTTGTTTATAGTTCTTCTTCATCAACCTCGTGTGCACATCGGTATAATTATCTTTTGCTGCACTAGCTGTCTGTTTCCAGAGTGTCCAGATTGTTCTGCTCAATGTTTTACCCAAATAAAGAAAATCGTGAAAAGGCTTTTAACTAAAAAGAACTTTTGCAACAGGATAGAATAGAAGATGTTAAGAAGCAGCTTACTTTCCATTAAAGAGGGCAACATGAGTAACAGTAGCTGTTAGAGTAGCAAAGCTCAAACCATAAGTAAAAGCAAAGAACACACTTAGATAAAGTTTGCTGTAACTGTCATAAGCTGCACGATCAATATCAAATGCTTTCTCATTCAGAATTCTGGATATATTGTAGGGTTGTCCAGTGTGATCAAAAGTGTGGGAAGAAAATATAGGAAACTTCTTGGCATCATATGCATTACTCCAATAAGCAATCGGAATAACAACATAGACAAACACAATAAACCCCACCAAAATATTGATGATGGCAAACAAAGGTGTGGCTAAGGGGGTGCCCAAAAAGCCAGCTACAGTGGACCAGTCAAGGCCAATTGAGCCTACGCCAAGGCCCGTGGTCCCTCCACCAATCTGTTGGGCTGTGACTGAGTCCTTCCAAATCCAACAAACAAAGGAGAGAGCTGATATTGAAGGGAAAAGATAGCTTGGAACAATGTAATAAGCAAAGCTTGCTACAAAAACCATGAAGAAGAATTGCAGCCTGGTATGTCCTCCTTTAGGTCTCTTTTCTTTTTCATGCAATGCCCTGCATTTCACATATTACTTGGTTCATTACAAGGATCAGGCTCGTCAATTTAGCATTGTACTAATTATTTTTCTAACACAAGCAATCTCCGTATAAAAGAGGATTGTGTACCTGAATAGAGAGACTTGGACCAAGTTTGCAGGCCACCACATATAAGGTGAGTCAACAAGGTATTTTCTGAATAGTCCAGCCCATCCATAACCAAGCATCTGAAAAGTTCGTATACAAACAGTGACGTCGTAGGAATAAAATTCTAAGAAGCAATTTATGCAATACATTGATGTCGTGGGCTCATGGCATTTTTTAATTCACACTAGAGTAGCTTGTATTCTCCAAAACAAATGGGGGTAAGGCTGTCTATCAATTATCTATACTAAACCACGAAAAATTGAAACTTTTTGTGCCGGTACAACCTTTTACTAGAGTGGCCTATATTCTTAATGTGGACAAAGAAGTATCAAACGGTCTTCATGTGAGAAGCAGGATCAGTTGGCTATAGCCATAATGCCATTAAAATGAAAACCAGAATCCAAATGTACCTGAGTACTTTGTGATAAGAAAAAGGCTGCAACTGGAGAGAGTTGCCTGTGGTAGAAAGCCTTGACAATATCAACAATATAAACTGCATACACTCCACCAGCTCCAGAACTAGCAAAAATGGTGATCAAAACATGTTCCTTTAAATTAAAGGGCCCTGGATTCAAGGAGAATGACCAGTTTGTGAGTGGGACTCGAATTGGCTTTGATGGAAGATATGCAGCCATCAGCTTCCCTATTGGAAGCACAAGGATTTGTGCTGAGACTGACGAAATTGACAGCTGATTTTGGCGGTACGCGAAAAATTGGTTCACAAAAGCAAGAAAAACACATGATATCAATCCAAGAACCCATGTTCGAAATGTCAATGCTGGCAGTGTTGGGTCATCAGTTGGAGGAACTGTAAGCCTAACTTGTTCAATTGGGCTATCATTGTCTTCGTCCCCTGCTTATATAGAATGACCAAATTATTAAAAGTAAAAGGCAAAAGATTTAAAAAATGAAATAAAATGTTTCATAAAAAAGATCATTATGAAATTATTATGGATAGAACTGAATGATAAACAATGAATAAGTTCCTCTGTTATCATGGTTTCAACTTTAATAATATTTCAGAGCTATGCAGGGGCGGAGGCACGTGGAGGGGCCATGACCCCCCCACCCCCCTCCAAAAAAAAAGTTCAAAATATTTTTATAATATGGTCTAAATCAACCATTTTAAAATTCAGCCATGTAACTACTTAGCTAAAAAATACATTTAGGACTAGTTTGGACAAAGGGAAGAATGAGGGAGAGTGGAGGGGAGTAGAGTAGAATTTGCTAAAATTAAGTTAATTTTGGACCAAAGTTACTCTACTCTACTCTACTCTCTCTTCTTTCCTCTCAATCCAAACGGACCATTACATCACATGAGAAAAATCTATATGGCAGAATCTTAACCTAAGGAACAAAACCTAAGTCTTGCTCAAAACTAAATGTCACTTGGGTTTCTTACTTTGTAGGGTTTCTCTCCAAACTGATACTTTGTTCCTTAACTTTTGTCTAACTTATGTGTGCAAGTGTGAAAATGAGCACTATACAACACCAAACTTTTTTTGTTTTTCTTCTTAATAGCCCATGCAGCAACACACTAAAAGTCCACTGAAAACCCATGATTATGAGGGACAAAGAAAAGAAACTCACTGAAAACGTGTACTGGGCTTTAGTGAGTTTTTTTTTTTTTGGGGTTTTTCTTCTTTTTAATATTTAAACTTCACCCTTTACTTCTCTTCATCATCATCATAATTTTTTTTTTCTTTTAAATTGTATATAATTTTCTCTCATCATCATCATATATCATTTTTTTTTCAAAATTGATTTGTTGTCTTTTGGGTTGAATTTTGGTGCCAAATAAGTTGTTCCTATAGTGATTTGTTCATAGAAGATAATTTGGGTTTATTGCAAAGAGAAGATATATATTTTTCTAAAATTTCTCTTTTATAGTAGAATCTTCTCAAGTTATGTATAATGATTTTAATAAATATGTATGCTATACATAGCATTAAAAATATATATTTTATTTGCTTAAATTTTCAATTGTTGGTTATGGTTGATTAAGATTAAAGATTTTTTTTTTTTTATTGTGCTTAAAGGAATAGTTAAATATAAGAAGTGAAAGCCATACATTAGAGGGATTATTAATTAACGTAAAATTATATGATTTTTTCTAGATTAATTTTTTAACCATTTTATCAAAGATTAAGGAGATGCATGATAATGGATGATTTTATTCAATAAAAGATCATTTTCAAGCATAACTTTGATGGGAGATGCTAAATTCTTCATTAAAATATTTTGTACATCTTTATAGCAAAATAAATCATTTATATATATTCATGTGAGTTTAGAAATATTATTATTTTTTAATTTGATAATTTTATATATATAATATATTTATAAAATAACGGCAAACATATGAATGTATAATCCCCCCCCCCCCCCATGTGGAAATTCTTGGCTACGCCCCTGGAGCTATGTTTCTCATTGAATGTTGAATACACCAGTACCAAATTAAATAATGAGCTATTGTGATGAAGAAAGTAACTTTTTTCAATAATATTATCTATAGTATACGAATGAGTAAATACATCAAAAAAAAAAAAAAAAAAAAAAGAACATATAGTAGATAAGATTACACAACAAAACTAAAATAAATAAATAATAATAATCCTCATCAATTAAAAGAAAAACATGTTTTGTACTAAAGTTAATGTCATGCATACCCAAAATACATGCAACTTTCATCAATCATAGCAAAAAAGGAAAAGGGTGATGAATCATGAAACCAGAGTAAACTATGATTCTCATGTAATAGAATTATATGGCAAATCCAAAAGAAATGAATTTTACATGAATTGCAGCAACACATTTTCTCTGTAATATGGTTGATTTCATGCATGCATACCCAGCATACATATGTAGCATTCATGAATCATGACATAAAATGATGATGAATCATGAACTATGAAACTCTATTTTCTTTGTGTGTGTGTGTGTGTGTGTGTGTGTGAGAGAGAGAGAGCGAGAGAGAGAAAGAAAGAAAGAGAGAGTTACCAGTCACATCAGTAATGGATTCAAGCTTCTCAAGTGACATTGCTCTCACTCAGATTCTCCTTGGACACACTTTCAAACTCACACAGCACTTTATATATATACCACCCTTGTGATCTTTAAGTCTCACACAATCTTGTAATGTTATTATAGTGTAAATGAGAAATTAAAACCAAATAAAAATTCTTCTTTAAATTTTTAAGTGAATAATGAGATTTTAAAGCCTCAAATTTGTATTGATGTTGTAAACAAAAATAAATATATATATATATATATATATATTTGGAAAGGTGTTCATTTAAAGAAACAAGGAAACTACATGGTAGTATTAATTTATTTCATTCAGAATCATTTTTGAATCTGGATATACTTTCTGAGTCTTCATGAATCTTGCATGCATTTCAATATATATTCATGCTCAACAGAATCCAGAATATATTTACTTAGTTAGAATACCAAAAAGGAAAAAAGAAAGTAAGGAAAACTAAGAAATATTATCCGTGCCATTTATATGTTGAGCAATAATTGCATTTTCAAAGGGTTGTTGATATTTGACCTCTTGAGTTGAGAATTGGATTCTAAGATAGCTACTTGACAGCTAACTAAGCTTAAATGAAGATTGTCGGAGATTGAATTTGGAGGACTAATGAAGTGATTATGACTTATGATATCCAAGTAAAGTGTTGCTGTGGTCCATTTAGTCAATCTTTATGGAATTAGAAGCTGGCACTGCTAAAGATGTGACCCTTTAGTTTATTTCGCAACACTGATGTGATCTAATGTGATTAGTGTATAGTAAAAGTAGTGTCAATGATCAGCCCATATGAAAGTGAACAAAAGATTCCCTCCTATTGAATTGTCAAATTCCCTTTCATTTTTAGTTAGACGTGAGACATTTGATATTTATTTGATTTTTTATTGCTACATGTCTTATAATCATTTAAATAAAAATTAGAGGAAATTGAAGGAGTGGATATTATCCTATGAAGGTGATGTTTATCCAATCACGATTCACAACTTGCTACCTCAACGAGTTGTGAAAAAATGTGTCTCATGCCTTGCTCATTCAAATTAGGAGCTTTCTTGGCATGAGATTAGGCAGGGCAAAAATGTAACAAGACCATCTTGAAATGTCAATTCCATATGCACATGAAAATTAATTTAGCGATACAATAATGCTTACCACATACTTTCACATACATTTTGTCATAACTGTCATACATGACGGTCGGTAAGTGATAAAAAAAAAAAAAGGTGGGTTCATATGATAAGCCAAATGCTTTTAATTTTTTTTAATGCAATGGTGTAAAAATATGATAAAAATATCAATTTCTTATACTAACAGACAGTTAAATGTTTTTAATACTTTAAATATTGAATATTGTTAATAGGTGCCTTAAAGCATTTGTTAATTAACCATTTTTAAAAAGTTTTAATACCACTTTTATATAAAAAAACGGTTAAATAAGTGAATTATTTTTTCCCCTATAAAATGATTCTAAAAATATTTCCTAAATAAATACCCTTGAAGCATTCATTAACTTTTCCCTCTTTTCCATTTTTTGCTTGGCTGCATTCCTTAATGCCCTCCATCTTGTCAATTGGTTTCCTTATATTGTTGATTCTTTATTAGAGATTGATAAGGATTGGTTGGTTCATATTCTAACTTTCTAAGCAGTAAATTCCACAACAAAAACTAAAGAAATTAATCCAAATCTAAAAAATTACCCCAAACACATTTAATACGAGCTTAACGTATGACTCTCCTCTAACTTCTGCTCTCGCACATAGCAGTTAATAGGACTGCCAAACTAGACAACACCTCACACGCCAATTCAATTTTATCTTACTGTTTTCATCTCAAAAAAAATTTTCAATTTTATCTTATGGTATCTGATCTTGTTCTAAGATAATGCTGTGATGTAAAAATATGATAAACTCTGTATTTGCACGTTCAAGAAAAACCGATTTAGCTTATCTCTAGTACTTTTTTAACTAGTTGTCTTCTTTTATTTTAAATACACAATAACAAGTGATAATGGGTTTTAATCTCTACATTTTATTTAATTAATGGGTGGTGTAACAGTTTCTCATTAAAATAAAAGGAAATTCTACTTTAAAAAGTACTGGAAGACTGGAAGTAAGGCAAATCCAAAACGGTAAATATATAATTCAAGTTTCTCAATAACCATATGCCGTGTCTCAAGTTTCAACTTTCAACTAGGGTCTTCTCATTTTATTAGGTTCACAAATGTTTGGTTAAGTTTTTTTTCCTCCTTAAAAGAGGATGTGCAACTTTTCAAAATACAGTATTATATTTTATTATTTTTAAGGTACTTATAAATTGTAATTCTATACTATAAACTAGGGGTGTTTACTAAACCACACAAACCGTAAAAACCGCTTGTAAAATGGCATAACCGCAATGCACCCTCTCTATATATTAATATATTTATTTTTTAATATTAAATATGTTATTAATAATTTAATAACCTTGTTTTTCCAAAAAAAAAAAGTTTAATAACCCTAGAAAGTGTTGATTAAGAAAGTCAGCCCAAAATAAAGAAAAACTAACTCAATAGTTTAAAACTTGGCCCAAAACAAAAGGAAAAATAAGTTTTGGGCTGGGTAAGAAACGCCCAAAATTTGAAATATATACTAGCTTCAAACCAAATCTTATACACCGCACCGCACATGTGACTACAAAAATGAGGTACGGTGTGGTTATGATTTTGGCTAAACTCTAAACAGAACCACACCACACCGTAAAGTGCAGTGCTAAAAAGGGCCTAAAATCACACCACACCGCACCGCGAACACCCATACTATAAACCAAATTATTTGAAAATTATTTTACTTTTTTTTAAAAGGCAGATAATGGAGGGATGAGAGGTAGGGATTGAACCACAAACATGAGATAGCATAAAAGATACCATTATTATTTATTACTAGGCTATCACTTGAATCTCAAAAATTGGTTTACTTAAAATAAAACCAAACCCAAAAGCAAGGCTGTTGATAATTCCTTTTTTTTTTTTTTTTCGATCTGAGATTAAAATCTACTCTAGTCTTATCTAATAGATTTATTTATTACTAGGCTATCACTTGAATCTCAAAATTTGATTTACTTAAAATAAAACCAAACCCTAAAGGAGGGCTTTTTCAATATATTTATTGTAGGGGCCTTTTTTGTGTTTGGGCTGGGTTGCCTCCTGTGGTGATGGGCCCAAATGTTCTTTTTGAGTAGGGAAGTTGAGACCGGCCCAACTGTAACTCACTTTGGGTAGGTTTGTGCACAAACTTTGCCTTTTCTGGCAGGAACACCCTTACAGCAAGCAGAGCTATTACAACAAGATTACGGCAGGCAAATATAATGACAATGAGAGAAAAAGAAAAGAGTGCAGTAGCTTTTGTTAGTAATAAACAACCGAATATCACAATAGTAGTAATGGTAATACTAACAATGACTTTTATAAGAAAGAACAGTTGATTGAACGATGATGGAAGTTAATCAAAAATAAACATCAAGCAAAAACCGAGTCTGTAATGGCAAAAAGATCAAAGAGGAAGAACGCTTCTTCTCAATGAAACTAACCTCCCAGGAGAATATCCTGCCGTGGGGATTAGTGACTTTGAGGGAATCGGCCCTAAGTGATAGATGTCTGTGGAAAATTCTTACTGCCTTACTGTTCCCTAGAGAGTGGGATTTTGAAGGGGAGAGGAAAGAAAAGATCTATTGGTGCATGCCTATTATCCTCACTATTTGCTTTCTTATCCTTCCTTCTTTTCTTTTCCTTTTCTTTTTTAGTTCTTTCTTTCTATCTTTTTTTTCTGTTCCTCTGTTTTTCGGTCCCTTCTACAGGGCACGGCAAGGGTCCTTTTATAGGGCTTGCCGTGATGGTTTTTTTACTATTTCACCCCCTAACGGCCTTTGTCTGGTCTGGGCATGCTTGCTGACCACCGTCTGTACATTGCTTGCCCTTGCCAGACAAAAACAGGTTGGTTTTGTTTCTGTTCGTCGTGGCACTGTCTCCTGCCGTGGCTTAAATGCTCTCTCTCTCTTCCTATGGCATGCACCCAACGTTCCCTCCCCAACCTTACCTCTTTTGGGCGGTCTGTCATCCCAGCAGGACGTACCTCCCAAAAGGGTTTGGACAGGGAACGTAAAATAAATCTTTTCCCCCCTCCCCACCACCAAACCGCACCCCCCTTTACCTCTTTCCACTGACCCATGGTCCCACCATGACCCATATTGGCTGGGTACAGGCTGGTGGCACCTGGGCCTTGCGCATGCTTTCCTATTATGTACGTTCAAAAGCCCGCCTGCGGCCCGTGTGCTTGTTGTGCTCTGGAGCTTTGCTTGCATTCGTCTGCCATACTTCTTTGCTCTTTCATGTGGGCCGTTCTGTACTTTCACCGCTTCCCTTTGGGATTGGGCTTTTCTTAACACTGGGTTTCACATTTCTCTCGGCCCATTTCTCGGTTTGTATCCATGTCTTGTTTCATTACTTAGCATTTCCTACCACGACGATATGTTCCTGCTAGGCCTCTTTTAAGCCTGTCATTCCATTCTTTCCCCCCGTGACTTTAAGAGAGCCTACTGGTGTTCTTACTTATGGGCTCCATTGTCCCTTTCTTTTTTCCTCTTTGGGCCTTCGGCCCTTTTATTTCCTTGGGATTCCCCGGCCCAATCTCCTCATACTCATTCTTAGGGTTCATGGGCTTTCCATCAACCCCTACTTTCTTTGTTTACATTGCCTTAGGCCTACCATGGCCCATTCTCGCTTTTTCATACCATACTCTGCCCATAGGTGTCATTTTTCTCTTTCCGGGCCCTTTGGGCCCATTTGCTTCTTTAAGACCCATTTATCCACGTTATGGGCCTGTGTTCTATTCTTCCTGCCGCTTGGGCCTAACAGTTTTATTCTATTCCTGCCACTCTCATCGCCTGTTTTGTTGGGTTGGGCTGGCTTTACAAAAATGACCCTCAACATTTAGCCCCCTGAACATATGGAGCGTTCTTGCGGTGCATATGTGAATGAAGAACTTTTTTGTCTTTTTTATTTTCTTAACTTTTTCTTTCCCTTCGCGGGCTTTTTAAAACCACGAGCTCCTTCCTGCATATATATATATATATATTCTTTTTTTTCTTTTCTTGCCGTGAACAGTGACAACTCTTCGATTTTCCCAAAATGGTAGTTGCTTTAAAACATAACTGCTGCCTCATTAATTTCATCCTTTTCTCAATGGCTGACCCGTCGCTTCCCTTCACGCCGGCCTTGATAACTCAGGTATTTAAAAGAAAAATCCCTTCCCAATGCAGACACAAACTCCTTTTATCTCAAAACATCTTCCTTTCTTCATCATCATTTTCTTCTCGAACACACATCCCTCTCTTGCTCTGTTCGAATCCTCACGCCATGGCACCGGTAAAAACCCAAGCTTCTTCCAGCCGTAAAGGGAAAAGCGTCGCCGTGGATCCTCCGGTGGAACAAGAAATAGAAGAAGAAGATGCGCACTCCGATTCGGACCATTTCGAGGAGGAGGAAACGCGGCGCGACCCAGACAGCGAGTGCGCCCCACTGATTGATCCTTGGTACAGTCCTAGTCCTCACTTTCCTAAGGCTCCTGGAGATTATGTGTCGCCGCCGCCGGGCCGTGTGTGGCTCGCTCTTTGCCGGCAAAACCCTAATGTTTCTTGGGCTCCAGCGTCTTCCTCCATCTCCAATTTGATCATTCGTCAAGACGTCGCCCTTCCCGTGCCTATTCACTTTGAGTTTGGGTCTGGTACTGCCTTGGGTTGGAAAGAGTTGGTTGACAGTGAGTTATCGGATACACATTTCATGGGTTTGCTTCAACGGGCCGGTGTTCTAAAGGCCGTCGTTCTTTCCCGAAGCCTTTCCAACTTCCAAGACCTCTACAATCTTCACCATTTAGTTCGCTGATGGTGTACCACCACTCACACATTCTTCTTTTCTTGCAGCGAAGTCACGGTTACTCTCGAGGACGTGGTCAATCAGTTACTTTTGCCTATTCTCGGGGATGCTGATCCTGCCGCTATTGAGCTTTCCCCAGAAGAAGAAGATATTGAAGCGGAGTTGAGGAAGAGGATGGCCGAAAATGCTAAACTGTCTTATTGGGTTAGTTCCTTTTCCAAGTTTTCTGCTGTTGCTCGTCGTGCTGCCTTTATTGCTTTTTGGCTTTCTAAGTTTGTCTTTGGGTCCCATCCCCATTATGCCATAAAGCCGTTGTATTTTCGTTTGGCCATTAAAATATCTGCTGGGGTGAGTCTGCCGCTAGCCCCCATGTTTTTGGGGCATTTATATGTGCAACTGGACATCCTGCAGAGTGATGAGAGTCAGGCTGGTTCCTGCCATATAGTTGCTTCTTCTGTGCACAGCACCATTCTGCAGCAGTTGTTGTTTGAGCGTTGCGCTCAATACTTGGTGAAGTGTAGACCTGTCAAGTTTGCCAAAGAGAAGTACCAATCTTGTCCGCGGGCCATTACTGATTTTTGTGGCAGGTTTGAGCATGATTTTCCTTTGGCTTTTCGTTGGTCTGGTTTGAAGCCCATCGATTATTCTATCGTTGAGTCCTTTGATGAGAGTGTTGGTTTTTCCTGGAGAGCTTATAGACAGTTGCGTCCTGGTTATACTTGTGCTGATTCGGTAATGGGTCTGTTTGTTGACACCGTTGGTACTACTACCCCGCTGGCTGGCTTTGATGAGACAAGTATCACATATTTGGCTGCCACTAATCCTGGATGGCTGCCCTATCTGGCAGAAGAGGGTGTCAGGTTTGTTCATTACCCTGCCAACCGAGTGAGGAGACAGTTTGGCCTAGATCAGGATATCCCTGATGACCTCTCCTTCCTCGCAGAGTCTCCTACTTCGGTTAGGCCCTTCCTGCGGCACACTGCTTTTGACTTTTGGAGATAGCGTTTTAATGCGGTCACAGTTGCTAGTTCTTCGAGGGAAGGCTTTTGCACTGCTGCTATGCACCTCTATTGGCAGCTTGTTATGAACTCGTTTGATGCAGCGTTGACTGGTAGTTGCGGTTTCTCTCTTATATCTCCTGAGGGGCTTAGTATGGTTATCTCTCCCAATCCTCGGTTACTCCTTCCTTCTAAGTCCGTGTTGGCCTATGCCAGAAAATAGAGCCGATCTGCCATTTTCGAGTGGGACGAGGAGAAGAGTGGGTGGTATTGGCACGCGGGTGTTTACCCCTCAGGTTGGGAAAAGAAAGTTAGAGTAGTAAACATTCCTGCGTCGGCCAAGAAAGCTCCTGCCAAGCTTAAATCTGTCAGTAAGTCCAAGTCTGCCACTCTTCAACCTCTTGCAAGTGCTACTCCTGCCAGCAGAACACGAGGCAGTAAAAGGAAGACAACTCCCCATCCTGTATCTGCTGCTCAGCGAAGGGTAAGTTTCTAAAAACCTTTTCTTGCTTTGTCTTCCAAGTACACACACACATATATATATATATATATATATACTTCTTCCCCTCTTTTTTTGACTTATTCTGAATCCTAGCTGAATTTTTCCTTGACTCTTTTTTTCTTATCCTTTTTGCTTTTACAGTTTAAGCAGAAGGAGGATACGTCAGCCGCCCGTCCTGTTATGCTTGAGGGACCCGAATCAGAGGTACATTTCTTCTTGCTCCTGCATGTTTCTAGTCGGCTACATTTTTTTGTTTTTGGTTACTTCATTCACCTAAAGAATTAATTCGGTCTTTACACCCTTTCTCTGTTTTATCCTTTAGGATGAGCCTGAGCCTCTTTCCATATATCGCCCTACGGCCGAGGAATTTTCTGCCCCTATGAGCATTCTTACAAAGGGCACTCTTGGTGGGGTCAAATTTACAGCACTTACCACTTCTGCAGCCACTACCTCTCCTACTGGACCGGTACCCATGGATGAGGGTACTCATATTGGGGAGGTTAGTGAGGCCACGCCCACTCCTGCCATGACACCTTCTGTTCAAAAGGGAACCACCCCTCCTGTTGAGGTCGAGGTTACTCCTGCTACACCTCTCATTATTTCTACTGATGACCCTTTTGCTGCTCTCTCTCAGGCAGTGCAGGGCGCTTCTTCCTTGGTAGTTACCCCCTCTTCCATTCCCATTTCTATCACACGTGGGTCTCGTGCTGAATTGTCCTCCGAGGAGTCTGAGGAGATCCTTGAAGATCTTGAGGATGAGCCTGGCCTGGGGAAGAGGATTTCTGAATCTGAGGAAGAGGATAGTGTTCCACCCGAGGCAATGGGTATGTGCTTTCTTCCTTAACCTTTTTCTTCTTTCTCCGTAAAGTTTTATTCTTTTTCCATTTTATTCGCCTATCTATTTTTTCTGTCTGCAGAGACTTTTGGGGAGTTAGGCATTTCAACAGACGTGGGGGTGTCTGTGGCAGCTCCTCCTGCCATGCCCACAACACCTATTCCTGCCACATCTCCCATACCAGTTTCCGCCATATTTACAGCGTCCGTTTCTGTAGTTCCTTCTGTTCCTGCCTCTGCTTTCCCCACCGCCCCTGTTACTGCTGGCTCTGGTAAGTCTTATCTCGTTTCTTTTACTTCTTCCCCGTGGGCTTTTCTTCCTTTTATTCTCACCAAGGTTCCTTATTTCAATCTCTGCGTTTTTTGACAGGTCCACCTCCTACGGTGCTTTCTCATTTTGAGGTGGGCAGAAGCTCTGCCACTCTTCCAGATCCTGCGAGCGAGACTGCGGCCTTCCTTAAGCGTTTTGATCAGTCTGAGGTCAACGACCTTGATCCTGCTTCCTTCTGGGGCTCCGGACCCCCTTACATAGATTTTCATGGCTTCAGAGTTCCTGCGGACTGCGCTCCTCATTTGGTGATGATTTACGACAGTCGTGGGGACTTCATGCAGGGATTCCGACTTGGCCGATCAGTTAGAGAGCATTTCTTGAAAATGTTAGGCAGCGTGCTGAACGACATCGAGTACAACTTTGTGGATACTGTCTCCACCGAGAGGATCCTTCAATGGAGGGCTGCAGTACAGGAGCTTATCAGCGTTGGCTTTGCAGTGGAGTTCATCTTGGATCACCTTCGAGAGATTGCTTGAGCAGTTTTCGCGAGGAGAGTCCAGCCTACCGTTGATGCTATTGACTCTCGCCTTGTGATTTTGAGAAAGGAAGTGGCAGATTTGGAGGGCCTCCGAGAGCGTCTTCTTTCCGGTGTAGGAGGACTTGGTCGTTTTGGGGATCAGTCACTTATTTTCGGACTTTATTGATGATGATGCAGTTTCTTCCCTGTTTTGTTGTTGTTTTTTTTTTATTACTCTGTCCAGTACATTATGCTTCCTATAGCACCTATTTGGGCTTGCTTGCCACAGTTTGGGTTTTTGTAATTTAACTTTATGATGCTACACTTTGCTACTTTTGCTATGATATATGATAACAAATACTTCGTGCTTTTCATTGTAAGAAAGCAAGTTACAAAATTCGATTTGTGACATAGTCATCTTTGAAAGATAAAGAACAGAGCAAAAAACATGACAGCTTTTGACAAAACAAAAAGGGTAAGGGATAATCACATTGCTTTTCTCCTTAGGCGTAGTAGCGTTTCAACCATTTCCCATTGATAGGATCCATTAAGTCCTTTCCATCCGTCTGAGTCAAGCGGTAATATCCACTCGGATGCGCTTCTCTTATCACAAAGGGTCCTTCCCACTTCGGTGCAAACTTCGATGGTCCTGCCAGGCCTCTCCTAACGTAGTCTGCCACTCTTCATGGTTTTCAGAACCGGACCGTTCATTGAACCGTAAAGAGAAGAGGTTCAAGGTTTTTAAGGTTGAACCGAGGTTGAACCGGAATCGAACCGTGATGACGTCATAATTAATTTAATAATTATTTTAAATATTAAATATATTAATTTGGTACAAATAGAAAAATAAAATAAAATAAAATAATCAAATTAAATATATTTTTCATAAAAATTTCATAATTTATTTAACATGCCATTTTATTAACAAAAACAAAACAATAAATGCACTTAGATATTTTCAACAAAAATTGAAGTATAATAATAATAATATAAAAAAAGTACTAGTAGTGTAGAATTTTTAATTGTCAAACAAGTACTAGTGGCACGCATATAAACTAGTAGTGGGGTAGGAGTACTATTTTTAATTGTCAGCACATGTCAATGACTCAATATGTGGCACTAATTGGTAGAAAAGAAAAAAACGTGGCATCATGTGCTTGGTTACCCATTTAAAAGATTCCACCTACCCCACCTAACCCCAGCTCCTTTACCCAAGTCCTGGTGTTTAAACTCTTTACTTTGAGTTTGGGTTTTTCAATTTTAACTCAGCACTCTCTTTGCCGCAAGACTTTTTCTGCCACTCTCTTTGTGCTGCAAAATTGCAAATATGTGAAGGTTGAAGTTTCATGAGTAGTCTACCTCAGGCTCAAAGAATGATCGAAGCTCACCTTCGGGTTCTTACCTCTCTCTCTCTCTATGTTCATCACTTCATTGTTGTGGATTTTTGGGTTGTTTTGGATGCTATGATGTAGAATAGAAACTGAGGAACTCAAAACGTTTTTGCATGTAATGGTGAAAAATATCCTTAGGTAGAATTACTCTTTTCTGCCGAAATCTAAAATATTTCCCAGCAGTTGTGTTTCTTTTTCTTTTGTTTGTGTTTTTTTTTTTTTTTTTTTTTTGGATTTTGAAGGTTTAGATTCAAAGGGAAGTAGGAACCGTGAGAACCGGTCTGATCACGGTTCTCAAAACCGTGCGGTTGGAACGCGGTTTTAACGGTTTCCGGATTTTTGGACATAGAACGGTTCTTACTGTTAAAAGAACCGTGTTTATGTGCGGTTCACGGTTAACCCGGTCGGACCGTACGGTCCGGTCCGGGTTTAAAAACCATGCCACTCTTAGGACCAGTTGTCCTTCCGCAAATATTCTTTCTTTAGTCATCCTACCGTAAGCCTCAGTCATTTTTTGCCTGTATCTACGGCTGTGCTCTTGAGCCTTTTCTCTTCTTTCGTCAAGTCCTTCCAAGTCTTCGCACCTTTCTGCCGCAAAGACCTCTTCATCATTCTCCTTTTCTTGCATCTGCATGACTCTCAGGGATGGGGTCATCTTTTCTGCTGGGCTCACCACTTCAGTTCCGTAGACCAAGGAAAAAGGTGAAAAACCTGTGGCTGACTTAGGTGAGCTCCTGTAAGCCCAAAGAGCGTCTGGCAGGTGCGTTGCCCATCCTCCCGTATATTCTTGGCTCATTTTACTGATGATTTTTATGAGAGTTTTGTTCGTCGCCTCTGCTTGCCCATTTCCTTAAGGGTAATATGGTGATGACCGGTGATGTTTGATTTGATAAAACTCTAGCATTCTCCTCACCTCACTATTGACAAATGGTGTGCCGTTGTCACTGATGATCCTGTGAGGAACCCCAAACCTTACGATTATGTTTTCCTTGATAAAGTTTGCCACTGCCCCTCCTGTGGCTTTACGAAGCGGCACTGCCTCTGCCCACTTAGTAAAGTATTCCGTGGCTACTAGTATCCATATGTATCCTCACAACGGCGGATTCACCGATCCAACTAAATCAAGCCCCCAAGTATGGAACGGCCACGGTGTGACCATGCTATGCAAGTTCTGTGGATGAGTGTGAATCAAATTGGCTTGTATTTGGCAACTGTGGCATTTTTTCACAAATTCTGCCGTGTCCCTTTTCATGGTGGGCCAGTAATAGCCTATTTGCAGCAGGCACTTGTAAAGCTTTTTCTTCCCCTGGTGTTCCCCACACTCTCCTGAGTGTACTTCTTTTATCATCTCTCTCGCTTCCTCAGGGCCTAGACACCTCAAAGGGTCTCCATCATACCCTTTTTTGAAAAGGGTCATATTATGCAAGAAATAGCGTGTTGCTAGCCTCCTGAGCTTATATTTTTTGCTGTGCTTCTGCGGCAAGGTGCCTTCTATCAGGTATTGTATAAATGGGTTTCTCCAGTCTTCGCTGATGAATGCGGCATAACTTTCTTCCCTGTCTGCCGCCAGCTGGCAGTTCTCACACTGGGTTTGGACTTGGTCTGCATCTTTGCTCATGGTTGGCCAATAAAAGCCCGCCCTTTGAAGTCTGCGGTAAAGGCTGACTTCTCCGCAGGATCCGCAAGTCTTTTCGTGTACTTCTTTCCACTTTCTCTGGGCCTCCTTTTGCCCCACACATCTGGACAAGATTCCGCCTAGCATCCTGCGTATAGCTCCCCCTTCATTAGGGCGTAGTCTTTGAGTACTTTTAGTTCCATGGCTTCCTCTCCTCCCGTCAAAACTTCCTTTATGGGTGTCCGCCAATCCCCTTCGCAGTGTTCCTCCTGGAACCTTTCTTTTAACACTTCGATTATGGATTCCTCCCTTTTCCTGACCTCCACTTTGGTGTTTTCCCCTTCAAACATTACTTGCGAACCTAGTGTGGCCAATGCATCGGTAAATCGATTCTCGTTTCTCGGGGTATGTTCTATTTCGAAAGTTAAGAACTTTTCTTCCATCTTCTGGGCCATTGCCCTGTACGGGGCAAGACTGGGTTCTTTTAGGGAAAAGCTCCCTTTGGTTTGGCAGACTACCAAATTGGAATCACCTAATACCTTCAAATGTTTAACTCCCATCTCTAGAGCCGTGGCCAGCCCAGTTAAGTAAGCTTCATATTCTGCTGTATTGTTTGAACAGGGGAACTCCAGCTTGAATGATAGTGCTACTGCTTTATCTTCTTCATGATACAAAACAACCCTAACCCCTCTGAACTTGGTGGTAGAAGATCCGTCAAATTTCATCACCCACTGTTCTCTGAGTTCTTCTGCCATGGCTACTTCCCCTGGAACTTCGTCGTCCAGTGGAAATTCCTCCTCCCCTGGAAACTGTGCCAATAAATCTGCTATAGCCTGGCTTTTCACTGCTCTGGGCACTCCCATTCTCAAGTCATACTGCGATAGTTGTAATAACCATTGTGATATCCTGCCCGAGAGGATTGGCTGCTGTAATAACGCTTTGATGGCATAGGACTTAGTCATCAGCCATACTTCATAGGCCAAGAAGTAATGGCGTAGTCTCTGCGAGGCATAAACAATAGCCAAACAGGCCCTTTCTGCCCTCGGATAACGAGTTTCTGCGTCTTTCAGGGCGCGACTGATGTAATATACTGGTTGCTCAATGCCACCTCCATCTTCTTGGGCAATTAAGGCACCAATGGCATATGAATTGGTAGCCATATAAAGTAGTAATGGTTTTTTGTGTATTGGGGCTTGTACTGTAGGGAGGTTCATCACAATCTGCTGCAGCCTCTTGAAGGCCACCTGCTGCGCTTCTCCCCATACAAAACTTTGCCCTTTCCTCAGTAGCTTGGTAAAGGCCGAAGTGATTGATGCCAATCCTGGGATGAATCTCTGGATATATGAGACTTTCCCTAAGAAACTCTTTAGCTCTTTTACCATGGTTGGAGGTCTCATAGTTGCAATGGCCGTAGCCTTTGCTGGGTCAACATCTATCCCCCTACTGTGCACTAGGAAGCCCAGGAATTTTCCTGAGGATACACCAAACGCGCATTTGAGGGGATTCATTCTCAACTTAAAGGCTCTGCACCTTTCGAATACCTTTTTCAGCATATGGAAATGTTCTTCTCTCTTCCTTGACTTAACTACTATGTCATCCACATAGTCTTCTAACTCCTGATGCATCATATCATGAAATATAGCCGTCATTGCCCGTTGATACGTTGCACCTGCATTTTTTAACCCGAAGGGCATCACGGTGTAGTGAAAGTTTCTCATGGGTGTCCTGAAAGCGGTTTTCTCCGCATCTTTTGATGCCATTCTGATCTGGTTGTATCCGCTGAAACCATCCATGAATGACAACATGGCGCTTCCTGCCGCGGAATCTATCAATAAGTCCATATTGGGCAATGGAAATTCGTCTTTCGAGCATGCTTTGTTGAGATCCCTGAAATCCACGCAACACCTGATCTGGCCATTCTTCTTTTTTACTGCCACTATGTTGGATAGCCAGCGAGGGTGTTGAATAGGCTTAACGAATCCTGCGGCTAGCAGTTTCTGTACTTCTTTGACTATCTGTCCTTCTATTTCTGTGTGAAATATTCTGGCAGGCTGAGCCACTGGCCTGGCCTGCGGGTCCACATTTAACGTATGTGCTACTAACCCAGGGTCTAGCCCTGGCATTTCACTGTAGTCCCATGCAAACACGTCTTTGAATTCTTTTAGCAACAGTACCAATTCCTTTTTCTCATTTTTTGTCAAACTCGCACTAATTGAGATGGGTCTCGGCCCTTGTGAAATAGATCCTAGGTCAACTTCTTCCATTTCCTCTTCTGCCATGACCTGTACTTCCTCTTCGACTACAACTCTTTCGTACTCCTCTTCGTTACTTCTTTCCTCTGAACTTTCTTGGACTTTGCAGCACGTCAAACCCTTGTGCTGTTTTTCCTGGGTGGGGCCCGTCTGGGTTTCGATTGCGAGCCCCACGTGCCTTCATAATTTGTAAACAATTCTGCCATCAGAGCCTCGGACTCTAATGCATTGGGGTGCATCTTCAAATCCTGCGGCGGGCGTCTCTTTCCTTCGTCTCTTTCTTGCCAATAACTCCCTTAGATCGGGTTCTGGGTCATTCTGGACATCTTCCCATCTAGGCACGAAAGTACCTAGCGGCCTTGATACTGAACTCTCCCCAGAGGGAGCCCATTGATCGTAGAACATAGTTTTTACTAAGTGGGCTTCTGCTTGTTCGAATGGTGAGGGATTCGTGGCTATGCGTATCATCCTGCCGTTCAATCTTCCTTTCACACATTGGTGATAGGTGGACGGGACCAGTCGGTGTTTATGCAACCATGGCCTCCCCAGAAGCACGTGGTAGGATACTTCAGTTTTTACCACATGGAACCGTGCTAAAAAGGCTATGGGGCCCACTTTCAACCACAGCTGAATGTGGCCTGCTGTGTACTCGCCCCTTCCACCGAACCCTGTTACTTCCATTGGACATCCCTGGATCTTCCTTTCTAAAATTCCTACTGCCTGCAGAGTGCTCAATGGAATGAGATTCACAGAAGCACCTGTATCTACTAAAGCTCTCTTTATGGGGATTTGAATTATGGACGCCGCCAGGTACAAGGGTCTCCTGTGGTCCGGATGCCCTACTTCCACATCTTCTTCACTAAAAGTGATTTCAGTTGACTCCTGTAAGAGAGCCCTTTCATCTGATATTTCTGCCGATAGGCATTCTACTCCTGCACCAGAGGCGATGCTCACCAAGGCCTCTGTGGCTACGTTTCTTTCCTTTGTTGAGAGTCCCAGCTGATCAAACAAATTTCTGAACTTGGAACTTTTTTGTAGAGTGGTAATGGCCGCCGCAAGCAAAGCCATGCTTTCTTCTTCGTCCTCTCCTGGGTCAACACAAATTACCACTGCTGCTACACCCTTCCCTTTATGGTTTGGGAGTGGGTTTCTTTGGACCTCCTGCTGGGACAATTCTAAAGTTCCTTCCTTTATTCTACGATGCACTAGTCTGCGGAGTGCCCAACATTCTGCGGTGGCATGTTGGACATAGTTGTGTAAACGACAAAAAGGCGGGTCCCTCCTTTCTTCCTCGGTGGGCTCTCTGGCAACCTGGTTAGGTTTGAAAACGCCATCCGCTATCCATTTGTCTAGCAGCACGTCTAGCTCCTTTGCGGTGCATGGTATTGGCGGGGGAGTATCGTACTCTTTCCCGTCGGTCTTTCTCCTCCGCTCACCGGTGGAGACCGCCATGGCTTGCGGGGCACTTCTTTTATCCGTGCTTGGCTTTATGGACTGGGCAGTTTTTCTTGCCTTTTGTAACAGCTGCACGAACTGGGAGATTTCAAGGTTTTCTAGGACTGCCCTGTATTCCCTGATCATATTCGTCATACACATCTCCACCAGCGTCCTTTCCTCACAATGGTCATAGCAATCGAGTGCTATGTCTCTAAATCTCTTGATGTACTCCATCAAGTCTTCACCATTCCTTTGTTTAGTTGCTTGCAATGTTGCAAGTGTCACCGTTTCTTCTCCGTGAAAGTACTTGGTACAAAATACATCCACCATATCATCCCATGTTGGGATCGATCCTGGCTTCAAGCCAATGTACCAGGTATAAGCTCGGTCACATAATGATTTAGAAAATTCTCGAAGACACAAGTCCTCGTCTGTGACATAAAGGCCAAGCGTATCAATGAACTTGCTTACGTGCTCAACAGCACTTCCCTTCCTGCCGTCATAGTGTGTGAATACTCGCGGTTCATACCTCTCGGGGTATGGTTTGCTGAGCACCCTTAGCGGGTATGGGGGTCTACGTGCGTAGAATCTCTCTTTTGGGCCTCTGGCTCTTTCTTGCTCCAGGAGAGCTGCCACTTCTGCCATAGTAATAAAACATTGATCTGTATTCTGTGGGACACCTCTTATTAGTGTCTCTTCTGCCCCATGTTCTGGATCATGTTGGCTTCCTTTTTCCTTTGTTCTATCCGTCTTTAGTTGACGAATTTCTTCCATCATTTGCTGTTGTGAGTGTTGTAAGGCCTGCAATACTTCAATGAAGGTGTTGGCATTGTCTGCGGGGATCCTCGGAGGAGGTTGGGGTACAGCCCCTATCTCGTTAGCACCTTCTACCTGATTAGGCTGTGGTTGGCTGGGCGTTGTAGGCCTGGACTCTGCTTGTGAGGGTACAGCACTCATGTTGTGCGTAGTTCTAGACTTTGGAGGCATTCGTTCGTGTGGGCTTTCGTCCCCGTCTGTATCTCAACTCCCTAGTGAAGTCGCCAATTTAATGTAAGGGCCTTTTTTGTGTTTGGGCTGGGTTGCCTCCTGTGGTGATGGGCCCAAATGTTCTTTCTGAGTAGGGAAGTTGAGACCGGCCCAACTGTAACTCACTTTGGGCCGGTTTATGCACAAACTTTTCCTTTTCTGTCAGGAACACCCTTACGGCAAGCAGAGCTATTACAATAAGATTACGGCAGGCAGATATAATGACAATGAGAGAAAAAGAAAAGAGTGCAGTAGCTTTTGTTAGTAATAAACAACCGAATATCACAGTAGTAGTAATGGTAATACTAACAATGACTTTTATAAGAAAGAACAGTTGATTGAACGATGATGGAAGTTAATCAAAAATAAACATCAAGCAAAAACCGAGTCTGTAATGGCAAAAAGATCAAAGAGGAAGAATGCTTCTTCTCAATGAAACTAACCTCTCAGGAGAATATCCTGCCGTGGGGATTAGTGACTTTGAGGGAATCGGCCCTAAGTGATAAATGCCTGCGGAAAATTCTTACTGCCTTACTGTTCCCTAGAGAGTGGGATTTTGAAGGGGAGAGGAAAGAAAAGATCTATTGGTGCATGCCTATTATCCTCACTATTTGCTTTCTTATCCTTCCTTCTTTTCTTTTCCTTTTCTTTTTTAGTTCTTTCTTTCTATCTTTTTTTTCTCTTCCTCTGTTTTTCGGTCCCTTCTACAGGGCACGGCAAGGGTCCTTTTATAGGGCCTGCCGTGATGGTTTTTTTACTATTTCACCCCCTAACGGCCTTTGTCTAGTCTGGGCATGCTTGCCGACCACTGTCTGTACATTGCTTGCCCTTGCCAGACAAAAACAGGTTGGTTTTGTTTCTGTTCGCCGTGGCATTGTCTCCTGCCGTGATTTAAATGCTCTCTCTCTCTTCCTATGGCATGCACCCAACGTTCCCTCCCCAACCTTACCTCTTTTGGGCGGTCTGTTATCCCAGCAGGACGTACCTCCCAAAAGGGTTTGGACAGGGAACGTAAAATAAATCTTTTCCCCCCTCCCCACCACCAAACCGCACCCCCCTTTACCTTTTTCCACTGACCCATGGTCCCACCATGACCCATATTGGCTTGGTACAGGCTGGTGGCACCTGGGCCTTACGCATGCTTTCCTGTTATGTACGTTCAAAAGCCCGCCTGCGGCCCGTGTACTTGTTATGCTCTGGAGCTTTGCTTGCATTCGTCTGCCATACTTCTTTGCTCTTTCATGTGGGCCGTTCTGTACTTTCACCGCTTCCCTTTGGGATTGGGCTTTTCTTAACACTGGGTTTCACATTTCTCTCAGCCCATTTCTCGGTTTGTATCCATGTCTTGTTTCATTACTTGGCATTTCCTACCACGACGATATGTTCCTGCTAGGCCTCTTTTAAGCCTGCCGTTCCATTCTTTCCTCCAGTGACTTTAAGAGAGCCTACTGGTGTTCTTACTCATGGGCTCCATTGTCCCTTTCTTTTTTCCTCTTTGGGCCCGCGGCCCTTTTACTTTCCCTGGGCTTCCCCGGCCCTTTTACTGACTTTGCTTTCCCATGAGCTTTTACTGACTTGATTGGGCTTCCCCGACCCAATCTCCTCATACTCATCATTGGGGTTCATGGGCTTGCCATCAACCTCTACTTTCTTTGTTTACATTGCCTTAGGCCTGCCACGGCCCATTCTCGCTTTTTCATACCATACTCTACCCATAGGTGTCATTTTTCTCTTTCCGGGCCCTTTGGGCCCATTTGCTTCTTCAAGACCCATTTATCCACGTTATGGGCCTATGTTCTATTCTTCCTGCCGCTTGGGCCTAACAGTCTTATTCTATTCCTGCCACTCTCATCGCCTGTTTTGCTGGGTTGGGCTGGCTTTACAAAAATGACCCTCAACATTGATTAATTCACCAAAATATTATTGCTAATAATCTTTTTTTTTTTAATCTAAGATAGAATTCTACTCTAGCTTAATTTAAGTGTATGTGTGTGAAGCTCCTTCTTGGAGACTTGAACCGAGTAACCATCGCGCCAGGAGTACACGATATGTGGTAATTATAATTTATTTTAAGAAATTCTCAAGCAACCTACATTCTCTATTGCCTATTCAATTAAAACACAACACTAACCAATTCTATCAAACTCGTGGATTTTGCATGAGATAGTTTGTTATTAAAAAAAAAAAAAAAAAAAAAAAAAAGAAAAGAAGAAGAGGAAGCAAGGTTAAGGGAATTTATATTAAGAGTCTGAATTTTGGTAAGAATGAGGTGTAAATCTTATATTTTACACCATTCAATTTGTCACGTCAGCTTTTTACTTAAAATTCAATATATCTTACCACTCCTAATAACATCTCAATGAACACTCAATTTGGTTGGTTTTTCAAATGGGCATTAGAATTAATTAGGTATGATTGTGTTTATTCTTTAATATGTAATATGATAATACAACATGTTGAGATTGGAGAATGTAAAATTTGGGTTTTACATTTCATTCTTATAAAATTTAATCTCTATATTAGTCAATAGAAAGAGTTGTCCCCCATGCAGGTCCGTTTGGATAGAACTTATTTTGCTGAAAACTGAAAACACTGTAGCGAAATATTTTTTAAATGTGTTAATAGTACTGTGGGACCTATTTTTAATGAAAAAGTTGCTGAAAAATGTAATTTGTGGGACCCATGAACAGTGCACGAGAGCACTATTCATAGTTGACTTGTCAACATTTGCGGGATGAAAAAAAAAAAAAAAAAAAAGGTAAAACGCACTACAGTGCAAACGTGGACATGGGATAATCTCTATCCAAACATATACGAAATGTCTTGCTGCTTTTGCAGCTTATCTATAGTAGAGTGGACAAATGCCCCATGCCACCCGTTTTCACGCCCATTTTCCTGTGTCCATGGGAAATGGAAATGGCTCAAATCTTAGAATGAGTAGCTAGCTAGTTGATATGTCAAACTTTTATCCTTATTGAGTCGATGTGCAAGACGTTGTACCGGTGATCACGAAGAGGAAAATTCTCAGAAACACACCGATGGAGTGTGCGGTGATAGGGCATGTCCACAAGGTGAAGCTCATCCAATTCTCGATGCCAGTGGTAAGGGGAACCATGCTTGTCAAAACCAACCAGGCAGAATGGGGATTTTGAATCATGCTGTGACAATTTTTCCAGAGGAAGTCCGATCGAAGCAGGTGTTGATGGAGAGATGGAGATGGAGGGTGCTGGGGAATCACTCCACTGTTGAGTTGCTTGACAGGTCCTCTAATACTCTTCCAATCATGAATATAATTATTCGAAATTGTAGGGGTGCACTTAAACCCAAATTTAAGCAAACGGTGGCTGAACTCATTAATTGGCACAACCCTGTGGTCATGGTAATTACTGAGACTAGAGTAAGTGGTTATAGAGCCGAAGAAGTTATCCAAGGTCTTCCTTTTGATGGGTTTGCTATGTCTGAGACCATTGGGTTCACGGGGGGAATTTGGCTGCTTTGGAAATCCTCGTTGGTGCACATGGAAGTGCTTTCTCAATCTGAACAGGAGATCCACGCGCTCCTTTAGGTACAATCTTTGCCTTCCTCTTGGTTATTAAGTGCAATATATGCTAGTCCTAAGTTTAAAAACAGGTGCATTTTGTGGGATAACTTGAAAAAAGTTTCTGATCACCATAACTTGTCGTGGATCCTCATGGGTGATTTTAATGATGTGCTTGAGGAAAGTGAGAAGTTTGGGGGTAATTTCTTGAGTGTTAGAAAAGTCCGAGAATACAGAGAGTGCATGGATCACTGCAACATGCTGGACTTGGGTTTCTCGGGGCCTAAATATCCGTGGACTAATAAGAGAGGCATAGGGTATTTGATTCAAGAAAGGTTGGATAGATGTTGGGCTACTCCCTCATGGAAAGCACTTTTTTTGGAAGCCAGTGTTTCTCATCTAGCCTGAATTAATTCTGACCATTGCCCACTATTGTTGAAAATTACTGACCCCCCCCCCCCCCCCCCGCTAGTGGGGAAAGACCCTTCTGCTTTCAACCAATATGGAACCATCATCCAGAATTTCAAGACCTTGTTAGTGGGGCTTGGAGGGAGAATGCCTTGGATAGAGCCATACATGAGTTCACAATGAAAGCTAGGAAGTGGAACAAGGAAGTATCCGACAATATTTTTTGGAAAAAAAGGCGTCTTGCGGCCAGGCTTCTTGGCATTCAGAAGGCATTAGCCAATAACCCCAATGCTTTTCTTCTAAATCTGCAAGTTCAACTATCTGACGAGTTCAATCAGATTCTACAGTGGGAAAAAGAGCTTTAGGCAATGAAAGCAAGAACCAATTGGCCCATCACCGGGGAAAGAAACACCTCTTATTTCCACCTTTCCACCATTGTACGCAGATCAGCCAACAGAATATCTTGCATTAAATTGGAGAATGAGGAATGGATTTATGACTCAGAACAAACAAAGCAATATTTTCAAGAGGATTTTTTGAAGCTTTATACAACTGAATGCCTTCTTAGCACAAGGGACATGACTCTGGAGATGGCCTATTGCAGACTTTCGGAACATGAGGTAGTGGAGTTGGCTAGCATCCCGTCTAATGCTGAAATTTATGAAGCCTTGAAATCCATGAAGCCGTATAAAGCTCTGGGCCCTAATGGTCTTCATGCGGGCTTCTTCCAAAGGCATTAGAACTGTGTTAGAGATTCGGTGAAGGATGAAGTGAGGAATATTTTCCTTTCATTTAAGATGCCAGCTTTCCTTAACCAAACCCTCATTGCTCTCATCCCGAAACAAAAAGGGCCTGAAACCATCAGTCATTTCAGACCCATTAGCTTATGCAATACTGTGTACAAGCTAGTCACAAAAATTCTGGTTCAAAGGCTTCGTCCTCACATGCCCAATCTGATCTCCCCATGTCAAACAGCTTTTGTGGCTAGTAGGCGAGGTTTGGATAACGTAATAATTGCACAAGAAATAATTTATTCCCTAAATAAGCACAAAGGTAAAGAAGGATTCATGGTAATCAAAATAGATTTGGAAAAAACGTACGATAGGCTTGAATGGTGCTTCATCCGAAAGGTGCTCACTTGCTTTGGGTTTCCTTCAAACATTATTAAATTGATAATGAGTTGCATTTCCTCTTCTTCCACCTCTTTGCTCTTCAATGGAGAGAAGCTGCCCCCCTTTACTCCGTCTAGGGGGATAAGGCAGGGCGATCTGCTGTCCCCTTTCATATTTTTGCTGTGTATGGAGTATTTGAATGCTTAAATTGAAGACTTGTGATTCTAAGCAATGGATGAGGGTGAAAGCATCCTCAGGAAGGCCCGGATTCTCTCACAATTTTTTTGCAGACGATCTTTGTTGTTTACAAAAGCGAATACTAAGAATTGTGAAGCCATTACTATAGCACTTGGTTCTTTTTGTGATATGGCAGGGCAGAAAGTCAAAAAGAACAAGTCAAAAATCTTCTTCTCTCCAAATGTTAGTGTTCAAGTGAAATTGGATATTTGTCAACAACTAGGCATCCAAGCCACCAACAACTTGGGACGTTATTTAGGCTTTCCTATACTTCATAAGGGAAGGAATGGTAATGCGTATAATTTTGTGATTGAGAGAGTTCGGGACAAGCTTACTAGTTGGAAGGCTCGGGTTTTATCCCCTGCAGGGAAGAGAGTGCTTATTAACTCGGCTTCCACTCCTATTGTGGAATATTACATGCAATGTTGTGCGCTTCCAGTCAAGGTGTGTCAAGCAGTGGATAAATTGCATAGAGATTTTCTTTTGGGGTCAACAAAGGAGAAAGGAAGCTCCACCTTGTGAATTGGAATACTGTGACTCTTCCTAGAGATACAGTAGGGCTCAGAATGGTGGAAATGCAGTCTAGGAATGAAGCATACCTTGCAAAGCTCTGTTGGAGGCTTGCCAATGAGCAAGAAGCTCCATAGGCAAGAGTGCTGATGAGCAAATACTTCACGGACCTAAGAATCATTGAAGCGGGTAGGAAGCTCCCTTGTTCCAGGACATGGGCTGCGTGCAAGAAAGGGGGTCCTATCTTTAAAAGAGGCCTTAAATGGGTTATTAAAAATGGGGCCTCTACCAACCTTTGGGATGACTTTTGGCTCCCTTTTGGCCCTTTAAGATCCTGTATTCATGGCCCTCTGACTAGGGAGGAAGCTGACTTGCTGGTAGCGGATATTAGAGACCAAGGTAGTAATTGGTTTCAGAGTGTGTTATCCTTTGAACTTCCGGAAGAGTTGCGCAAACAGATTCAAGAAGTTCCTTTCTCTTTGGATCTGAACACAGAGGATGTCTCTTGTTGGGCCTTCTCAAAGGATAGTCCTTTTACATTAAAATCTGCCTATTTATTAGCTAAAGGGTTAAATCCCTTGAACCCTTCGTCTATTGCTTGTGAGTGGATTTGGAAGGTTGACACAACGCCTAGGATAATGTTCTTTTTATGGTTGGGCATTCACAATAGTGTGCCTACTTGCGAAGTGCTGGGTTCTAGGGGTTTTACACTTGATACAATCTGCCCCATTTGTCAAAGGGAAGCTGAAACGCTTCAACATATCATTAGGGACTGTCAGTATGAAAGGAATTTCTGGAATAAGCTTGGAGTGCCAGCTGATTGCAAAAAGTATTTTTTAGAAGATTTGGGGGTTTGGCTTCATTTGAATTTCACTTTCATGAGCTCCCAACATGGTATACCATGGAAGATCACCTTTCTCATGGGTGTTTGGCATTTATGGCTGCACAGAAATGTGTTCATCTTCAGGAAAGGAGTTGTTGATAAGGAATTTCATATGCAGTGCAGATGGAAGGCAGCTAAATTTTTTGTCATAGCAATAGCGGGTAAGGTGCAAGCCGAGAAGCACATACAGGCCATCTCGTGGCAAAAGCCACCAACTGGTTGGGTGAAGCTAAATACCGATGGATCATCCCGTGACAGTGCTGAGGGGGGGGGGGGGGGGGGCGGAGGAATACTAAGGAATGAACATGGCAACTAGATTAATGGTTTTGCTAGAAATTGTGGGAAGGTGAATAATGTCATGGCTGAACTATGGGCTCTTCGGGATGGGTTACAAATGGCAGCAAAGGAGAATATACATAATCTTATTATTGAACTTGATGCTTTTGCTGTTGTTCAATTGATGAAAAACTCTATTGTTAATTTATCTCTTGAACCCTTGCTTACTGATTGCAGGCTCCTCTTAAGGAAGTTCCCAAATCTGCGAGTTGAACACGCGTACAGGGAAGCAAATCAATGCGCGGATGCTTTAGCCCGTATTGGTAGTAATAGTGATGTCCCTTTCATTTTGTTTGCCCATCCCCCGCCTGTAGTGGATCGGCTTTGCACCCTGGACATTGAAGGGGCCTTTTGTAATAGACTGATTTAGTTTTAATGCATATATCCTCCTTTACCACCAAAAAAAAAAAAAAACTTTTATCCTTAATGACAAAAAGAATGTGCTAAGAGATGGGCAAGATATGATGGTTTTCATCAATGTCAATCTTCGTCCATAGAATATTTGGCAAAGATCATGATTGTGATAAGATATGATGTCAATCATGACAGTGCTTTTTGTCTCTTTTGTTGTTGGTGATGGTACCATTTTGGTGAAGAGTGTGATGAAAATACTCACGTTCCTTCAAAGAATATTTTCTTTCACACTGTTTTTCCTTTCTTTTACATTATCATGTCTCATAAATCATAATATGGTGTGAAAGAAAATGAAATACATGTGATAATAATGTGATCTTCATTATATATATGTGTGTTTAGTGGGGGTGTTAAGCAGCCAAAACTTCATAATTTGTTAGAGATTGTTCCTAAGACTTCATTTGAGAGTTCATAAGAGAATGGAATGGAATGAAATGAACATAAGAGAATGGAAAAGAATGGAATGGAATATATTTAAGTAAGGGAAAGAAATGAAAAAGAATGGAATGGAATGGAATTAAGTAACCTTAATTGGATGTTTTAAAATAAAGGAATGAAAATGAATAAAAATGAATGGAATGTAAGTAATCTTGTTTTGAAGTAACATTGAGGAAATAGAATAGAATCATTTTATGACAATATTACTATTAGACTCCTATTTTAAAATAAAATGTTGAATTATAGGGGTATTTTAGGAGTTTTAGTAAAAAAATTCATCAAATCTAAGGCCTAAATGTAAGTGGTAGCCAAGACATCTTCAGTCTAATGGCACCTCCGGTGCCTAAGGGAGGGGGATATATTAGGATATTTCTAATCATGATAATAAAAAAATGTCTAAGGTGGTAGTTGAGGAATTTGAATCTTATAAATATAATGAGAAACTATTATATATTTTAGAAATTCATGGCTTAAAAAATGTGTAAGTTGTAACTCTAACACCAAGTATAATTTGAACTTATATATGTGCGTAATTATTATTGTATTTAAATGTATCCGTGCATATATACAGAGTTATACATTTAGAGGATTCAAAACTAGACAACAAATTATTGAGAGGATTCAAAACCACAAACCGAGATTCTCTATTAAAAAAAATAAATAAATAAACCACAAACCGAGGAAAAATATTCAACAGTTACAAGGGAGGAATCAAAACCACACATCAAAGGAGAAGATTCAGCCTTTGACTGTGCGCTAATGCTTGTTTTGCCAACTTAGACCAATGCATGAACTTATGGAGAGCTCCTTCCAACAATGGAAAATTATTAAATATTCCATACTCACATGAACAGTAAATTCATTATTATTTTTTTTTAATCTAAGATAAAATTTTATGCACTTGTCCTCCACACTCTATAAGCACTTATATTTATGAAGTGACTATCACACCAACGGTGAGTAGTGGTAAATTCACTATTAATTTAAATGGTAAAACCCATTATTATATAAGAAGAGTGAGTATCCTATTCATCTAGTTGTACTCCAAAAATATTAAATAATTACTCAAAAAGAACAATTCATGACAAATTCCCTATCGACTATGTACCATGTTGTTTCATGCATGAATTATTTGTTAATGGAAAATTATTGCATTTACCAGTGTAGCACACTTTTGAATGAACTTAATATTATATTTATAATCCATAATGGATATATATATATATATATATTAAATAATATTTGAATTTTGGTTGATTTCAAATTATTTTACTACATAAACTTTTAAAATCTAGTAATTTTACTTGTTATTATTCTAATATAAATTTTTTTTTTAAATTCTGTTAAATATTTAAAGGCTCCAATAAAATTTTACCAAATAATACTTTCTTTAAATAGTAGAGTATACGATTTCATATATAAATGTGACATAATAAATAGTTATCATTATTATTAAATTTTATAATTAGACACAAAATAAAGGAGCGAAAATAAAACTATATTTTATTACCATAATTATATGTTGGCTAAATTGCAAAATTAACCCTCTAAGTTTCTTCAGATTTCATATTAGTTCTCTAATTTTGCTTTCATTCATTTTAATCTTCTAAGTTTCATATTTATTCAATTAAAGCCTTTCTGTCAACTTTTGTTAAAAAATTTTGAAAAAAATAATCTAGAAAATATTTTTCAATCGTTAATTGAATTTTAAAAATTAAAAAAATTTAAAGAAAATTTTAAAATATTGAAACATTAACCACAATGTGGGGAGTGGAACAATCACCTCTTGGACAAACCAACCCAAAAAGCAATTGGGCCACGGGAAAGAATTGGGTCTGCCTTGTGTTTTGAAAGGAAGACTCAATGGGTAATAAACCCTGAAAGGAGGAAAGCTGGATCATCCCAAGTACCACGGAAAAATTGAGTCACACAAAAGATTAGTTCCCATGGAGATGGAAAGGTGCCACCGTACCCAAGGTACAGTGCATGGGTGATCCACGTGTGATTTCGAGGATATTCTTGGAACCACAGGAAAGTTCTGGAATATGCAAGAAGGTTGAAGATCTTTACCTCTACATTAATGATGAGGCTCTTACCTCACCTCTGCCGCATTAAATACAGATGAGATAGCCCGAACAATTCCAACAACCCTTAAAAGTCAGAGTTCCAGGATAAGGGAGGAGGAATCTGATAAAGTTGAGAAAAATATCCCTGAGGCTCTGGCAGGCAATAGGTTAGCTGTAGTGATAAGAATAAGGATGGAAGTTATAAAAGGGGGAGGAGAGGTAAAAGAAGGGGGAGCTGAAAAAAAGGGAAGAAATGAACAAAAATAAGAAAAATAAACCAGAAAAAGAGAAAGTAAAGATAACACCATGGGAACGTGATAGTTGTTCATTGTAATATCTAACTTGAAGTTGTAATAGATGAGTTTAGAAAAATCAATTGCTTGAGTTTCCCATTGTGAAGTGTTTTTCCCTTTTTGTTTTCTTTTGTGTATGCTGTTTAAATAGTTCGAGTGAGAATCCATGCTGAACTCTTCGGGGAATAGATTTTACATCCCCACACACAACATATTATAAAAATTAATGGAAAAACCTTAATTGAATAAATTTGAAAGTTAGAGGATTGAAATGAAGAGAAACAAAAGTAGAGGACTAAAATGAATTTTGATGAAACATATAAAATGAGTTTTGCATTTTAGCCTTATATGTTAATAAATATCATAATAAATACATATTAATTATTATGATAAATATCTATTAATTATAATCATCATAATAAGTATCTATTAAAAACTATTATAATTATCAAATTTCATATTTATATACAAAATAAATGAGAAATAAAATTTGTTTTCTCTCACACACATTAGTCAACAAAAGTTCAAGCCGTCAACTCATGTCCAATCAACCAAGTTAGCTATCGACAATGTGTTTCTTGTATTTGAAAAACTTTCCTAGTAAACTTAATCTTGTACAAATATCTATAAATTCAAGAAAGAAGCACCAAAAATATAATCGGTGTTATTCCATATGGTATCAGAGCCAACACCACCATCATAATGATTGTCTGTTTTTCATTCCTTCCTCTCTTCTCATTTCTCATGGCATCAACATCTTACTCGCCATAAGGACACAATTTAAAAACATTTAATTTTAAATTATTTGATTTTTAATTTAATTATTTTTACAAAATAAAGTTAAATGGTATACAAATATATATATATATATATATATTAGGAGAAAATTGTATACAAGATAGAAAATTGTATACAAATACAAAGAAAAGCGCTGTGCACAAACATCATTGTGACTAATATATCTTTCGCAACTATTTTTTTTATTCTTAAAGTGTGTATTATAATCTAAGTGTCTAACAAGATCTAATTAACCATCCATGCTTCATCTTTTAGCTCATGTCCGATTGTGAAATTTGAACAAAATTTTGACCAATTGTGACCCATGGGCGGCTCTATACTATTCTTAGAGGGTTCAAATGAACCCCGACTTCCACCAAAAAAAAAAATTTATATATAAAAATACTTTTTTAGTTTAATACTATAATTTTTTTCTTAAAAATATATTTGTACACTCTAACTTAAAGTGTACACTCCCTTATTACAAGTATTTCCAACTCTAAGAATAAAACGTAAGTGTTTGTGAATTGTAAGTGTCACTATTTTTTATAAATTTATATTATGTGTGTGAGTGTGTCTAATATTGATTGTGTGCATTACTTTTTGTTATAATATTATTCGTGTGAATTATGATGTGTGTGGATGTTTGTGTGTACTTTATAATATAAATATATATAGTTTAATAATTAGGAAATAGATATGGTTTGTTACATGTGTGTATATTGTTATCATGTTATAATAACTTTTTGTTATAAAGTTAGTAAAATTCAAGAAAAAAAAATGTAAAGTTAGCGATTGTCCAAGCATTTGATTGGTTAAGTAGACACTAGTGTATAATTTTATGTATAAATGATTGTGGTTGTGTGCGTCAATAATTAATACAAAGTCAATGAGTTTAGTTTAGTCATTTAGTTTAAAATATTTTTATAAAAACAATAACAAATAGATAATAAAAACTGCATAAAAATAAAAATGTTAGATAAACTTAACAAAATAAAATGATTATAGGCTCATAGCTACACACATTGGCAATAGATACTTATAATGAACTATTATATAACAATTCAAAATCTGAGTACTTGTAGAAGGAAATTGTAAAACTTCATGTATTATTTATTTTTATTTTTTTTTTTTTGGTAACTCGATATATTCAAGTTCTTTTTTTATTAAAATTTTTTAATGAATCCCCTAAACAAAATTCCTGAAGCATGTGACCTGTTATATATACCAGGTTAACTAGAGTAAGCTTACTATCACAACAATTTTCACAATTTGCCTACGCGGTGAGTTGTAAGTGGTGAAAAAAAAAATGGTGAATCCACAGTTTCATCACTCACAAATTGCTACATGTACAAGTTGTGGCAAAGTTATGGAAATGGTCGTAGTACCAAACTTAGCTTTTTTTTTTTTTTGAGTGAACATCTTCCTGAATTATATTAAAACAAACTAGAAAGGTACATTAGTGTGAACTAGATAAGAAATGTATGGTAGAATAGATTCCATCCAAACAGAGAGGGGGAAAGACAACCTAGCTCTCCTGATTAAAGTATGAGTAATAGCATTACCCTACCGCATAGTATGAGAGAAGGAACAAGTTTAATAAACCCGCAATAGACTTACAATCTTTGACAATATGACCTATGTATGATCGGTTTGAAAACTTTCCCTTGAGGACCTTGAACACTATTTTGAATCTCCTTCGAAAACAGCTCGATGAAGTCCCAACTCCATTGTGAAAAGAATAGCTCTCCTCACTGCCAAAGCTTTTTTAAATTTCCACACTTGAAGGTATGTTAAAATGTTCAGCTAAGGAAGACTTACTTGCTTAAATATTAAAGTTACCAAAACACACACACACACAAAAGTGATGATATAATACAATTTATTGTCATTTATACAAATGTTTGGACGAGTGTCATTTCAATAAATCCCAAACATAATTAGTGAAATTTGCCCTTGTATGTCTATATCTTACCGAAAATAATTTTAATTAAAAAATTATAGGAAATAAACTTCAATTACTCATTTATTTTATTTGTTTTCAATTTTTACATCAACTTTTCTTTAGTTGTTTATATCATGCAAAAGGAAAATGCTAGAGTTATTATTATTATTTTTTTTTTTTTTTTTACAAACTGCTAATTTAGTGAATAGTTGTTAGTAAGTAAAAAAATGATGTATGTGGTGGGCCTAGATAAAAGGTAATAAAAATTTGTCACCTTAACCGTTTATAAAATGTTGTAAAAAAGTTTGAGGCTATAGAATTACTCTATGCACACACAAAAAAAAAAATAATAATAATAATAATAAACCCAAAAAATTATTATATAAATTCACTATTTATAACAAAAAAATTAATCAAATTTAATTTTAAAACAAAATAAAATTTTGTATTATCTTTTCAGTCTTAAATTTTCATTGATTTTGTAGCAAAGTTAAAATAGTAGAGATTATTGTATCAAAAAAAAAAATTAGTAGAGATTAGCAAAAAAAGTTAAAATAGTAGAAACTGATAAAGTTTGAAACGAGAGCCCCCCAAAAAAAAAAAAAAATTTTGAAACAGACAAAAGCCTAATAACGAAATACATTCATTTTAAAATGGGCCAGCCCAACCTGCAGTTTTAATGGGCCAATGCTAAAAACTGAAACCCATACCCATGCGGGTTCGGGTCAAATAGTACCTTCAATATCACTTCCCCAAATCAGTCGTAGAGACAAAGAAAGAGAGAGAGAAAACGAAACCTACAAAACCCTAAACCCTAATTCTCTCTTTGCCGCCGGAATTCCTTTGTTCTTAAAATCCATCAAGGTAGCGTCTTTTTCTCTCATATCAGCTTCTGTTCACAGTTTCTGCTTATGTGGGGTTCTACTTCTATTCTATGTGTGTGTGTGTATGTTTTTGTTCATGATGATAATCATGAAATAGAATTGGTTTATTGAGTTCTTTTGAATTTTTTAGTTATAAAAAGAGAAACCCATTTGGCATTTAGCATTTACCTTAACAAATTTTGTATGAGTTTTGTGTATGTGCTACCCATGTGCTTTACATAGTAGTGTTATGTTTAGTTATGAGGGTCTTATTTGTTGATGATAGAAAGAGAAACCCATTAGCCTGAGCTTGTCAATTGTTGCTCAAGCTTGGGCGTGTGTTGGGAGGGGGGGTGATATGGTGTTAGTTGTGGGGTTGTTGTGAATTTGTTAGTTGTAGAGTGAAAAACCCATTTAGCTTGTGCTTAACAAATTTTGCTCGAGCTTGTGTGTGCATGTGTGTGTGTCTGCATGTGCTCTTGAGATGATACTAGTTATGATGTTTTTCGAATTTGTTAGTCATAGAAAGAGAAATCCGCTTAGCTTGAGCATAAAATTTTTTGCTCAAGCTAACTGGGTTCTAGGTAGCTCAAGTAGGATTGAATTCTGCCTACACATAAAAGAAACCCATTGGTGTGTTCAATACTGTATCTTTTAAGGAAATATATATATTTGCTCAAGCCAAGCTTGAGTGGAGGCTGAACGTGAATAACTGGATTATCTGTCTTGCCTTGGCTTATTCTGAACCTGTTTATATTAATTCAGTTGCAAGTATTATGATTTGTATAAAACTGGTTGATAGGTTGTTGGAAAGTCATTGTTTTAATATTTTTCATTGATCTTTACGTTTTCAACTCTATTTTCAACTTATACTTCTTTGTTTTTACAGCTGTAATGGGTGCAAGTAAGAAAAAGGGTGGTGCTAAGTCACAAAAATCTGCACCTAAAAAGAAACAGAAGAATGAGCTTTTTGTTGTTAAAGACGCAATTGCAAAGGAAGATGACCTTTCAGACCATTCTGATAGCCTGAATGAAGAAGTATTGGAACGTGCAAGTAAGAAAAAGGGTGGTGCTAAGTCACAAAAATCTCCACCTAAAAAGAAACAGAAGAATGAGATTTTTGTTGTTAAAGATGCAATTGCAAAGGAAGATGACCTTTCAGACCATTCTGATAGTATGAGTGAAGAAGAATTATCGGAACATGAGGAGTTTGATGGAGATGAGCAAGATTTTGGTTCTGGTTCGGACATTTTTTCCGATGGGGATGATCCATTAGCTAATGATTTCCTCCAAGGAAGTGATGACGAAGGTATCATGTTTCTTGATGTTTATGGTTTGTGTTCTATTTATTTTTTTTATTCTAATTATTTGATTATTGGATTTTATTTTATTATATTGGTGCAGAGGAAGGGTCGGGCTCAGATTTGGATTCAGATGCAGATTCAGATTCAGAAGGATCTGATATTGAAAAGAAGTCAAGAGCTATTGATGCAGAAAAGGCGAGGGAAGAAGAAGAAGCTGAGGAGGAAATGCAGCTCAACATTAAAGAGGAATCTGATGAATTCAGACTGCCTACTAAGGAGGTTTATTTGTCTTTTAGTTATTTGGTTTCTGAATTTCAATAAAATCTCTGACTTGCTCAGTTGAAATATTCTATTATGATGCTGATTTCTCATTTCTTCAAATAACTTAGGAACTTGAAGAGGAGGCACATCAGCCCCCTGATCTTTCAAATCTCCAAAGAAGGATAAGAGAGAGTAAGTAATATTCCCTTTTTTTTAATAATTCCTTTACTAACTTCAAAGTCCACCTGCTCTGTTGATCTTCAAATTTAACATTACTTTTTTATCTTTAGTCATTCGAGTACTTTCAAATTTTAAGGCTTTGAGGCAAGAGGGGACAGCAAGGAAGGATTATGTCGAGCAGCTTAAGAAAGATTTAAGTTCATACTATGGCTACAATGACTTTCTAATTGGGGCCTTAGTGGAGGTGGATGATCACTCTCTCTTGTATATTCACTGTATTATGTTTCCTCTCACCCCCTATAAAAGGGGGAAAAGACCTTTGGGGTGTCTCAGGGGACTTCTCTATAACATTTTTTGTTTTCCTTTTCCTTTATAGATGTTCCCAGTTGTTGAACTTCTGGAACTTATTGAAGCGTTTGAGAAGCCACGGCCCATATGTCTGCGAACTAACACTTTGAAGGTGACATAACAGTTGGACACTACTAGATCTTGTTTTACATTTTTCTACTCAATATCTTACATCCTATTAAAATATTGTTTTGTCTGTATTTAGACACGGAGGCGGGATTTGGCAGATATTCTGATAAACAGAGGAGTAAACCTGGATCCCTTAAGCAAGTGGTCAAAAGTAAGGAGTGCCTTTGGAAAAGTTCTTCCATTCTCACTCAATTTTGTTTTATACTCAACAATACAAGACATACTCATATTACCATTGCAGGTTGGACTGGTTGTATATGATTCACAAGTGCCCATTGGTGCAACTCCTGAATATATGGCTGGTTTCTACATGGTAGGTGGCTTATTTAGTTTGCATTCTGCATATTTTGTGGTATACTGAGGGCTCACATTTTGGTTGTTCACAGCTCCAAAGTGCAAGCTCCTTTTTACCTGTCATGGCTCTTGCTCCTCAAGAGAAAGAACGGATCGTAGATGTAGCGTAAGTGTCACTTGCAGATTGTTAGCTATTATTTTGCATTGATCTTCCCACAAAGTATGTGGTATCTTTACTTATAGTCTAGCCATGTGAAACTGTGTTCTCATATTTTTGCAAATACCTTGGGCAACTTGTAGCTCCACTGAAAAGTTCTAGTATTGCAACTCTGTAGTAGTGTAGCTGCACTTTTGACATTATCTCAGGAAAACAGAGTGGAACATATGCATATGGGTTATTGTAACATCTATTGCTTATGTTGAAACTATTTACTTTGCTCAAGCCTTAATAAAAATAACAATGAAGTGGAAATTCTGATGGAAATGTGGGAGATATAATCTCAGCACACTTACAACTTGCTCTCTCTCTCTCTCTCTCTCTCACACACACACACACACAAAGAGTTTGTATTTAAGAATATAAATTTATTGAACATGCATTATATAATGTTATCCTTTTGGTAGAAATGTGATTTGCTGCATTGCCAGATTGGTTGTATATCAAGGAGGGATTAAGTTTATTATGAAATGAAAAGATAATGCCTATAATTTCTATTCAAATCAATAAAGCTGGCTGACTTATTAAAAAAAAGAGATAATGCCCGTAACATTATACAACTCTTGCAATTACAAACAGTATATTGTTTCTTTGTATAACAGTTTGTTCCTGTTGCAGGGCTGCACCTGGCGGCAAAACAACTTACATTGCGGCTCTAATGAAAAATAGTGGTATGTGGTGATATCTACGTAATTTAACTGATTCAGATGTGGTTGTGTATATATTTATGTTTCAATTTCAGCTGTTTCTCCTTACCTATTATAGTCGTGTACGCCAGATTTAGAAGTAATCCCAGCATGGTAAAGCCTCTCAAAAAGTTGTAACTGAATTATCGTCATCCTGATTCCATTTATTTTATGCATGAAGCAACTTATCTTGTTAAACAGATTTCTGTTAAGACACTTTTCAGGTGTAACTTACCTGTTATGAAAGAGAAATATAATACAATGTATATGATGAAAGTCATAAAAAATTTCTTATATTCTTCTATACTTGAAGTGACTGATCTTTGTTCTTATTCATGCCTCAATTTCCATTGTAACTTGCACAAGTAAACAAGAAAGTCATAGGGTGGAATTTTTAGTACTCCCCGTCCTTTTTTTTTATGGCATGGAACCTCACCAAGGTTGGGCCCTTTGGATCCACCCTTGGGAAGTAAACCACAGATACACGACCTCACCCACTAGAGCTGTGTATCAGATAATTTAGAGAAACTCTTAGTGGGGATCGAACCCAAGATGTCTGGGTCTTCAGCTCAACCCAAGCCTCCAACCACTAGGCCTCACCCTGACAGGTGTCTTTTTGTTGGTCTTGTTTAGAAAATCCAACTTTTTTTTTTCAGAAGTAACAATTTTATTAAAAAGCACAAAAAGGGGTGCAACCCTAGTGCTCAGCATGTAGACAAAGGAAAAGCCAAAAGCTAAGAAAGCATACAATGAATTATCTAAAATTCATATCATCCAAAAGTCAATTATTATTACTTACAATAATTAATATGCATAATTTTTTTTTTGGCTAATTATTAAGTAATAGAAACGTTTATTATCAACATGTGACAATTTGATTCCTTGAGAAATTATTAGTTAATTTAGATTATTGAATCATAGTACCTTAATCATCAAAGAGTCGAATGTTTATATTGCTCGAAGGGAAAAGATGTACGATGCCTCATCATTAAGATATCCACGTGCTTCTGTGTACTTATAAAAACACATGTGCTGCTGTGATCAATACTTTTCTTATTTGCCGAGTACTGTTAAGAAGTTCCATATTTCTATTCCTTTATTTTCTGGTGTTCTGATGCCCTTTTCACCAGGAATTATTTTTGCAAACGAGATGAAGGCACCAAGGCTTAAGTCACTCACTGCAAATCTGCATCGTATGGGAGTGACAAACACTGTAGTTTGCAACTATGATGGAAGGGAGGTTAGCTTCTTTGAAGCTCTTTTATAAACTATAGAAAGTGTTAATATTTGATGACTGTGATTTTATTGAGCCTGCATTCTTGTTTAGCTTTCAAAATGGCTCTTTGTTGATTAGGAAAATATTTTTTTTATGTTTGTTGCAAAGTAGTTCTCAATCTAATTGAGCCACATAATCTGTTATATATGATGATAAAACATGCTAATTATGTCTAATGTTAAGCATATATTAGAGAGAGTTGGTTTATTGCTTAGAACAGCCATTTGGAGTGTTGCAGTAAGTCCTAAGGGTGCTCATTCATCTCATGTATTGTTTTTCATTCTCCTGCTTCAGCTCCCCAAGGTTTTTCGTAACTCTGCTGATAGAGTATTGTTGGATGCCCCTTGCAGTGGGACTGGGGTAAGCAATTGGGGTGATCTTCAACTATTTACTCTCTTTGGTGAGCTTCTTTTTTCATATAATATTTAGTAAAACTAAATGATCTCTTCTTATTTTACAGGTTATATCTAAAGATGAGTCTGTTAAAAACACTAAAAGCCTTGATGAAATACAGAAATGTGCCCATTTGCAGAAGGTAGATTTGGACTTTCTGCGTTCTTAAGCCTCTAAAATTTATCTTAGGAGTTCTTGTTTATTACTTCTTTAACTAATAAGTTAGAAGGGGTAGAAGCACACTTATCAAAAAAAGAAAGGAAAAAAGGAGTAGAAAGCACAGTGCAGTTATGGTATTGCTCTTATTACTAGTGTTAATTTAAAGCCAAAATATCAAAATTTAACACTAGTCAGTGCTCCTCAATCCCTAATTGTTTGGAACTGAAATGCACTAGAAAATCATTGCTATGTAACATATTTTACTTGCTTAGGGAATGGCAGTTTTTTTTTTTTTTTTGAATAAGTCAGAGAATGGCAGATCATTCTATCCTTCCTTTCTTTGTTAAGCTGATCATTTCAGATGTTTTAGCATGTGGAGCTCTTTTGAGCTGTGTTCTTTTTTTCTGTAGCAACTGATACTTGCCGCGATTGACATGGTCGATGCCAATTCAAAATCTGGGGGTTACCTTGTTTACTCCACCTGCTCCATAATGGTTGCTGAGGTTTGTCTCTTAAGAACACCATTGTTATTTCCTTTTCAGCTTATCCTTGCCCCCTCCCCCTTTCTCCTCTTTCCCATCCTAAAGTTACATCTCTTGCAGAATGAAGCAGTTATAGACTATGCACTCAAGAAGAGGAATGTTAAACTAGTATCTTGCGGGCTTGACTTTGGGCGTCCAGGGTAATGATATTTTCTCACTCTTGTGCACCACACCTGTTGTCATACCTTGTAGTCTGTCAATTAATTATGCTTTCCCATCCACCAGGTTTATCCGGTTTAGAGAACAGCGCTTTCACCCATCCTTGGAAAAGACAAGGCGCTTCTATCCTCATGTTCACAATATGGATGGTTTTTTTGTGGCAAAGGTAGGTATTGATTTTTGATAATGATATTTTTCTTAAATAGAAAACATTTTACCCTTGTGAAGGGGACTTTATTTCTCTAACTTAGCTTGCTAAACTGTATAGACAAGTAGCAAATGACGTCCTTTGTCAGAGCTCCCCTGTATTAATGAAAATGCTCTCAATTATGTTGGTAGCCATATTGAAAGTAGAAAAAAATGCAAAAAGTTATCATGGGCTTCTCATCATGTAACAAACACTGACTGTCAGTGTCCTTGACCACTCAATTTTAATTCTACCCATTTATTCTAAAGTAGTTAGATGTAGTTTATATTGTTCCTTTGGAAGTTGTAGTCTGTCAGTTATATCAATGCCCCCACCCAAAAGAAAAAGGGAAAATAGAATTGTGGAATCTAGACAGTCTGCACATGAATGGCCTGCAGTTCCAGGCTTGGAATGAATATGATGGACAACTTCATTGTAGTTAAAGACTGGGTCAGGAAGTCTCATTGCCACAAAAAACTTTGGCCAAAATTATTTTCCTTGAAAAGTCACTCTGTCCAAAGTTATTAGTCTAGACCTTGTCTTTTGGATAGTTTATACATTGTCATGCTCTGTAACTTAACGTGCGTAGTTTTGATTTCTCATTCTTATAACTTTTTTACCAAAAAAAAAAATTTGCAGCTGAAAAAGGTGAGCAATTCAAAGCCAGCCCCAGAAATTTCTGAACCAACAGAAACAGTGGAGCAAGGTTCAATGACTAATGAGAGTGGCAGCAGAGAGAATGCTGAGGAATTGATGGATGGCACTACAACAGAAAATAAGGTTTTGAAAAACGGTTTTATTAAAAATGGCAAAAAAGAAACCCCAGCTTCTTCCAAAAACAGGAAGAAAAGGAAATTCCCATCTAGAGAGGTGATCTCAAAAGAAAGGTAAAAGCTGTGCCTGTGTTTAAACTTCATCTTTTCTTCTACAAAAACGATTGCATCTATACATCCAATTTAATATAACATAATATAAGGTTTTACATCATAAGGTGTTGTGACTTGTTAGAGTGAGAAATAATGAAAAATCTGATGAGTTTAGTCATGAACCCAGTAAGGTTCCATTTGGCACTTCAGTGAGACATGGGTCAATTTTTGTAATAATTATCTCATGGAACGGACAAATGCATCCTCCCTTGGAAGTGGAAGGGAGGATGCATATATTCGATGTGTAAGATACCTTCTATTTTTGATAGAACAGAATCATAATTCATTTCAAACACCTGCAGGGAAGAGAAGAGAAGAGCATTGAGGGAACAAAAGGTTGTCAGGAAGAGGAGTTGAGAGTGGAGTGTGACCAGTGGCAACACATGAATCATGGTCAGTAAATTACTAATGGCTAAGTTTTGGAACAATCAACCTACAATACTTAATTCATAGTGGGAGTCTTCGCCAATGAAGCAGGCTGGGGTTGGCAATGTGATCACAGCAGAATGAAGGAATGGTTCTGGCAAGTACTTCAGGCCTTTTGTGCTGATATCTCCAGCTTTATATATAATATCAAAATTTTGACTGTGTAAACATCAGTGGAGGGGGGGGACTTGGAATTGCTCACATTTCTTGGGCGGTACAAGTCCAAGAAGTTTTGTTTCTCTTTTATTTGTCAAAGAATCAATCCTGATATTTACTAATATTATTAGTATGTTGTTGTGGAGGCATTTCCTTTGTGTGTTTTACTTGCGTTAAATGTTTTCCACTAGAACTTTGTGGTAACATGACATCTATAATCTGCCATTGGTTAATTGTTGATCAGAATGCTACATTTTTTGTTTCTGCTAATCCAACCTGGACTCGGATACCAAGTGAAGTGAGCCAGAATGCCTAGATATCACTAAGTCTTAAAAAGACTAAAAACTGTCCTGGACCAGCACAAAGAATTTCATTCCTCACAAAACTTAACAAACTTATTCCAATCATACAATGATCCCGAAAAAGTAACCTATATGTGTGTTGTATAGGGATAGAAAGAACCTGAAAAGGACCTAACAAAAACAAGTGTTTGCCAAAAACAAGCAACTATTTGCCAAAAACAAGTAAAATAAATACAATACATTGAATTTGTCAATCCAATCAACTAATCAAGTCCCCGCACACTAGCTGAATTAAGATTCAATAATCATAGAGTAGATATCATATAGATTCTATACTTTTAAAAAAAAAAAATGAATTTATAATTTTCTTCTAAATGTTGGTTAAATATTGCGCTAGGCTATCGTCTAAGGCTGAAAAATGTCTTGGATTAGCACAAAGTTCTCACAAGTCTTCACAAACTTATTCTATTCATACAATAATAAATAAAATAAAATCTAGTCAAGTGCTATATATAGATAAGATTAAATATATATATATATATATATATATCTAATGTAACAAATATGTAACTTTTTTTTTCTTTAACGAGATAACAAATATGGAACTTTGTGAGGTGTAAAACACAATATCCATAACTTCAATTCAGAATTCAACAAATATGTACATCATTTTACATTATAAGTTCAATTCAGAATTTACCAAGCTTCACATACATAAATCATAAATGAATGGAGGTGTAAAACACAATATCCATAAAAAAGACAGCATGCTCTTCTATGCTTTGGCATCATCAGATATTTTACTTCTTCCCCCTGAAGTATTAGTAAGAAAATGGATTCAAGGATTCAAACCCCAAACCTGAATTTCATAAAAACGGAACACTCTTTCTAAATAACTAAAATTTGCTAAGAATTTTGTTAGTTGCCCGGTTAGGAAAGAATATGTAATACTAACATCTCGAGTTTTCAAAACTTGAGATCCAAAGTTTTCAGAACTCAACCTAAGAGTTTTTCATTTGCTGACTCGGACAAGTTTGTCGACTCGGATCTCGAGTTTTGAAAACTCGCTAAATAGAACTCGATTTTATAAAACTCGAGATCTAGTTAACGTTTTTCATATAACCCAGTTTTAGAAACACTCTTTACCCAAACATAAAACCTAAAAACACTCTCAACGGATAGCGACTCAGTCACACTCACGCCAAAATTTTCAAACTTCCAAAATTTCAAAATCACTCACTCTCACTCCTAAATCAGCTACCCCTTTGCTCTCAGTCTCCCACGGGCTGTCGTCTGCTCTGTTTACCTTCGTCGTTCTTCAGTCTTCTGCTTTGTATCTTCGTCGTTCTTCATCTCGCTTGCTAGGTAACAGTTCTCCGATCCTGTTTTGCTGAATTTATGTTATAGAATTAGGCTTTTTTCATGGTGGGTTACGCATTGTTAGAAATGTAAATGTTAGAACTCATTCTTTGATGTTGTTCTGTAATGGGTTGTTGATAATGAGACTAGATGCTGTTTTTTTTTTTTTTTTTTTGAATTGTTTGCTGGTGGAGATTTTTACTGACCCACACTGTTTCTATAATTTATGACGTGGTCTTTGGGTAAGTGATATAAATATGTTACATGGGGATTTGATTAAGAGAATTTGTTAAATTTCGTACTATAGACCTTAAGGAAAAGACAAGTTGATAAGTAATCTGGTTTTGTTTAGAATGATCAATGAGGAAGAAGCTTAATAAAATAAATTAAATAAAAAAAAAAAGCTCCTCCACGCATGTGCAATTAAAGCACAGACCCATGTATCTGTATGGATTGACTGACATTTAAAACGTCAATTGAGGCCAAACTTTTGTAGGATTTGCACTGCAAAGAGCCCAAGAGTAATTATATATTTTATTTTAAATCCATAGTGTTTGATAAAATGCTTGAAAGAAAATTTATAAATTTTATTTCGGACTTGACAATTCTATTAATCATATTTGTTTGTTTTGTATTTTGTTGGGGATTAGAAACAGTGAAATTGGGAAAAGTTTATTAAAGCACTTGCATATACTTAGCTTGTGTTCATTTTTTCCCCATGTTATATGCTAAGTAATCAGTGTTGTTTGGTTCTCAAGGATTGGTTGGTCTCATTGTGTTTTCTTTATTGTTGCTCATGCCAATCTTGGTTCTATGGTGTATCAACCTGTAACTAACATGAGTGAAAAAAATTAACATAGGCTACGGGTAAGAAAGTTTTTATTATTTTGAAGTGAATAATTTGACAGCAAATTTTGTATTAAGGATTATTTGACAATAAATTTTTAAAATAATCACCACAATCTACCCATATTCTATATGTCCTACTTAATGACAAAAACTCAATTGCCCAAAATAAGAAACAAAGAAATAAACAAAGAGAACCACAAATGTACAAATTAAGAACTAAGTGGGTAGAATACATGATGTCGTGTCGTCATTATTTGAAGGTTAGCTTAGAATCTATATAAACTTAGAATCTCTTTGTATGAAAACCTATCTGCTTCTTGGTATTTAAAAAAATTGTTAAATATGTTTTATAGGTACACCTTTATAAAAAATGTTAAACCATGTCTAGCACAACCATCATTGAAATGACTTACTTTTTTCATTTCATTGTACCATTGATTGGGTATCATGGCCCGAGAGAGCCTTAACAAAATCAAATTGTGTTTTTTGCTTTGCCTAGACATGAATCACTAAGCGACCTTGACACTGCTATAGTTAAACTACTATTGAAGATGCTTGATAAAATCAATGTCTTGGTTAGACATTTCATATGACAAGGGATAGGTTCAAAGAGTTTGATATGCACAACGGTTGCGGTTAATTGTTTATCACTCTTATCCTCCTTATTGTATTATGTACCAACTTTTGGCTGATGCATGGGGGGTTTGCTACTCCAGACGTTGTATTTCCTAGCTTTTGTTTAATTCAAGTTCCGGTTGACCCAAAAAAAAATAATAATAATAATAAATAGAGAAAAAATGCTTTCACCTTGTCTCTCTATGTGAGTCTTTTTATTTTCATGGGTGATGTCTCTGAAGCAGAACTTATCAAAAAATAAAAAAATAAAAAAAGAAGAGATTAGTATCTTGACGAATTTGCAAGACTTGACCAATTTGCAAGACTTGACCAATTTCCAACACAAATCAAGCATGATTGTAAGACTTGACCACTTTGCAAGATTTTAGGTTGGAGAAAAGCATTTTTGCATTTTTGCTTAGGTTGAGATTAGTAGGTCTTATTTTTATGATGTATACGTGTGTGCTGCTTCTCAATTTGAGTTGATAGGGCTTGTATCTATGTGATGTGTGTGTGTTGTGTCTATTTGAGTTGTTGTATTTGTATTTGTGCGATTTATACTGAGATGATCAATTTTGCTCTATTTGTAAATATCTATTGTGATTGTGCTAATAAGGATTGTTTTTTTGAATATGTTCATGATTAGGGTATGCATTGCATGATTATTTTTCGATTGAATTTAGTAAGATATGATGACATTGTATGCTACGTATAATATGGTATTTTGTGTATGTAAATGAATAATTAGTAGAGTTGGGTTGCATGTGCATGCCTTGCTACAACACACATAACCAATAGGTCTTGAACCCCTACTCTTATGAGGAGATAATTGAATTTGGGCTAAAGCTCATATTCGGTCTTTTTACTGTTTTAAATGCTTTTTCTTCATGATTTAGCTGTGAAATTTCAAATCCATCTCTCATGTAGATAATTACATGTGTATGTGTGTGTGTGAGAAAAGGCTAGAGAAATAAAGGATTCCACTTGTATTGAGATATTATTTTTAAAAATAACTTACCAATTACATAGGAACATAAAAGATCAAGGTTGGATTGAATCCCCAATTACAGCAAAGTACTGTATTTAATCTTGAGTTATAGATGTACTTCTTCTTGCTTTCCATTTTTTTAGCATCATTTTTTAAATAATGGAAATAAGCTGCTTTTCAGTATAGATTTCCTTGCATGTAGAATAGCATTCCTTTGCCCCCACACTAATAATGATCTCACAGTAGCACTCTTTGCAGTATGGAGCCTCGGATTGATGAGGAGCCACAGATGTTGGAGCCTGGTCCGCGTATTAGATCATTGTTGACGCGACAATCACATCATCGATCAGAGGACATTTGGAATGGCGAGGTGAAATATCTAGTTCTAACAACCGCTTCAATGTTTACGTTATCTTTGACTTTTAGTTAGCAAGTTCTTTGAAAGTGTATTTCTAGTTCTAACAACTACTATAATTTTTATTGATTTTGCAGGACTCGGGTGCACTTACGTGCCGTGGTCGCACTAAGGAGATGGCAAACATTCAAATGCGAGATAATCGGGTGATTGACATTATCAAGTTGCTAAGGCTTGAAGGATTGTTTAGGGCCCCTTCCAGAGAGATAGATAATTGCCTTATAACGGCCCTAGTTGAGCGATGGCGCCCGGAGACTCATACGTTCCATCTTCCACATGGTGAGATGTCAATCACCCTACAAGATGTGGAGGTCATTTTCGGACTTCCTATTGACGGTGAGGTCTTGGTTGGGCCGACTGCTGTGTTAGATGGAACTTGGAGCACTCTTTGCATGGAGTTGCTTGGTTTTACTCCGGCGAATGACAACAAAACTTTGGTGGGGCAAAGAATTCTCATCAGCCGCCTTCTTGAGGCCATTGCAGCGCCACTGCCTCATGACGCAACAGAGAATGAGATACACAAGTATGCCCGATGCTATATTTTAGCGCTACTAGGGGATAAGGTTTTTATGGACAAGTCGGGAGATAGGGTGCATTTGATGTTTTTGGAGCAACTGCGGAACGTTCGTGATCCGCCACAGTATAGTTGGGGCAGTGGTTGCTTGGCCTGGTTGTACAGAGAGTTGTGCCGGGCAAGCGAGAATGGGGCATCGCAGATTGGTGGGGCGTGCACCTTGGTCCAGTATTGGGCATGGGCAAGGTTGCCATTCTTGTGCCCGAGGATAGAGCCTCCACCTGGATGTGATTATGGCCCGTGGCCGTATGCTCCACTTGCTTTTAAGTAAGTTTTTTTTTTTTTTGATATTTAGTGTGTTATGCAATGTACTTTTCTTAGTAATTAAGTAGCTACTTATCTTATGTTATTCGCTCGTAACTGTAGGTGGGTGCGGGTGCCAGGCTCGAAGAGTAGGCCATCTGGGATGGCGTTGGTCTACTATCGTGAGCAACTAGTTACAATGCAACCGAACCAGGTAATAATATTCAAAAGTTCTGTTCGATTATGTTCATTTTCCTTACGAATACGATTGCTTCATACTTTAACATATATGCCGTTTTAATTTTTGTTTTTCCTTGTATCTATGTATTCTCCCTTGTTTCACATTTGAAGATGCTATGATAATTGTTTTTTGTTTCTATTGTAGATTGTGTGGCAGCCATACGAGGCACACTTTGTCCACCTTCCTGACTTCTGCGTTGCAGGGAGGGGTACGTGGACAGCAAGGGTGCCGCTTGTGTGTTTTTGCATAGTGGAGACACATCACCCAGACCGTGTCCTTCGACAGTTTGGGTTGGCGCAAGAGCGGCCTGACCATGTTGTGTACGATGAAAGGCTACATAGAATAGACTTGCGTGGGAAGGTGGAAAAGAATTGGAGGCAGGAGCATGAACCATATATCATTTCTTGGAATAGCAGAGAACAACGAGTTTGTCGTGCACCTCCTCAGACTGGTGAGATGGCCCGCGATCATGACTATTACGAATGGTACCGTCCGGTCACTCGAACGTATATCGACCGCAACAGCGCTAGATTACATCAGATGGTAATGTGTTCTAATTATATTTTATTGCTTCCTTTGTTTTTTCTTTAGTACATGTACGAACGTAGAATCAATTGATTTCTTCTTTCAACAAATTTGGTTTGATCTTACTGACATCCAATTAAAAAGAGTTTTTGTTGCATATAGTATCATAATAAAACTTTCACTTTTTAGTTTAGATGAGTATTTAAGTATATTAATAAGTACTATATTATGCATTCTATAATTGTTACATAAATGTGGAAAATTCTGATTGTACTAGTTTTTTCTCTATTTCAGATTGAAAGTCATTTAGCGTTGTTGAAATGGCTTCCTGTAGGCAGCCGAGAACACAACCATGTCCGGCGCATCCTATATAATGTGGCTGGACTTGGTGGTGATCCTACAGCGACTGGGCAGGCAAACAATCGTACTGAGACTGAATCAGCAACTACTGCAGCCCCAAGCACAAGTGCAGCACCCGTAACTACACCGACCCGTGGTCGGCGTGATACTGCAAGCCCAAGCACAAGCGCAGCTAGGGGTCGTGGTCGGCTTGCTACAGCAAGCCCAAGCACAAGCACAGCTAGGGGACGTGGTCGGCCTGTTACAGCAAGCCTAAGCCCAACTGCAGCTAGGGGTAGTGGTCGGCCTGCTACAGCAAGCCCAAGCACAAGTGCAGCTAGGGGCAGTGGTCGGCCTGCTACAGCAAGCCCACGCACAAGTGCAGCTAGGGGCCGTGGTCGGCGTGCAACAACCCCTCGGGTTGTAAGTAGTCCTGAGATACCTGCTCCCATCCCGCACGCATCTCCCCAGCCTGAGGTCCCTCCACCCATCCCAGTTGCATCTCCTCAGTCCGAGGTCCCTCCACCCATGGTAGATGTATCTCCTCATGGTGAGGTCCCTTCACCCACCCCACCTTCGCAGCCCAGTCCCTTCACCCCTTGTATGCAACCTGAGACACCCTTATACCCACCCACCAGCTCCAGTGCACTCACTTTACCCATGGACCCACCCAGTATTGAACCCATGACAATGATCCCCACTCCTGGCCTATACATAGAGCATCATGACCCACCTACCTCATCCTTATCTGACCCTTTAGGACCTCCGGTAGGGATTGACCCGCTACAGCCAGATATTGATGTACCGGACGAGCATCCCCCTCATCAGCCGTCACCCCCACGAGGTAGACCGCAACGTGCTAGAAGAGCACCCACTTGTGGGACAGGTGGACACAAAATAGGACACAAAGGCAGCTCTATGGTACGATAACATTAATTATGCTGTTTACGCCTATTTTGCAATATGCTATTTATTCTTATCATTAGACTGAATATTGATTGTATGCACCTAATATCTTTGCAGCATGATGATGAGCCTAAGGCTGATGCCCCGCAGCCTCCTCCCCCGCCCAAACATTACACGAGGGTTAAAAAACGCAAAATTGGTGAACATTGAAACAGAGGTTTGTTAAAGATGCATGCAGCAAATTACCTTGTGTTATGAATGGTGCATGTGAGATATATGTCATAGTAAATTCTCAAGAAGTGTTTATACCATATATCTTAAAACAGTGGGTTCTTGCAGGTGACAAGAAGTGTTGATACCGAGCGTGGTGATCTAAGCCCACAAGAAAAGAAAACTGTTGATGCAATTGTGAAAGCTAGGTATTTCTTATAATTCTCTTTTTTGTATTTAAATACTCTTGCTAAAAAAACTTTTTTAATATTCTTGCAATTTGCAGTGAGTACCCTTTGTCAACAGAAGTTGGATCAAGAAATAAAAGACCGTGAAGAGAAGTACTCCGAACTTGACTCAAAATTTAGCAGGCTTCACAAACGAGCAAAACAACCGATACAAGATGTTCAAAAGGTAAATTGCCTTTTGGCCTTTCTGCCTTGGTTTGCAACTTCATGATACCGTTCATCTTGCCATGTTTTAGGATGAACTTGTTCTGATGCACATTAATTGTTAAATGTTAAGCTTCTAAGCCAGTTCTTTGATTTTCTCCGCTTTTCCCATATTTTGTATCTTTTTGAATGCTTGTGACTGGTTTCCATATTCAGACACATTATCTTTGAGAGGCCTTTAGCAAAACACATCCTTGAAATAATGCCCTCTAATATGACTTTGCCCGTAAAACTGCATCTTTTTGGGGACCAAATCTCCTGTGATATTTTCAGATAATTATATTATTGTGGTGTCTGTATTAAATATCCTATGTGAGTTCCAAAAGTTTCCATAGAAATGGTGCTATTGTTAGAGCGTGTCAGCTTTTGTGCCTGTCCTTTTTAACGGGCAGTGCACTTTGTGTCTCCTGATTTGGTAAAATGCTGGTTCACGGAACCTTGATGGGCACTTTTATATTGTCAAAGGTCCTGTTGTAGACTTAAAATTTAAAGAAGTAAAAAAACCTTATGCTTCGACAGGAAATATTACTAGAAAAAAAATCTTCCATTGAAATTTATTGAGGTTTTACTCACCTTGATGTAGCCAGTGAAAAATTTAGGTTTGTGTAAGTATCTCTCTCTGCTATGGAATTTTATTTTTCCTGGAATAGTTTTGTGGTTAATATTTCATTAAAACAGATATACGAGACCCATTGTAAACGGATATAGAGGATTTAGAGTTCATGCATTTATTTATTTTTGTCATCGCCATTTTTGGAGTGACATGTATGGGTGATTTTATAATAATGCATTTGAGCTGAAACTGATAATTGTCACTAAGTTGCCTCACTTGAAAAAAATGAACAAAGAACTTAGAGAAAAGGTAAAAGAATATATATACACGCACTACATTGAATACTATATTCCTCTTCTTTTATTTAAAGTAGTAAAATAAATAATCATATTTTGCTCGAAATTAAGTGACAAGTGTTATTTGGAGATTGTCAATTTCAGGAAAAAGATGATCTTGAGGTCCAGTTTCATGAAGTGAGTGAAACAGCTGAGCGAGCATCATCGCAACAGTCAGCATTGCAACAAGAGCTGGAGCGGACACGACAACAAGCAAATGATGCATTAAAAGCAATGGATGCAGAGAGACAACAATTGAGGAGTACAAACAATAAGTAAAATCCCTAACTATGTATTAAATTGAGAAACTTGTGCATGTTTGTATATTTTTTCAAGTGGGTTGGGTACATGTGTGGGTGTGGTGATATATTTGATGGGAGAAACAATAGCATCATTTGTTCTTTTTGTATCATACATCTGTTTTTCCGTTAACCACCCCCACTCGTTCCAAAAATAAAACAACGTCTTGTAAATGGAAATTACTTGAAGTTTTGTACCATAAGCTCTCAAGTCTTTCCGCAGTTCCATAAAGCAGTATCAAAATTTGAGAATTTATATTTACAGTCCTGTTTTCATTCTTCTCATGATTGAAATCTAGACTCTGAGACACCATTGAGGAATTGCGGCGTTCAGTGGAACCAAAAGAAAGTGCTCTTGAGGCCTTGCAACAGTCACTAATGGAGAAGGAGCAGGTATGCAGATCTTTAACAAGGCTGGATTTTGGCTTTCAAAACTTTGCTTTGATGCTTATAGAATCCCCTGCTTGTTCATGCATGTGGAGATACTTACCCTGTTTATGGATGTTATGCTTGTATACCTTGGTTAATGTTCTTGTTTTGGCCAAATATTGGATCTTCTGAGGGTATAACCTCAATTTTATGCTTCAGATGGTCAAGTGCTTTATAAAATATACAGCCTCAATTTTAAGATTTAATTTTATTGCATCACTATATTTTGACAAAGCATACAATTCTTGGTGACTTAACAAGAAACTTCTGTTAATGACAATTGAATCACCAATAATAACAAAGTGTTTTGACCGGCTTTTGTATATCTTTGATTTGATTTGATATATTATTGTTTCGCTCTTCCATGTTGAAAATTTTATAGCATTCATATGCCTTTGCTGTCTTAATTGTTGCTTGTATGAAGAGAATTAATAGTGAGTCTTAACTTGCTTATATTTTAGATGTTGGAAGACATGCGGGGATTGTTACAAGCTGCAGATGAAAAAAGGCAAGCTTCAATAGCTGAGCTCTCTGCTAAACATCAGAAGGTAAATTTGCATTCAGATGGCTAAACATTGAGAATTTTTTGTTCTTCTTTACTGCTCCATGCAACATTTTGTGCCCTAGCTTCAGAACTGTCGTCTGTTTTCCTTTAGAATTTGGAGAGTTTGGAAGCTGAACTTGCTGATGCACTATCCTTTAGAAGCAAAGCTACTGAAACTATTTCTTCACTACAGGTAGGAGTTATTGAAATGAGGTTCATTCTATTATTGACTTGTGTTGAGTAAAAGAGAAGCGGCAGTGTAGTGAATTATTTTATTGTTCATATGGCATTTATTGTTATTCAGGACAAAGAAAAGGAGAGCTGGGAAGCTGCCTCCCAGCCACTTAAGACTAAACTGGAACTTGCTGAGAGTAATTGCATACGTGCTGAAATTGAAGTTGCAAAAATGAGAAGTATATTTGCATCCATTATTTTCCTTTTATCAGATTAGTCATATATGTGAAGTGAATGTTCATGCTTTTCTTATTGGGCAGGTCAGCTGGAATCTGATGTGTCTGCACAAGCCCAGATCCTAAATGCTAAATGTGCAGAATTAGTGGCTGCCAAAAAGGAGGTATCAATTTATTCTCATTTCCCTCCATGATTTCTGAACTCATTCTTAATGTGTGTGTGTGAGATAGAGAGGATGAAATATAGCTCCAATCCTGCAGGTAAGGAAATGAATAACAATATGTTTTACATCTTTATTGTTCAAAATGTTTTTCATTTTACCTTTATATGTCTGTGATGACTGATGAGGGCCCAATTATTTTAATCTTAAATGCATGTTGTCTTTCTCTTGGCCATTGAGTCACAGTTCCCTGAAATTTGCATATGCAATGCAGATTTTGGGGTATGGTCTGGCCTGCCAACTGCTGGAGAGTATTCCGGTGCTTATGATACAGGAAAGTATTCCTGTATCATAAGCACCGGTTCCGAGGACAATAGTTGTATGTCTCATTGATATTGTGCTTTAACAGAAGTAGAATAAGTAATGATGCATTCGGAGTATGGCTCTACACCATTTATATTGGTGCTACAGTTCCTTGCATATCCAACTTCCATTATCTTCTGGCTGAAGGCACTTGTTAGTAGCATTGGTTTAGAAAATTTAAAGAATTCAGTCTCTTTTACTGGGACCTTGAAATAGTGATACACCCAACCCTCTACCTTCTGATAAGTGGCATTTTTTACTTCTATTCTTGTTAGGAGTTGGCAATGTACATTTTTTGGACAAAGATACTGACAGAAACTTTTATTCTTGCGTTGGATTCCTGGATCTCATCTTGGGAAATTGTTCACCTAGTTATCAAACTGGTGGTTTTGGGTTGTACGTTCAGCAAACCAGGAACCTTTCCCCACCAGAGACAAATTACACACATAGTCACACACGTGTGCTGATGATAGTATTCTTGCTTAGCTTCCCTGTGAAATTACTGCTCAATTTTGTGAAGCTTCATAGCTTTAAATATTTTCTTATTTATAACCTGACCTCAATATAAATCTTTGCAGCTCAGCCGCCTTGAAAGTGAATTTTCTTCCTACAAGGTTCGTGCACATGCACTTCTCCAAAAGAAGGATGCAGAGCTAGCTGCAGCTAAAGACTCTGAACAGCTTAAAGTTCTTGAGGAAGCACTAAAAGTACATGGTTATACTTTATCTTATAATATGAAGTAAAGACTGGATCATTATAGACATATGTTAAAATCACTGGCATTTGTTGATCCTGTAGGAGGCTGAAAAAGAAGTATTATCTGTATCTGTAGAAAGGGATAGGGTCCTTCAAGATCTTTAGGATGCCTTGGCTAATCATGATAAAGAACTCAAAGAAAGGTGCTGATACTGTCTTGCCGGCTATTTTTTTTTTTTTTTTTTCCTTTGCTTTATTCTATATGGAATTGGATAGAAGGCTTTATTGAGCTGATTTTTTTTTTTTTGGGGGGGGGTGTTTGGGGGGGGGGGGGTGTTTATTTCTTTATATGGGAAACTTTCCTTACTTTTGTTACCTACAGTTTGGTCCAAATAACTTCTGCACTGTTAATGGTCCAAATGAATAGCATATTGCATTTTGCTAGTTAAAGAAATCTTCCGACATCAACATTTAAAGTTATAAGCGACTGTAAAGTTCAGATGCTATTCTTACATTATAGGAATCGTGCCTAAATTATTCAATGACCGTGTTAAGATAACAAAAGCCTTCAAAGTTACCACATGATTGGTCCTATCTGTCAAAATTTATAACACATATCCTTGGTTCATCAGGTGTATAACTATTAAATTAGAAGTCACATTAACATTTGTGGTCATTGGCCACGTTGACTCTGGGAAGTCGACCACCACTGGTCACTTGATCTACAAGCTTGGAGGTATTGACAAGCGTGTTATTGAGAGGTTTGAGAAGGAAGCTGCTGAGATGAACAAGAGGTCATTCAATTTCAGGCTTGGGTGCTTCAGAAGCTCAAGGCTGAGCGTGAGCGTGGTATCACCATTGATATTGCCTTGTGGAAGTTCGAGACCACCAGGTACTACTGCACAGACCCGTGAGCATGCTCTCCTTGCTTTCACCCTCGGTGTCAAGCAAATGATTTGCTGCTGCAACAAGGTATGATGAATGCCATCATAGTCCAGAGTATATTTTTCTTAATATTGAGTGATATGGTTGTGATTGATGTCTTTTATGGTTAACAGATGGATGCCGCTACCCCCAAGTACTCAAAGGCCAGGTATGATGAAATCGTGAAGGAAGTCTCTTCCTACTTGAAGAAGGTTGGGTACAACCCTGACAAGATTCCTTTTGTCCCCATCTCTGGATTTGAGGGTGACAATATGATTGAGAGGTCCACCAACCTTGACTGGTACAAGGGTCCAACCCTTCTTGAGGCACTTGACCAGATCAATGAGCCAAAGAGGCCCTCAGACAAGCCCCCTCCGTCTCCCACTTCAGGATGTTTACAAGATTGGAGGCATTGGAACTGTCCCTGTGGGTCGTGTTGAAACCGGTATCATCAAGCCTGGTATGGTTGTGACTTTTGGCCCTACTGGACTGACCAAGTCTGCTGCCAAGAAGAAGTGAATTGTGCTGCACCCAGTTTCTGCAAGTGCTGGGTATCGTAGTCCTTACAGTAAGGACTGGGTTCTTGCTATTAAGCTATCCGTAGAAGGTCTAAGTGTTTGTTTTATTGGTAATAGCTTCAACTCTGCCATCATCATGTAGCTTCAATTCATAGAATTGGGTGCTTGACCGACGGTGGCGGGGCCA